>CM055192.1:10982704-11254123 GCA_029224185.1 Karalla daura | reverse complement strand
GAGAGAGAGAGGGAGGGAGAGAGAGAGAGGGAGGGAGAAAAGATTTTCAAGTGTAAATTAAGGTAAGTGCATTGCGTGCTCTGGGCAGACTGGTGGTGTACAGTACTTGAGTAAAACAGACTCATCCTGGCAGCACCAGAGCTCCGCGGGCATCTCTCTCTGAACCGCAGACTGACATGTTTTTAGCAGCTTTTTCCATTTGAGTTTATAATCAGCTCTCTGTGTGAGCGTTTTCTGTGTGTCTGTCATACTCGAGAAAATTGGCCCACTCCCTCTGGCAGTCCAGCAGCAGCTGCTCCCGGAGCTGCAGCAGCTTCCTGTAGCGCTCCACCAGGAATGGAGAGTGATACCTGCTCACTGCCTTGGTGCTGTGGAGCAGAGAAGAGAAATTGAAGCTGATGTTAAAAAAATTCATATATGCAGTAAGTATTCGATTACGCAGACATGTCTAGTAGAGCTGCAACAATCAACTGGTAACTATTACTATAGCATAATTGACAACTATTTTTATAATCAATTAGTCAATTTGAGGATTTAAAAAACTGAGAATAATTCAAGAAAATTAAGTCAAAATTCTCTTATCAGCTTAAAGTATTTCTTGGGGCTTTTCCAGGCCTTACACTGATAGGACAGCTGTCAAGTGACAGGAAATGGAGATACAGGGAGGAATGCTCTACCCACTGAGGTAAATGACTCCCTTGATCTCAGCTTCTTAAATGTGAATATTTTCTGGCTTCTTTAGTCCCTCTGATGGGAAAATTGAGTATCCCTAAAGTGAGGCCAAAAACAAAAAGACCATATCTTGACCTTTGCATCTTTTTAGAGACCAAACAACTTCAGCATTAATCAAGAAAGTAATCAGTTGTAATCTATGGTCTGTTGCAGCCCTTGTGGGCATAATCAAGCGCTGGGGCAACATAGTCCTGCAAGAGTGTTTTTGTGTTATTTGATCAGTTCTAGAGGTGGCGAAGAAGAGGTGAATTAATCCAGTTATAATCTGAAAGCATGAACTGTGATGAATAATAGACACGCTGAGTAGCAGCCAGGGGGCACTTCTTCTGCTGAGGTCATTATTTTTTGACAAAGTCCACCCAGAGCAGAGCAGAAGCACACTGAGGTTTCCCTCCAGCGACCTGTCAATATGAACTTTCCTGCTGCGTTGGCTTCTTGTTTCACCACATCACAGTTCCCATCAGCCCTGAGCCGCATTCAACTGGCAGGTTGTTGATAACAGTCTCCAGAAATATAATGCACTTATGATAAATCTGTGACAGATGTCAGATCGGCTGCCACAAAACCGGTGACCTCATGGAGCTTCGAACGGGACTTTTCCATTTTCAGCTTTAATTGATATGATTTGCAGAAATAACAGAATGGCTTGGAGTTGTGTTTTGGACCCGCTGATGAATCAAGGTCCCACATTCACTCTCTCCCGTGCTCAAAAACCCCTGAGGGAAATATCTGTGGCTTCAGCTGCTAAATGCTCCACTATCTTCATCTGCCAGCCTCCGCCTCTGACTGCTGCCCCGTCGGCCACTCTGCCACTGGGTGAATTACAAGTAAATGTCTTGTTCACAGCAGACCAGCTGTGTTCCTTTCTCCACAGAAATCTGTTGAATAAGTCATGTTTGGGTACTTTTATGTCATACATAAAAGGCATAGATGATACTAAACACAGTCAAGTTTCATGGGGACCTACAATGAAAAAAAAAATTACCTTGGAACAACCATCTATTCCCAGTAGATCTGAAAACATCATCACGTACTCATTCATTTATAAATTTCGGATATTGAACAAAAAACGAGTCTCAACAGAGATTGAGCAGAGATGTGTAGCTAAATTGCTCTAGTTATCATTACATTTCGAAAAAGTTTTGTTGTTTAGCAAGCAAGTCACATGATCAAATATGTAAGTGGCAGGCAAGACAGCCACTAAAGTAAAGCCTCAGCTGGCTGTCAAATACACATGCATGCATAAAATGAATCTGTGCAGAAGTTGTCCATAATACAACCACACAGGGCATAGGAATATATACGTGCTTATACAATTGCATCTGAGGCATTTCTGTTAAAACCAGTCTTCCATAGCTTCTATATTAACCTCACAAAAAGGATAAATACTCCATTCAACCGTTCTAGGTCCCTTTTAACTCGTTTTTGAAACGGCGATGAAAGCGTTGTTGGCTTTGATTGCGTGTTTGTCTATAGTCACCTGTGTGTGTGTGTGTGTGTGTGTGTATGTGTGTGTGTGTGTGTGCGACTCCCACCTGCTGATCTTGACCCAATCGCGTGGAACGGTGGACGACAGCGAGTTCTTCACCTCAATCAGAAACTGAGGGCCGGCGGAGGAAGAGGAGGAGAGAGACTTTGATGAATAAGACGGAGGAGGGTGGGGAAAACAACGTGTCGCTTTTGATTAAAACCGACCCACAAACCAAACAGCGGACCCACGCGCGCTTTAGATCGTCACCGTAACTCAGCCTCTGTCTCCAGTCGGACCATCAATCTCCTCCCACCTCCCGCCTTTCACTCCCAGCCTCAGGCTCACTCAGGTAAGGTACCTCCTGTCCCGACACAGTTGTGTAGTCGAACGACGGGGCCCGCAACGTCAGCCGGAGCTCCTTGCGATGGTCTTGGATTCCATCGATGACGCTCTGGATCTGCTCCCTTCTCTCCTGCAGCGCCGGGAAGCCGGAGAGATCCGAGAAGAGCTCCGTCTTGTTTCCCAACCTTCACAAACACACACACAAAAAAAACTGATATTCAGAGGCTGCCGGAAATGTTTAAAAACCTTATCTTGGCCTTTGCATAGGGATAAACCATTTATACTGCTTTTGCATAATTTGAAAAAACAAATCACTTATCCATTTGTCTAGAAAGTAATCCACAGAATGGTGGACTACAAAATCAGTTTTTTCAGCCCTGACATAAACATTCAACAGCACAACTTAATCTAGCTGGACAGCAGAGCTCAGCAGATCTGATCAGCACAGTTTTATTAACTAAAAAATCTTCCCTCCTGGGGATACAATTTTTTTGCGTGAGGTCAATAATCCTATCGACGTGACCTTTGTTTATTGATTCCAGCGCAAAACACACACACTCACGATGCCGGATACTCACTTGGCAGCTTTCTCGTTGAGCACCTTGAGGAAGCTGTGAGCTGGAGCCAGGAGGTCGGGAGTGTCGGACAGGAGAGACCGGAGCAGCGGAGATTCGATCTGTGACTGCACGGCTGGAAGCAGCGCCTGCAGCTCCAGCCCCAGGCGAGACAGACTGCTGGTGATCAGGTAAAACTCCTGAGTGGAAGACTGGATCAACACACACACACACAGTAAGATTTAGATTTGTCAATATCAGATGTTGCGTAGGTGGTTGATTCTGATTAAATGTAGAGGAGTCTACCATTGATCAGAGAATAATGTTCAGTTATAGATCCAAAACAAAGAAATGACTTCGACTGTGTGTGTGTGTGTGTGTGTGTGTGTGTGTGTGTGTGTGTGTGTGCGTGCGTGTGTGTGCGCGCGCGTGTGCGTGTGTGTGTGTGTGTGTGTGTGTTTGCGCGCCTTGGGGATTCTTTACGTCACTGAGATTCGATCACATTGGACATCAATTCTTAAGAGGGGCTATTTACTAAAGCCAGCGCCTGGAGAGACGTCCCTATCAGCTGCAGCACACGCTGCTGGGGGAAGCAAAATAAGGAAACAAATAAGCATCACAGCTGCTTCACTGCTTCACATGTGGCAGAGAGTCAGTGAAGTGCAGACGGAGACAGAACTTCAGTTAATCATCAGTGTGAAATGAGGCGACTCTCTCCATTATGAGCCAAAAGCTGCTCTGGGCGACTGCAGAATATTCACATCGTAAAGAAACAAAACTGCTTCCAATCTGAAACCTGAAACGGCTTTACGTTTCCTCCTGTGGCGGCTTTAAAGCTGGAACCAGTGATCATTAAACATGAAATCAAGTTAATGATTAATCAATGAGATCCCTCTGAAGAGAGGCGATACAGTGGATTACATTGACTCCATATTGCTATTAGTGATGTCACAGTATAGTAGCGAGTCGGGAAAGGTTAATGAGAGTCACAGCGACTGTGGTTTATGGCATCAATCACAGCCTGCGGTTAGACTGAATGGTCCCTGATGGCGGTGGCACTTTTATGAAGCCAAACAGAGACGGGAGGCCGTTCTCACTCTCATCATGTCAATGCAGCCATAGAGACACGGGCCATTACACACAGGCATTTATCTACATATGGGCAAAATGACAATGAAGATCACCGTGTGTGTGTGAGCGTGCGTGAGTGTGTGTGTGTGTGTGTGTGTGTGTGTGTGTGTCCGCTGACATTTGAGCATTGTTCCTCTGACAAAATACGAAGAAGTCGCAAAGTTGAACACGAAACAGGGCACCAGGCTCGGACCAGAGTGGCTCTGTCATCTCTGCTTTCATCAGTGCGTGTGAGCACACACACACACGGCATCAAACACGCACACACAGGCACACGCACACACAGAGGATGAAGCCTTCTGACATTTCAAAAATGGGTCCAATGGGAAATGAGATTGTGTCAGACAATCAGGTAAGTGCCACTGAGGCCATTGCTCCCTGTTGTTAATCAAGAGGCACGCCATAAAAGAGAGAGAGAGAGAGAGAGAGAGAGAGGGAGGAAGAGAGAGAGGAAATGTTCATGGTTTTTTGCCTTTTGGGAGCATTAACCATTTTCTCCACCCTCAGGTCACACATACACGCACACACACGCACGCACACAGGTGTGTTATACTAACTGACAGGAAAGATGGCAACTTCAAATTCGACAAAAAAGTCAAAAGATATTCTTCTTAGCTGTGTGCCTGTGTTGCCGTTTACCTTTTTGTGATAAATGCTGCAGATCCCCCTCTCCAGGTCGGGCAGATGTGACAGCAGAGATCTGACAGAGTTTAAGGTGAGAGAGTGCGACTCCAGGATCTCCTGCACAGCGTCCTGCCTCTCTGAGATGCACCTGCAGGCCCGAGGAGAGCAGACAGGGATGAGGCAAAGAGGCTGAGACATAAAGATGTTCAGTCTCCATCATCAGCGAAAAGGACTCTCGCTCCAAGAGCTGAATTGCCCTTGATTTTTTTGAAATTGGATCAAATAACTGGCAATTTGCTCCTGATTATCTTCTCCGAGGTGTGCTGAGGTTTTCCAGTCGCCTGAGCAACTTAAAACCCACCATCTCCGAAAGGGCTGATTAAAGTGTCGCGTATATGAAGTCGAATCTCCAGTCAGCTTGTGGTGTTTTTCCATTAAATTTCTTTTCCGATGATTACATGCATGCATGTTAAGGCGAAGGCAAAACCTGGGCTACGTCCTAGTTTACAGTGGGACTGTAGAGAAGCAAGAATGTTTAGAACTGTGACTAAAAAAATGGACTGGGGAGGAAATTAACAGATAAAGTTTAGGTAAGTTACGCAATATGATGGAAGCTCTCGGGCGGGAGTGTTTGTGTCATGTCATCTTGGCTCGGGTGTAATCTGGGTTTTAGTAATGTTGAAATTCTGTAGAGGAGCTATCTGGATAATCTGAGAGGATGACTATTTAATCCCTGTACTGTGGGAGGGAGAGGGACACACACAAAAAAAACCACATACAAAACACTTGCACAATCAATATATGGATAATAGCACAACGCTGCAGAGAGAAGAACTGGAATAACACTACAGCACTGAAGTGCGAGGACGTTTGTTGCAGAAGTGCTCTGAGTCATTTTCAGAGGTTTTATTTAAAGAGGTCGCCTCCAGAACATGTTTGATGGATTTTCACCCTGGAGTGTTTCTGAAAACAGGAGCAGTTGCTCTGCCGGGTGAAAAACGAGGCAGTGCTCACAGGATGGGCTCCATCTTGCATCCTCTCCAACTAGACGGACTTAACTCGGTGTTAGAGATGGACGTTCAAAGTAAAAACATAACATCAGTCGTAAGAAAAGCTCATTTGTGCCATTCACCGTTTGAGACTTCTGATGAGCCTGCCACTTTGGGGCATGCTACTTGTAATCACTCCTTGTCCTGACATGGTGTTATGTTATGCACATGTTATGTTGCAGCTACTGTTCATTTCTGCTCTCTGTCCCACTGAGGCAATGACAGAGCTGGAAAGAGTTTTCTCTCAAGCTGCGTGCAAATCCTGCAGCCTGTGCAAACAACCAACGGTCCAAGGCCTGCTCGGTCACTTCCATCTGGAGTTATAACGCGGCACAAAAAACAAAAAAAAACACACGTCCCAGAGTGACTGGTGACTCGTGTAAGCCAGACACTGGTGTTCTGGGTAACTAAGAAAAGTCATTCTTCATTCTTCAAATGTCTGTCTCCTCCCACAGTCCAGGAACATCTATGTTTAGGCCAATTAGAGACTCTAAGTTGGCCCAAAGTGTGAGTGTGTGCCCTGTGATGGGCTGGTGACCTGACCAGGGTGTCTTCTCCATGTGCGCTGGAGACACAGTAGAGGGTCCAGAAAATGAATAAGCCCATAATATCTATGCGCAGTATTTTGAATCTTTGCGCCAGCTTCTCAAGCTGGCCGGTGATGTTGTCCAGAGCCTCTGAGAGCAAATACTCTTTGGAAATTCACATGTATTGTGTGGCACTGTGAAACGAGAACAGCAGGTACTCTGGTCTGTATCAGGCCAGATATGATCCAGTACTCACCGTAGGTCTGTGAGGGGCTGGCTCACCCACTTCCTCATCAGTCTCCTCCCAAACGGCGTGCGAGAGTGGTTCAACACCCACAACAGGCTGCCCTTCACGCCACCATCTGTCTGTCCTCGGAAGAGCGCAGAGTCACGGAAACACATCTCCCAATTAACCGAAGAAAGTTAGGATTTGATCAATGTGTCAGAGCTGAGGTGATGGAGGCTCCGTGGCAACCTCAGGTGAGGAAGTTTGAACTTGCCATGACAACTTCCGTTGTCACGGCAACATGACAACAGAAGATCCATCACTAGCATGAGTCTCACTAGTAGCACAACATTTTCTCTCGCTAATTCAAGTATTTTCTTGGACTCTTACCTGATTGTTGAGGATTTCCAAATTCCTGAGTGTGGCAGCGCTGAGCATCATTCCCTCCGAGGCAGAGGAGAGAGGCCGGAAGGAGCTGCAGGGATGAAGACAGCTCTATGATGAAACGATCAAACCATCTATTGTCAAGAGCTGAAAAAACGGGACTCCAAAAACAAAAACTTGAAGCAACTCTTTCACAGAAAACTGGTGTAAAAGTTGTTCACCTTAAAATGCCATGACCAGGATAAAAATCAGCACTTTAAGCAAGCACAAAATCATAAAAATTAAAATGTGCTGAACGTATACCATATACTTAAAATTTAATTAATATATTCATGATTATGAAAGGCTACAACTAAAAATAGTATAACCAGAAAGACCCAACACGACTTTCCAATGTGTCCTCATTCGATTGCATCCAGCGATTATTATACAGCGATACAAAACAGCAAAAAATTGGATTCGCTCCCACAAACTTGTTACCATAAGAAATGACCACACTGAGGAGAAAAACAGACAATGAAGATGCTTTTCCTGTTCATCAGCCTCTTCAGCTGCTCTGCCTGGACATGTGTTTTCATTGCACCTTTCATTTCTCAGGACTCGTTCCAGGCTGAATTCTCGGAGGTAGTGAAGGAGTGGCGCTAGACAGCAGATCACCGGGCTCTCCAAGGACGCCACACTCAACAGAGAGCGAGAGCCTGAGGGAGGCAGACATGCAAATCACATTTTCACAGATCCTACCACTCTGAGATACAGCCCCGGCTCCTCGGACACACGTAGCGTCTCGCAGCCCGCTCCCACCGACACCGTTCCAGTGCTGGTTCTGAGATAGTGATTTTGTGCTTCCACCGACAAAGAATTGGTTCTGATCCTGAATAAAGGTCAATACATTACGAGTAGAGAGAGTTTTCACTCCCAGGCCTGCAAGAACAGACTCACAACATTTTGCCAGTCCCAGCAGTTTGTTCTCTACAAAACATCTGTGTAACTTTTCTCACGCAGCATCCAACACTTGAGCTCAGATTGTGCACTTGAGTATGGAAATGTCTTGGCCAGAACAAACTTTCTTTCTTGTCCTTCTTATTATGCATGTACGGGCCTTAGCTGGTCCGGAGTAGCATTAAATGCTGCTTTCCAGACAACTCAGATTATACATACATATACCAAATATATACAGTTGTTTGTGATATGTCAGATTTTAGCATATACTATATTTAGACATATTTATAGTATTTATATATTGAATCTTATTAATTCATGTGAATTGGGATAATACATTTTAGTAATGTTTGAACTTGTATTAGCATTAAAAAGGCATTTTAGTTCTGTATTGCTGTTTGACATCGGGAAACTGGCTCTCAAAGGTTCATTTTCAGAACTTGGGATCGGACCTTGAATCCCAAGCTCCAAGTAGTTATGGTTTTGTTGAAGTTATCGGTTATTGAGACCAACAAAAATATCTTGCTATGTGGCGGAAGACTCAGAAGTGATGAAACTGAGAGATATCTACATTTTGACGTGCTCTACTCTGTCCTCTGGGTGACGTAACATGACGTACACAGTTAGGGAATGACCTGACACTCAAGCAGTGGGAAAAACCAGACTGGAACCATTTTGGTGGAAAAGGGGCAACAGGGAGAGGGTGAGCATAAGAAGATTAAAGAAAAACAAGGAAAGGAGAGGCAGACACACACGCACACACCTTTCTCCTGGTTGTGGCAGTAGAACTCGGTGACAGAGTTCATGGCCGAGGTGAACTCAAACTGAGCGCTGTCCCGCTTCTCAACTCTCACCCGGTCGTCAGCCTGAGCACTGGAGGGAAACGACAACATGGCAGCGTTGAATCGGGAGGTCAGAGGTGCTCAGACGGACGGAAACACAAAATCTCCTATCTGACCATCTCCACCGTCTGCCAGAAACAATGAGACGCAGGAGCACGGCGCGTGCCAGCTGTGCTTTTGTCTCTCACACACACACACACACACACACACACACACACACGCACACACACACACACAGAGACACACCCTCAGTCTCTCTGCAGCTGCCTGCTGTGCCATCACACCTCCCTATCGCTCCATTCACTCTCGGCATCGCTGCTTTCAAGGACTCGCTGGCTTTGTCCGCTCTGCTGTTGCCGGGGCAACCAAGGTAAACACGTGGCCGTGCGGACGCTTGCGTCGCAGCGTTTTCTTTATTCCATTTCCGAATGTAATGTTCACAAACAAACACACACACACACACACACACACACACACACACACACACACAGAAAGAAGGAAGTGTCTTTTGCGACAGTCACTGGTTAAACTGGGAGGAAAGGTTGTATAAAAAGTTATCAATAGACAGAATATTGTGCCAGAAAACACAGTATGATCATTAATCACAGAGCCGGTCAGTTCAAACGATTGATTGTATTATGAGGTTTATGAAGAGAGGACAAGAATGGAGAGAAGTGCTGCTTTTGACCCGGGGTGAGAGGGAACCAGCACTGTGGACAAGCCTTTGCATCAGATCCAGAGAAAAGGATCCGATAGTTATTTTTGCAGTTTCAGCATTAAAAAAAATATATATTCAAACAATACCAGGGTTTCAAAACCGCTCCACTAAAGAGAGAAATACACCTCCATTGTAGTGTTTATGTAATTTGTGTTCAGTGCATCACTGCAGATGTGCAGGGGAGGGAGGTTCTCATGAACGAGTGACGCACTCCTTCACTGGTGATGAGATGCCTTTTTTTTTGTTTTGCCTTTTCTCCCTACGGCTCGTAACACTGTGATGGTGACAATGGAGAGCAAGGACACCCACAGGTCAAGTCAGAGATCAGAGGTTAAAAGCAACATTATATCAAAGGTCTCCACTAGAGGCTCCACAGCTGCAGGCTGAATACAGTGAGCACACCATGCATCCTCTAACGATACACAAAACATGTTGCATTTGAAGTGTATGGATGGAAAAACCTATTGTCCAACCTCATGTCACATGCCTGTTTTTAATTGCTTTTAATGATCTCCACCAAACTACTTGTACATTTTTATTTTAAGTTGTCCACTAGTAATTTATTGTTTTAGTCTGTTTTAATCTCTAATCCTCTACTGTTTTATTTTATGAAGTGTGTGTGTGGTTGGAGGGATCTTTCCGGTCTTCCGCTCCAGGATGCAACATTAACTTTCAAGACTTTGAGTCATCGCTTCAAAGCCGCGGTGAGAGCAACGGATAGTGAGAATATTTGTGCAGCCGGTGAGTTTTCTTTGCCGTCACACTGATTCACGACTTCCAGGCTGAAGACGAGTACAGCGACTAATACTGCACCTAGCTACGGCCAAACACCGGGGGACTCATTACCTGCCGCTCCACGGATACACATAAATCCTGTTACCAGGGCCCCCCGCCCACACCCATCTCGTCAGCCCACCCCCCAGAGACGCGCAGAGTGTCGAGCCAACGTCAGCATCCTCCAAAATGAAGAAATAAATAAATAATGTGTGTCAAACGCTCACCTGGGAGGCTCTGGCTCGAGTCGTTTTTGAACGGTTTGCATCACTGTAAAAGTCAATTTGGAGATCCGAAACAACCAAAGCACATCTATTTCGGAATCGCTTATCCATATGAAACGTCTCGGTCTGATGAGTCATGACTGGGAATAAAGAGGAAAAAGAAATAAACCACCCAGAAAAATATCTTGGGAGGTCGCCCGTAGTTGTTGATGTATAATGGGTCTGGCAAAGCGGAGTATTGTGTGTGATGAATTTTCTGTCTGAGCGGAACAGACAAAGCTCGCCTGTATTTGTGCGATACAGGCTGCAAATTGAGCGGAGTCTTGTCTCGGATGAGCTCAACGCTAGAGAGCAGTGCTGTTCAAACACAATAATTGGACTGGCCTTTACAGGCCCGTCTGCGCAATAATCACTCAGCACGGACAGCTGAAAATAAGGAGGAGCGGGAGAGGGAAGGAGAGAGAGAGAGAGAGAGAGCGAGAGGGGGAAATGAATATAAATGAAATTTTCCCAGAATCAAATCCGAACGGAGGATAAAGGGATGAAAAGAGCAGGTGGAAGACAAAAAAAGGAGAAGGAGAAGTGACAAAAGAGGCAGACATCCCGCCCCTTTATCCAGCCTCCCCATTCTAATCAAATCCAATCCACTCCCTCGCTTCATTTTCACGGAGTAATGCAATCACAGGCGGCCTGCAGAGGAGCCCAGTGCGAACATGCAGGAGAAGATGAAGTGAAGAGCAGCACGAAGGGAGGCAACAGGTTTGCACTTTTTTTTTTTGCCCGAGGCCACCAAACGCCTTCAAAGGACATCAGCTTCTGCCTCAGACACCGGGCTGAGGTTGAGGGAGAGCTCATATGGATTAAATATGGGACAGCGAAGTCCATCTCTGACTGCAAGGAGGGAGCCATAATGTAGGCACATTAACAGAGGTTGTTTGTTGTTCTCAGTCCTCTTCTACCTCCTGCTCCCACCTTTGAAAGACTCCCGACTTTCAGAATGAGTCATCCACCTAAGCTAATACAATGCTCAGGCTGGATAAACCAAGTAGATCCTGTATCCTCTCAGGTTTTATGCTTTTTGGTGCTTTGGAAGTGGATTCATTTTAGACTAATATTCCTCAAATGTTTTGAAATAACAGTAACACTGCAGCGACCTTGCTTCAGCTTCAGGTAACCTTTGAATGTTCTGGATTTCAGCATTAAACACCAATCCTGGGTCACTTGTGCTGAGAGCATAGGGAACTTTTACAAGCTGAAGTTCATTATCATAGGATTTACTAACGGACACATGAGAGTTAGTCCCATATGTTTGTTTTCTTTAAAAATACGGTGGCGATAATTATTCCTCAGACTCTGCTGAGTTCAGCAACCTTTCACTCTCATCAATTTTAACCCATTTTAAGCATCAATGACTACTTTCCACTGTGACAGTATCCAAAACAATTAGATTAGTTTTAGCCTATTTTGGTCCTGGCTGCACCTCGGTTCCTGTTTAGCCCTGCGGTAGAGCCCACAGGCACTGGAGGCCATTATCACATAACCTCTCAATGAGCCCGCATTGATTTTCTCATCCAGGCTGAGCCCAGAACGCTCCACACAAAACCACCGTCCACCTGCTGGGTCAAATCTCCACACAACCCCTCAGACAGAAATAAACGAGATCAACACACACACACACACACACACACACACACACACACACACAAGTACACACTGAACATGGGTGAACAGCAGTCTGATTGGACCCTCATGCCGTTTATGCGTACAGACTGCCCCCTAGTGGGCAGACAGCAGACTACCTGGCATTGGTGATGCTCTGCAGGAGCCTGAGGGTTTGCTCCGACAGGTCAGAGGGGACCAGGATCTCAACGGGGTTGATCTTAAGGACACGACCCTCGAGCTCAGAGCGAGACGGGCCATCGGGGAATGAGTCAAACAACACGTCTCCTGTGCTGGGCTGGACTGCCTACACACATACAGAGAGACAGAGAGACAGAGAGAGAGATGTAAAGGTTAATGTGCACACTGGATTTACTATGGTGAGATATTTCCATCTGTCTGAATGTGTGGAGTGCCTCGCTTTGCAACAGTGATGCTTCGATGCCGGCTCGCCTGTCCACACAGGTCACTCTGACACACGAAGAAGCATGAACACCTTAAAGAACGCACCTGGCTCTCTCAGCATCTTATGAACTGACCACTGAGTGACCCTTCATGAAAAGTCATGAAGCAACGTTCATGAAAGTAACTTTATTTCTATACTTTTTTGAGCTGATGCTCGGCACGCTTAGTCTGACTCAATGAAATGGTTTTCAAACCAGGAGACAAGGGTGAAGTCATAGGGCCATGACAGTTACAATCTTCTTTTACTGCATTTGTAATTTTGCAATTTTCACTGCTCATAATGACCTACTACATGTTCTAGAGGCTTCATGGAAAAATGCTTGGTTAATGAAATGGTGAGATCTGTTTTTACCCAATCCAGTGGAAAAACTTCAGTCACTCTACAGGTATGTAATAGGAACTCTTTGAAGTGCAAACATGAATGCAACCAGAATAGAATAGAAAAGAAGAGAAAAGAATAGCATGGTATAGCATAGTATAGTATAGTATAGAACAGAATACAATAGAAAGTGCCTTTATTCGTCCCACAACAGGGAAATTTCAAGACAATAACCTCGTGTGAAGTAACATTTAAATAATCACGTTGTGAAGTCACAAGATAAAGACAGACAGATAGCAACCAAGGAAAGCAGGGTGACGCGGCACTGTAAACTCATTTTAATCTCATTTAATTGTGAGCTCGGTCGGCAGCGGTAGTTATCAGAGCTGCGGTCTGCATGTTGTTTTGACTCACCACCAGCCCCACAGTGAGCTGTTTCTTCAGTTTGTCCCAGTTCTCGCTGACACAGAACAGGAAGCTGTCGGGGGGATCAACAACCACATCGCCGCCTGCGCTCTCCTCCCCATCCCCCAGCCTGCACACCGGATTCACATCTACAAAAACACTGTCAAGGACTTTACATCTTTTACACACACATACAGGGGTGAGACACATCTCTCTCTCTCACACACACACACACACACACACACACACACACACACACACACACACACACACACACACACACACACACACACACACACACACACACACACACACACACACACACACACACACACACACACACACACACACACACACACACACACACACACACACACACACACACACACACACACACACACACACACACACACACACGGCGAGGATACCCTCTCCCACCAGAGTGGACTTGGTGTACAGAGCGCTGAGCTGGCGAGTGAACAGAGAATTCCTGTTGGTCCCCGAGGCCTTGATCGCAGACGTCTCCGTCTGCTTGACCACACCGACCTCGAGGGGAAAGACGCACGTATTTATTTTTGAGTTTGGAGGAAAAGCAGCGAGTCCGACCAGCTTCGGCACTCAAAACAGCGAGTGCTTCATATTGTACCTTGTGTCCGTGGGACACCAACCGTCGGACGTGGACGAACAGGCGGTGTGTGGGGATGCTGCACGTCATGAAGTTATGATCCAGGTGACACATGATATTCAGCTCCTTCGCAGCAGTCTGTTTACACACACACACACACACACACACACACACACACACACACACACACACACACACACACACACACACACACACACACACACACACACACACACACACACACACACACACACACACACACAGTGTTACAAGTATCTGCAGGGTTCCTGCGTGCGGAACAGAAAACAATAGACTATACCTTTAATCATCACACAACAGGGAAATCCTGTGGAAAAACTTCAGTCACTAGTATAGTATAGAACAGAATACAATAGAAAGTGCCTTTATTCGTCCCACAACAGAGAAATTTCAAGACAATAAACTTGTGTGAACTCACATTTAAATAGTCAGGAAGTCAAGTCACAAGATAAAGATAGATAGGTAGCAAACAGGATGACAAGATGACGTGGTACCGTAAACTCATTTTATCTCATTTAAGTGTGAGCTCGATTGGCGGACGTTATCAGAGCTGCGGTTTGGTCTTCAGCTTACTAAACAGTCTTACTAAACAGTCGTATACTGGAATTAACTCTATAGAGCACAACCAAACAAAAGGCCTCAGTTCAGCTTGGAAGGAACAAAGCTAAAGAACAAAGCTCAGGCAAAGTTTATGAACAGAGACATTTGGTCACACCAAGATAGGACAAGAACTTTGTTTATCTCTGAAGGCTCTAATGTTTATTCACTTAAACAATACACAATGGTCCACTCAGAAAATAATTTTAAAAATGTACAGTAAATAAGTATTATGAGGATTAAGTGCAAAACAAGCAAGCAAGATCATAACAATAAATTAAAGCTAACAATGATAATAATAATAATAATGACTAACAATGACAAAAAA
The DNA here is from genome assembly GCA_029224185.1 of Karalla daura. NCBI lineage: Eukaryota > Metazoa > Chordata > Actinopteri > Chaetodontiformes > Leiognathidae > Karalla > Karalla daura. The sequence goes on along the minus strand of CM055192.1, from coordinate 11,239,149 downwards.
GTTATAAAACAAGCAACACTCAGACATATTTATGTTGAACATCTGAAAATCAGTCTATTTGGAAGGAGCCTGAGAAACAACACAATTTAATTCCTCATAAAATCATGATTTAGACTGATGAATACTTCTTAAGGGTCTTTATATTTCCCAAAATTGATCTATCATCTTTTCAAACTTTTGAAGTCCCTGCAGTCACTCTAATGTGCTGGTTAACAGGTCAGATTTTTTCCATCTGAGCATTCACATTCACACACAGGTCTGATAATTACAATCAGACCAGTGTAAATATGAGGTGACATGGTGGTCTGGGATATGGCGCCATGGCCTCACAACAGGAAGGTCACCAGTTCTCACATACAGGGAAAATGCAAATTCAATATGCAAAAAATATACAAACCTGGTTTATTTCCCTCCTGTATTATCAACATGCACATCATTTCCTTACCTCTGCATCTTCTCCAAAGAACCTGTACTTGTAGCCGCACTCCACAGCCAGCAAGGCGTCCGGATGCTGCTGCTTCAGCTGGATGACCTGCTGCTCCAGGGGCGTGTACACGCTCTTGGAGCGTCTGGAGGGGACGCTGGAGCCTGACGGAGGACTCAGGTCTGCAAATCTTCCCCTTCCTCCTCCTGACTTGGCAAACTGAGCCAAGCCGAGACCCTGGAAAAGACCAGGAAAATCTGTTGCGTTCACTCCAGTGGTAACAATTAAAATCCCATGATGAGACACAGAAATGAAAATAAAAGTCTCGTTGAACATAAGTTAAAAAACAGACTGAGAGTGATCCAAGTTTTACAGAATTCAAATTCATACCAAATTTTATGGGGTCTGCACCAAACTCTAGCAAACAGAAATAAACAGCATGTGTCAACAACTAATTGAAAACAATGTAATGAGTTAATAACGGTTGATGTACTACTTCTGCTTTAATGCCGCCGTTTTTCTTTGATATTACTCAACACTTAAACTCAAATTCAACAACATGTGTTTGTGTGTAACACAATGATCTTTTAAGAGTTATGGACGTTTTGCTTCGCACCTATCGATGCTTATGAACACATCAACAGCTGATCCACAGTGCGAGCTGCAGCACAAACGCGCTCTGATCAAACCGGTGGAGTCAATGCTTATGCTGCACACCTGTTTTGAAGCTGCCTGCCCCAAACTCTCCTTTTCTTTGGCCTCCTCATCCTCATCCTCCTCTTCCTCCTCAGGATCCTCCTCAGGCTGCTGACGTCTCTTCTCCTCACTGTGTTGATCTGTAACATCCCGAGGAGGTTGAACACTGATGCCTCGGTCACAGTTTTCACTGCCTGCACCGTTGGTCTTCTCGTCCTCCCTCTGAGCATCACCGCCGGGCTCAGCAGAGCAGGTGAAGCCTCTCAGTTTCTCTAGGGTGGCCGAGCAGAGGCTGCCTGCTCCTCGGCCAGGTTTTGTCACCGTCTCTGGAAAGAGAAGTACAGCAGTTAAACCCTGTTTTTATTGTAGACAAGCATCATCACACGACTTCACTTTTTTACATAGGGACAGAGTCTTTATACATTTAGAGCAGTATCTGGGTACAAAACAGCAGGTTCATCCATCCATTACACTGGCTTTGTAACCAATGGTGTCTCAGGGGTGTTGAAGAAAATGATGATTATACTGATTATTATTGATTATTACTGATTATATAATAATGATGATTTCACGGCTCTTCCTGCTGCATGCCTTGTTTCTACTGTGGATTGATCTCTATACTAAAATCTAAATTGTTCCCTATCATCCATGTATCTCTGTATACTGTCTTTCTTCTGCCTGCCTGTGTGTCCTGGGTGAGGATGCCCTCCTCTGTCTCTCACTCTGAGGTTTCTCCCTTTTTTTCCCCTGTCAGGGTTTTTCTTGGGAGTCATTCCTCAGCCTTTGCAAGGGTCTAAGGGCAGTGGGTATTCACCATGTCTCTTCTCTATACATATTGTTGTATGTTGTAAGTACCTTGAGATAACATCTGGTATGATCTGGTACTTAAAATCTAAGTTTGATTAAGTGAGTGCACACATATTAAGACATGCTTGTGTGCACATGTTAAGAGGTGATTAGGTCACCAGCCTTAACAGATCAAAATTCCAATATGCAATGATTGATAAGGACAAGCAGGAGAAACAATACTGATAAATCACACCCCACCCAAGGATGCCAGTTGAAGACAGCGGTGCCATCTCCCGGAAGCATCAAGGAAGCATCCAGTTCCTTTGTATCAAGCTGCAGACATAATCTATAGTGTACACTGCTACCTTGCTCCTCTTGGCCAAGATTAATGGCTACCCAGTTGATCTCTTGACAGGAGTGTACTGGAGCTGTCTCCAGGTGGGCATGTGAAAGAAGTGGACTGGCGACCTGTCCAGAATGTATTCCCTGCCTTCGCTAAACAGACTCCTGTGATACTCTTAAAGTACTGAGCAGGTAAGACTATGAATGGAGGCTCAAGTGTGTGCATGTACCCTGATCCAGCTGATCTGGTGGAGAGAGTTTGGCTCGCTTTGCAGGCAATCCACAGCCCCCATCTTCATCATCATCCTTGTCATCGCTGGAGGAAAGTCTCTGCTGTAGAAAACAAAGACACAAGCAGCTGAGGTGCAACTGTTGCTGTGTGCGTGTGCGTGTGTGCGTGTGTGCGTGTGTGTGTGTGTGTGTGTGTGTGTGTGTGTGTGTGTGTGCGTGTTTGGAGGGGGGGGGGGGGGGGGGGGGGTGTATCCACCTTGCTTCTTGGAAGCTGCTGCCCTGCAGGATTTTGGTTACTCCCGAACTTAGCTTTGCAGAAGCTGCTGCTGCTGCTGGTTTTGCTGGATTTGGTGGACGTGTTGGAGCTGCTGGAGCTGCTCCCTCCTCCGAAGTAGCTGCTGATGGAGGTCTGGGTGGTGCCGGACTTCCTCAAAGACTTCGGCATGGTTCCACTACACCTCACATCTCGATTGAGCTGGAAAAAGACGAGCCTGTCGGTACACACGATTGACAGCAGCCCGGGATTTCAAAACACTGCGGCGCATATGTGACGTAGCGCCGGCGCGAAAATGACGTATGTGGCATCTCGCCAATCAGAGGCAAAGCATTCTACGGACTTCCGGTGGTGTTTTCCAGAGGTAAAGCACTGGTCTTGAAGATCGTATTGGCATCATGAACGTATTATAAGAACTGGATACGGCACTAAACGTGGCGGCTCGTTCCTATGGACCCTGCTCTCCTGGCGCATACGACTTGTTTCCGCATCAAGGACCGTTTAAATCATGCGCTTCGAGAGAATGTGAACTGATGTAACGACACTCTGTTGTGAAAATTTTCAGTGGCTTTTCTGACCTTTCAAAATATTTTTGGTACATAAACGCCCATGAATTAAAAAATATGCAATATAAAGATTAGTAATTCGCTATGTTTGCAGCTCAGGGCGTCCTGTCAACATTTTTACAGCCGTCTCTTTTACTATTGCCATCTATGGGGAAAATGCATTTTGAGCCCAGTAGGATTTCTGTTGCAATACCAGGGTTGGCCACTGGGTGAAATCGGATCGCCGGCAGAGGGGTGGCGCCCTACGCAGGTCTTTTAATTTTATGTTACTTTTTATCCAATTTATTTGTCAGCTATAGTCACTGGTTACCTTTTCAAACGTGAATAATCAAATAAAGCCAGAGGTGGCAAGTAACAGAGTGCAAATACTTCCATTACCTTGCTTAAATAGAAATTTTGGTTATCTATACTTTACTGCAGTAATTATTTTTGAACCTACTTTTTACGTCTACTCCTTTACATTTTCACGCATGTATGAAGTTAAGTAGATGCATGTGTTCTTGTGTGGTTGAATTAATTATTATTGCCATATTTGTATGGTGATTTGCCCACACTCGCTGATTAGACTACCATAGCTGAATTTCATGTTCACATTATCCATTTTTTCTTTGTGTATTTTTTTTACCACTATCACACAACTGTAAATGTCACTTAACAAATGTTATATTAATACTATTAATCCATTCATCCTTTTTACCTGGGTGCACCCAAAAGGGTCTGCTGAAGTCAATACACATGCCTTATTCACATTCATGCCAAGAGGCAATTTGAGTGTCCAGTCGACTTAAACAAGTGTGTGACTTCTATTGGGGTTAATTACTTACATTGGATGTTTTACACGAGACAAACTGACTTTCTGGTGGAAAATGTTTTGCTGTGGGATTGTGCAGCATGTGCGTTCTGTTTGCTAATTTGAGCAGACTTGTTTTCTGAATGTTGAAGTGAAACTGCCCGTAAGACAACTTCTGATCTATAAATTAACCTTGACATTAGCTTATCTCCTCACTTGAACTTCTGTATTTCAATGTCCTGTGTCCATCTGTATTCCTTTATTATCTTCACAGAAACCCACTTTGTGTTACATATGATGCCCTGTCCTTTATGATCCCTGGACTGAAAGATTTGACCACAAGTTGAGTTATCACATGAAAAAAATGCTCTGTATTGTTTACTAAGATGATTTAGAAGAGAGTGTAGAAAAGACCAAAAAAATCTTTATTGTCATTGTACAGGAAGAGAAGATGGCCAAGGTACAACAAAGGCACATGGTTTGATTATTGCACCATTGAATGGGTGTTAAAATGGGATTGTTACAGATGGTTTTCTATTAAGCGCACACTCTTTTTCACTTCAAACCTTTAGTAATAACTAGTAGTAGTAGTAGTAGTAACTTCTAAAGGAGGAGCTTGTAATATAAATATATATATATATTTTTATGTTATATTCTTCAAAGAGTGGCTTCTCATTCATTGTTGCATCATATGCTAGCTATGGTGTTATATTGCTGTTTTCTAAACAAAATGTTGTTATTGTGTGAGGGGCGTACTTGTATTCAGATATCAGGCAGAGGGAACTTTTTGGCTTGCGAGAAAGGATTGCAAAACACTAATACTGTGTGATACAGGCATTAAGGTCTGTTCTCCAGTCCCAAAAGAGATGTCGTCAGTCCAGGCCCATCATTATTCAGGGCACTTCTGAAGAGAATGCAAATGTTCAACTGTGGGAAAAGAGGAAGTGGATGAGTTCCTTCAACTTCTCCGCTTTCAAGCAAGCTACTTTTGTCTCCACTCACAATGAAGCTACATGAAGTTCTGATCTTGTTGATAACTCTGGCTACAGGTAAGAGAAGCTTTGGTTAGGAATACATGCTTCACGCATTTGCATTCATGAAGTGGTCTGCTTTTTTTTTTTTTCTTTTTCCACTTCCTTGAAGTAGGGAACCTTTCTGGGAAGACTAGCATCTATTCATCCGTTTGTATGAAGTTAGGCACTTACCTCAGCTTTAAAGGCATTCTTGTTTCTTTTTGCATCTTATCTACTGCTGTGCGTGTCGATAGTTTATATGTTCGATAAATCCCAGATGGATTAAATGCAGAGATCACACTACTTGCTTATATATTTGCTTGATAATATAGACGAAAACCCTGATTGTTTTATTTAAAGGCCTGTTTACCTTGTTTGTTGTGCAGAGACCAAAGATTCATGTTGACTATTTATAGTTGTCCAGGACACAGGTGTCAATCTGTTTGCTGTAATGTCATGGTGGTGACAGCACAATTAGACAAGTTATATTTAATACGCACAAGAGACTTCTCTTTATACCCCTCCATAGAGAAATATGTTTGTCACCAGCAATAAAAAAACATAAAAGAGTATTTAAAGCGGTGAATAAGTAAGATCAGAATAAAATTTGGCCACAGACATTGTCAACATGGACAGTTTTGTGTACAGCATTGCAAATTAGAGACAACCACATGGAAATGCCAAACTGAAGAGTATGGCAGCACTGTGGGTCTGACAGTCTGCTGCTGATGCTGCTGTTCACGGCAGCTACAGTTTTTTTGAAGGGGGTGAGAGGTAAAGTAGCTTGGCCAACATCCTCCTCTTGCACATTTCCTGGGTGGTGTTTAGAGGCCAGTCCAGAACCAGGCTGTTCTTTCTCACCAGTTGCTTCATCCTATCCCTGCCACAGACCCCCAACAGACCCCAGCCAAAAAGACGGCAGATGCTACCACTGTGTTTCAGTAGACCCCTGCACACTCTTGAGAGACTAAGGTTTAATTTTTCCAAAAGTACAGTCCCACAGCTTTGGGCATTAAGTGTCTGCTCTTCACTTCGATCTTAAGTTTTATTTTTGACTTGTGACCGTTGCTCTTGCAGTGGTTTATGGTGCACATTATGTGCACCATGGTGCATGTGGTGTATGCACATTTCCTTCCTGGAAAAAGAAAAGAAGAAAAGTGTGAACGCTCTGACAAACATGAAAAAGAAAAAAAAGTTGCATACACTGTTGGTATGTTCTGTCTCTCTGTTCAGCATGTGGATTAAGATGCTACACGTGCACACTGGCAGAACCAAAGTCCTGCACAGACACCAAGTCTTGTGCTGTCATCTTCAATCGTTGTTTTTCTCTCAAGGCAGATGGTAAGTTTTGCCCGCATGTGATTCCAAGCACACAATAAACTCAATCCTCAAGCAGCTAACGCTGCATTAAAAACACAGATCAGACTGCATCTGTTGAGAACTGGGCCTTCATTGTGTTTTTCAGGTGTTGATGCAGTAACCAAGGGCTGCCAGACCAGTCTGGCATGTGTTGGTGCCATACAGTGCTGTGAAGGAGACTTGTGTAACAGTGCTGTACCAGCTGGTCCCAGTGTCGTCCTCCTGCTACTGTCGTCCTCCATCATTGCTCTCATTTTCTAACATTTTGATTTATTTCCTTTGCTAAATTACACTTTTAGAATAAACAACATCAAATATTAAATGTTAATAGCATCTGTGATGCCTGCTGTAGCTGTACTTGAGTGACAGTCGATGTTTGTTCAGGACCATTCAGGAACTAAAATCTGAAGCCGTTTAATACTGGAAAGAGAGACAGAGACACATTTTCAAGCTGATGCCAGCTTAGTTATTTCATATCATATGACATGAATGAATAAATGATTAAGTGATCAAATAAATGCCTTGACTATCAAAATATGTCTTGTTAGCAGCCTTAATATTATTATCCAGTGCTTATGGTGTTCATTTAGGCCTTTATAGTGCACATATGTGCTATGTGTGTACATGTGCTATGACATTGTCCTTGTGACATAGACTACATCCACCCATTATTTTGCCTGCTTTGTATGCAATGGTTTTGTTGAGGTCTGCTGGTGCCTATCTCCAGCATACAGAGGACATTCACTCTCACAGTCACAGCTACTGGCAATTTAGAGTCTCCACCTTGATGCATGTTTTTGAACAGTGGGAGAAAACCCCACTCACATCAGCTTTTACACTGAATCTGCCGCAACGGGAATTGACAGATATAGTTTGAGGTGAGTTGAAGTGATGGAACAGACTGTCCACCTCACAGGATCCAACATACTGCTTACCAACACGTTAATCATGAGAGGTGTGTCATGCATCTCCTCTAGCCTAGTTGACCTGTTCTAATGTAGTTTCCCAGACTGCGGCCTCAAAACACATGTATGTGTAAACTCTTTAAAACAGCACTGAGGGGAGGAGGAGCTGTAAAAATCTGCGGTCTGTGTAGCAGGAACAAAAACCCACAAAGAATGAGGACGTTTGGTGTGTAGGTGCATGGGCGTACACCAGCTCCATCCCCTCGTTGTGGTGCTTTGTCTGTGCAGTCATACTGTGGTTGAAATCGTGTTGGATTTATATGAGGCATGTTACACACAATGTTTTTTTGTTTGGTTGTTTTTTTCTCATTATTGTTGAATGTAATGTGTCATTGTGACAGTGAAATTCCATTGCACAAAGTTGCAATGAAAGTGAGTGGATACATCTCAACATTCAATGACCAACGTGTAGCTGCTCTATATGCGCCATTCGCATGAGGAAATACTGGTAGGTCAAAAGTAGGTCTCACCACATCCTCTGTTCTAAAAAAGCCTCTGAAGATTCTTTGCCTTTTGGGCATCGGCCGTTCTGTATCATTTGGTAACTCACACATTTTTAAACATCAATGTTGTCTGTTGAAATCAACTAAAACTATCCTTTTTAATTACCCACGTATTCCACCTTGTCCAACACCTCTAGGCCTTTCTTCCTCTTGTTCCCTTGAATCTAATTCTGTATATTCTGTGTGTGCCCAGGTATACAAATAAATAAATGGATGGAAGGACAGATGACTGATAGATAGATAGATAGATAGATAGATAGATAGATAGATAGATAGATAGATAGATAGATAGATAGATAGATAGATAGATAGATAGATAGATAGATAGATAGATAGATAGATAGATAGATAGATAGATAGATAGATAGATAGATAGATAGATAGATAGATAGATAGATAGATAGATAGATAGATAGATATACTATACTCACAACTATACTAATTTTATACCATTCTTTAACAAGTCTAACAAGTCAAGAAGTCTTTTTAGAACAGAGTTTGTGGTGAGACCTGCCTCTACAAAACCAATGAAACCTTTATTTTGTGTGAATGGTACTGTACACATAGAGCAGCGATACATTGGTAATGTTGAGGTGTATCCATTAGCTTTCATTGCAACTTTGTGCAATGGAATTTCACTGTCACATTCATACATTGATAATAATTTAAAAAAACATTGCGTGTAACATGCCACACACCATAGTGTGACTGCACAGACAAAGCACCACATCGAGGGGATGCAGCTGGTGGTCTATGCATCTTTACACCAAACGTCCTCATTCTTTGTGGGTTTTGGGTTTTTGTTCCTGTCAAATACACAGTGGTTGCAGTGAAAGCTGCTGGATACACCTCAACATTCAGTGTAGCCGCTCTTTGTGTACAGTACCATTCACATGAAGAAATAAACACATGAAGAAATCAACCATTTCTCCCCCCATCCCAGTGATATCTGACCACTCTTTAATCACTTTTGACTTCCTTCTTGCTGGTCGTATGAAAAAGAAAAGCAGTATATACACAAGACACTTGACTGTTCTCCTGTCTCTCGGTGCTACATCACATTTCTGCTATGAAAGTCCCTCCTTCATTGATCACCTTGCTGATAGCTTTGTTTGCTCTCTTTATGAAACTCTCGACTCGGTTGCACCCCGAACAAAAAAGATTATATCTAGACCAAGATCAGCCCGCTGGTATACGCCAGAGGCTCGTCACCTAAAGTAGCTAGTAGAGAGGAGATGGCGCTTGACCAAAAACAACAATATTTTTTAGACCTGGTCTGAAAACATACAGGCTGGCTCTGTGTAATGCCAGAGCCAGATGCTACTCCTCTCTAATTGAGGAAAATAAGCGTTACCCCAAGTTCTTTTTCAGCACGGTAGCCAGGCTGACTCAGAGTCATAACTCCACTGAGCAGTGTATTCTCACACATCTCAGCAGCTCTGACTTTATGAATTTCTTCAATAACAAATGAAGATCGGACAAGCAATTAAGAACCACATAGCATCTACTGCAATTAATCTACCCCCTGTTGTTGCTATTCAGGATACAACTAGGGATACAGACAGGTCACTATCTTCATTTGTCCCCATTGACATGCTTCAGCTGACTACTATTATCTCCTCCTCTAAATCATCAACCTGACTCCTAGATCCAATTCCCACTAAACTGTTCACTTTAATGGGCACTTCTTCCCTCCCAGACTTCCCTCAACCCTGCTCTTCCCGCTGCATGCACTTTTCTACTCTAGACTGTTTCGACATCTGAAATATTCTAAACTGTTAAGCCATCAGTAAATGTATCTTTCTCTACTGTCTTGTATGTGCCCCCCTGTACGTCCTGGGTGAGGATCCCCTCCTCTGTCTCTCACCCTGAGGTTTCTCCCCTTTTTTTCCCTCTCAGGGTTTTTCTTGGAAGTTGCTCCCTAGCCTTTGCGAGGGTCTAACAGCAGGGTTTTTTACTATTTACCTATTGTTGCTCTCTTTGTAAAGGGCCTTGAGATAATGGCTGTTATGTACTGATTCTTAAAACAAATAAAGTTGAGTTGAGTTAAAGGTTTCCTTGGTTTTGTAGATCACATCAAAAGTAGGTCTCACCACATCCTCTGCTCTTAAATGACCGTTGCTGTTTCTTTGCCGTTAGATCATTGCCATGTTAATACAGTCAAAACAGCATTAATATGTCATCTAATTGATTTATATTATAATTTGCTTGTTGTTTTGTAGCCAGTTTGTGACTGGTTGTCTCACTGATTCACATTGGATTCATAGATACATGTAGAATAGAATAGAAATGGCTTATTTTCATTGTACAGGAAGAGGAACTACTTAAGTATGAGGATGTGAGATGCACCGTAGGTGTGGACAGACAGCAAGGCTATAAAACACTTGCTTGCAGGAGTTCCCTCCACCTTTCCTCCACGACTCCTCTCACAGATTCAAGGTTTGTCTCTCCAAACATCATGCATCCTCTGAGAGTCCTGGTCCTGATGGGCATTCTGGCTGCAGGTGAGCTAGAGATTCATGCTACATTACCTTACTATCTTACTCTGTGTTTATTTCCAGACTACAACACAATATGTGCATGGGTATGAGGGAGTGGATGAATTTCAGCTAAACAAACTTGCTGTGAAAAGTAGAGTTCCCTCATCAAAATAGTGTCATTATATTTGTCATCTACCAAATATTCATGCATAATCTGCTTGGTTTCCACTTTGTACCCACAAGAGAGGGAATACACTTTAGGGAGGTCATAAAAGAATGGTCTGTTTTGTCACTTTCAGGTTTTCCAAGGAAATTAGGAATCAGTTTGGCCTCTCTTTTCCTACCTCTCCCAAGATGTTATTTAATGTGATCTAGATTTCAAGTAGCATATCTTGACCCACATATGACTGTATACTGTTTTTGTGTTTAGTGTGTGGACTACAATGCTATAAGTGTAAAGACCAAAACGACCAATCCTGCACAGAGGAAGACAGTTGTAAAGATGGCCTCGATCGATGTGCATTCAAGGGGAAGGATGGTAAGTTATTATCCCACACCACAACATCCCCTTAACTGTCATTATTAATTAATGGGCATAATAAGTATTGCTTTTGTCTTTGACACTGAAGTTTTTAAGTCATATCTCGCAGGGGTTGTCATGGGGTGCGTTGCCAAGGACTCATGCAAAGAAGCTGCTAACTGCTGTGAGAAAGACTTGTGTAACGATGCCAAGACCGATAAGGAAGCTGAGAACAGTGCTGCTGGAACAGCAGCAGAAGGACTTCTCATGCTGCTGTCTACAGCCATCATCACAATCTTTATGTGAACCCCCAGGGATTCACAGAGCAAACCTGCTCTGGTAAAAAATCAAATTAAAAAAAGTGTGAAAGCTGTCAATGATTTCAGATTTATTCAAACATTTCAATAAAGCCAAAATAAAATAAAGCATGAACTGTTGAATTCTTCAGATTCTGTATTTCATATTGCTGATTACTGTTATATATAAAACAAGAGCTGACACTGGGACAACATACAAACTGCTCACAGAAATACTCTCAATCCTCAAGCCCAGACATGACATTGGGGGAAAAATATATAATGTGCTCACAAAATTCTATTTAGTTCCCAGAAAATAATAATTTGTGGCCACGAAATGAATATAACATGCACACAAAATACAAAATAACAATGTAATCAAATGTAATCGATTGTGTATAACTGTTTGTGGAGGTTAATAAGAGAATAATAAAACAATAATATTAATATTAAAAATTACTTATTGTGGCCACAAAATACTAAATGTTAATTGTTATTATTAATTATGATTTATATTTAATTATTATTTATTAGTGCGCACGTTATACTACTTTGTGGGGACAAATTAGTAATTTGTGTGCATGTTATATTCATTTCATGGCCACAAAATAGTATTTCATGGGAACAAATTAGTAGTTCATGGGAACGAAATTCCGTGCACAAGTTGTATATTTGCTCATAAAATACAGCACTTTCTGATTGGCCCTATGCAGAAAATACCAACTCTTTTATGTGCACACACTTACGGCTAGATTATGGAAAAACTCACTTTATGACAAAGGCCTCATGTCTGAATGCCTTTGTAGTGCCAAGTGTACAAGTGTTCACCTATCTATCTGTAAAAAAAATATATATCTGTAGCATTACCAGATCCTCAAGAGGAGATTCAGCAGTAACAATAACAAAAACAGAAATGACAACCTCAGCAGCAACAACAAAAGCAACATCTACAACTGCAGTCACAAGACAACGTGAAATAAGAAACGTGATATATGCAATATAGCCTCAGTGATTTCTGTGGCCTGTGGCTGCAGGAAAAAGAGAACCAAGTATCAACTCGTGCGTGCACTCTGTAGTGTCTACATGTGCATGCGTGCACTGTGCAAGCTTGGGTGCGGATGTGAGTGGGTGAATAAAGGCCTTTTGCTTGAAAGAGTGCTAACAAATGTGAGTGCTGACATGGTGTTACAACCACACAAGTCTCTAAATGCAATATCTCTAAGCACACACATACTGTACAGTGCTACACTGCCCAGTTAGCAAGATCAGAAAAATTACCTCATAGGGCTTTATACTTATTGTACAGGAAGACAAAATGATCATACCATTTGAATGTTGTACCATTTAATGGGAGCCATCATGATATCATCATTCCATAGATGTGAGCTAGTTGGGCCTTATTGCCCTTAATATGAGGTGGAGGACCTTATCACTTTTTCTTATGGCTCTTGTGGCTAGTTTGACTTTGAGTTTATCAAAAATGTGTGCTCATGTTATAATAACTGCAATTATAATTGCAACAAGAATGAAAAATTCTTAATTAAACTACATGATAATAATTAAACTACATGAAATAAAAGCATACCTTAAAATGTAGATAAATAGACAGGGTGAAGATGTAAAGCAGAGGGAAGATAGGGGGAGAAGAGGGAGAGACAAGAAATGCGACCACCTCCGCTGAAGCGCAGACCAAGCTTAATATAAGCTAAATATAAGCTTGACAAAGTATAATATAAACTTCTCCTACAGCTTCGTGAGCACCCAGGCCAATAACATATCAAAACGTGCCGATCAGTCGGGAGAGGTATGCTATTATTTTTCTTTACAGAATATCAGTTAAAAACTGCTGAGGAAAAAAAAAGGAATAAATGAGAAGAGAGACTGATCCAAGGTCAGAGAAAGTGCTGTGACAAGCAGTCACACAGACAAACAGAAAGACACTTTTAGGCATTCTCAAAATTTCCATATGGGAATTTCCTAGCTTTGTGTCCTGTTCGTTCCTTATCAAATGGACAAGGAACGAACAGGGACAATGCTGGGACAATGCTATCATGACTATGTCTGTTCAATTGTATTGAATTGTATTGTATTAATAGTTATATCAGGAGAAAAGTGTAATGTGTGAGGACATGAGGGTGTGCACAGACAGCACGACTATAAAAGACATTGCTGCAAGACGTCCCTCCACCTTTCCTCCACGACCCCGCTCACAGATTCAAAGTTTGTCTCTCCAAATATCATGCGTCCTCTGAGAGTCCTGGTCCTGATGGGCACTCTGGCTGCAGGTGAGCTATTGATTCATGCTATATTACTTTATTATCTTACATTACACGTATTGGCAGGGTGTAACACAATGTGTGCATGGGCATGAGAAAGTGGATGCATTTCAGCTCAGTTCCCTTTTCAAAATGCTGTCATTATATTTGTTGTCTGCCATAAAGAAGGGATTCATTCAAATTTAATCTGCTTGGTTTTCCATCCATCCATAATCTCAAGCACTCTGTAACCAACTGAGTCTAGATCTAGATATGAGGTAGTGTGTCTTGACCCACACGTGAGTGCATTTTATGTTTGTGTTCAGTCTATGGACTGCGATGCTATGTGTGTTTAACCGGAAATGAGAAATCCTGCAGAGATGGAATGACTCCCATGTCCTCCCATTTTTGATCGATGTTTCTTCGCTTTTCTGAATGGTAAGTTACTATCCCACACCACAACATCTCCAACCATGATGAAGCATACTAGGGAGTGTTTTGTCTTTGACATTGATATTTTTCAATCATATCTCACAGGTGTCAGCGTTGGAGGGTGCCTGTCCAAGGACGCCTGCATTGGTCCTATCAAATGCTGTGAGGCAGACTTGTGTAACAGTGCCATAACCCCTGGTTCCACTGCCTGGAAAGCTGGAAATAGTGGTGCTGGAACAACAGCAGAGGGACTTCTCCTGCTGCTGTCTACAGCCATCATCACATTCTTTATGTGAAGTCCTGCCGAGTATTTCACCTTTCTGCATACCTAATATTGAAAAAAATCAAATGAAAAAAAAATGTGAACGTTGTCAATGATCACAGATTGAAAAGTAAAGCCAAACATAATGAGGCGGGGATTGTTGAATTCTTAAGGCTATTGGTTATTATTGTGGATCTGCAATATTTAGCACTGTAATAATTATCCTACAAATATAGTTTGGTTTGATGTTTGATAATATTTAAATTTTTTTCTCACCTTCCTTTTCCTTTGGTTAGGCCTGCTAGAGCCCCCTGGTGGCCTCTCTCAGGTGGAGGGAGGTCCTGTTCCCTAAAGCAGGCTTACCATTTAAGCCAGGCTTATTTGGTAAACTTGGCTTTTTTCAAGGGAATTTGGTTCCATAAAGCAGACTTATCTCAGTTCAAACTAAGTTACCACGGCAACTTATGCTGGCAGACTAGCCTCCTCTGGACCAGGCTAAAGGTCAGGCTTAGCCTGAGTTGCAGCTTATCTGACACTTATCTTATAATACTTGACACTTATAATACTTGACACTAGTTGATGTAGTGGAAGAGCCATTAACACGTTAATGGCCCCATCTCGTCACTTGATGAGGGGGTGTGGCCTCACCGCCACAGGTGTCAATGGCCCATCTTGTGACCATTCACTGCCACAGGTATTAACGTGCTAATGCTCACCCATGTGACCCCTTTTGTCACATAACGAGGGGAATGGCCCATATCCACAGTCCCACCCACTTCCGGAGAGTTTAAATCCTGGCTTCCCCCCAAACCAACCAGAACTGAAGAAGCCCTTCGGATGAAGGACGAAACGTCTTCAAACCCCAGAAAGAAGTCCAGTTGCTCGACTAACTGAACATTGGACACTTATCTGAACGAAAAAAACAAAATCTATATTATATGACTCCATTAATCACCACCAATAAAGTCTAAAATAAAATACAAATAAAATACCCCCCCCCCCCCACACACACACACACACACGCGCACACACACACACACACACATTTAGGGCCTGTCCTGCCTGGTTGTGCTCTCACTGTACTTAGAGGCTGAGTGAGAAGCGTGTCTGTGTCTGTCTCACTAGCTCTGGAAGGGGGACTGTCCCAATGCGGCAGTGACTTGACTTTTTCTTGCCAGAAAGTCAAGTTAAGTTTCAGTTTTGATAAGGTCAACGTAGCACTATCACATGTTCTGTTCCGCAAAGCTGTGTTTATTCAAAAGAAAAATTACATCATAGAACTAACGTTGTTTTTGTGGTGGTGAATGGTGATTGAGCAGCAAAGGAATATTGTCAAACTGATCTTATCATACATACTCAAATAAGGCAATTCAGTTTTTAATTACCATTAAGTTGATTATTTTTATTCTAAATTCACTGATACTGAGTTCACATTTAGAGGCGAGTGTAGAATAGATTAGGCAGCCTTAACGGTCATTGTACAGGAAGAGAAAATACTAAGGGTATCACGAAATAACAGAGTGTGTGAGGACATATAGGTGTGGACTGGCAACGCAACTATAAGAGGCACTTGCTGCAGGAGTTCCTGCCACCTTTCCTCCACGACTCTGCTGTCAGATTCAAGGTTTGTCTCTCCACACATCATGCATCCTCTGAGAGTCCTGGTCCTGATGGGCACTCTGGCTGCAGGTGAGCTAAGGTTTCACGCTGCTTTCCTTTATTACTTTACATTACATTTATTTCCAGACTATACTACACAATATGTGCATTGGGTATGTGAAAGTAGATAGATTTCAACTAACAAGTCAAAACCGTCATCAAAGTCAAAATAATCATCAAAATAGGATTATTATGTCCCAAAGATTCCAGTTTTAATCTTTTTGGTTTTCCATCCATCCGTTATCTCACCCACTCTGTACCCAACAGACCTTGGGGAGGTCACAATAGCATGGAGACAGTGGTGGCTTTAAGTTGTGGTTTTACATAAATTAAATTAAAATAAATTAAATGCTGTCTGCAAGGAAAATTGGGAATCAATTTGACTGTCTGAATCAATGTTGACTTGTCTGATTGAGATATAGATTTGACTTGACTCACAGGTGACTGCATACTGTTTGTTTTCAGTCTGTGGACTAAAATGCTATACGTGTAAAGATGCAAACGACAAGACCTGCAAAGAGGAAATGAACTGTCCTGCTGGCTTTGACCGCTGTGTATCCGAAGAGAAGGATGGTAAGTTACTATCCCACTCTACAACATCTCAATAATTATCGTTATCATTATATAGCATATGAAGAGTGTTTTGTCTTTGACACTACCTTTTTTCCATCAAATCTCGCAGGTGTCAAAGCCGCAGCGTGCTTCAAAAAGGAACTGTGCAAAGATCCCATCAAATGCTGTGAGGCAGACTTGTGTAACGGTGTCACACCCACTCGTTCCACTGTCCAGGAAGCTGGAAATAGTGCTGCTGGAACAACAGCAGAAGGACTTCTCCTGCTGCTGTCTACAGCCATCATCACAATCATTATGGGAAGTCCTGCCGAGTATTTCACCTCTCTGCAAGCATAATATTGACAAAAATCAAATGAAAAAAATGTGAAAGTTGACAATGATTACAGATTGAAAATTATTCAATAAAGCCAAAATATTAAATCAGGCAGGGATTGTTGAATTCTTACGTTTATTGCTGATTATTGTGAGAAGCCCTAAAAGAACATCAATGCTGTTGCAGTGGTCTGCTGGCTGAGTTGCAGCTCATCTATGACACTTATCTTAAAGAAAAAAACAAAATCTATATTATAAGACTCCATTAATCACCACCAATAAAGTATTAAATAAAATACATAATGAAATGGCCAATGACCCCCCCCCCCCCCCCCCCCCCCACCCCCTCCACACACACAAACACACACACACACTTACGGCCTGGGCTGCCTGGTTGTTCTGTTTCAACAAGCACCCTTCCAGGATAATCACACTGATAGCAGGTACCCCCCCAATGATCAGCTTGACACCCCTCATGGTCCGGTCCTGCCATCCAGCAACATCATGTGTTTCATGACCCCCCCACCCCACCCACCCACCTTTCTCATGTAATCGCTCAGCATTTCCTGACAGTCTTTCTTTTGTCATTAGATGTTTAAATTCTTCGTCTCTCTCCAGAATTTTTAATTCTAATTTCGATTGCCAGAAGTGCCTGCTCTAAGGCAGTGAATATGGCCACTCGCTCTTTTTCCATTGTAAATCGTTTTCATCTGTGATTAACTGCATTGGGCTGCTTATGAATAACGTGCACATGCAGTTAGTTTTGATAGCTGAGCCTGGCTTGAACAAGTGAAATTGGCTGAACATGGCTTGACCTTTAAGGAACTGCATTAGTCTCATCTCATTTGTTACGCACACGTCTTTTCCCTTGAAATGTAATAATGCAAGAATGCAAAGTTGTGTTTATTTAAAAGAAATAACAAAGCTTTGTAGGATTCGAAAAATTACATCATAGGACTAATGTCATTTTGTGGTGGTTTCCTGTCATTTGTTCATCGGTTGCAAAATAAATGTGAATGGTGATTGACCAACAAAGGAATTTTGTCAAACTCATGGCATTATACACACTCAAATAAAGCAATTCAGTTTTTAATTACCATGAAGTTGAGCCAGCTGTTGTCCGGTAAATTCACTGATACTGAGTTCACATTTAGAGGCGAGTGTAGAATAGAATAGGCAGCCTTAACGGTCATTGTACAGGAAGAGAAAATACTAAGGGTATCACGAAATAACAGAGTGTGTGAGGACATATAGGTGTGGACTGGCAGCGCAACTATAAGAGGCACTTGCTGCAGGAGTTCCTGCCACCTTTCCTCCACGACTCTGCTCTCAGATTCAAGGTTTGTCTCTCCACACATCATGCATCCTCTGAGAGTCCTGGTCCTGATGGGCACTCTGGCTGCAGGTGAGCTAAGGTTTCACGCTGCTTTTCTTTAATACCTTACATTACATTTATTTCCAGATTATACTACACAATATGTGCATTGGGTATGTGAAAGTAGATACATTTCAACTCAACAAGTCAAAACCGTCATCAAAGTCAAAATAATCATCAAAATAGGATTATTATGTTCCAAAGATTCCAGTTTTAATCTGTTTGGGTTTCCATCCATCCGTTATCTCACCCACTCTGTACCCAACAGACAGGGAATACACCTTGGGGAGGTCACAATAGCATGGAGACAGTGGTGGCTTTAAGTTGTGGTTTTACATAAATTAAGGAAGAAAGCAAGAAGCAAGCAAGAAGAAAGAAGAAAGCAAGGAAAATTGGGAATCAATTTGACTGTCTGAATCAATTTTGACTTGTCTGATTGAGATATAGATTTGACTTGACTCACAGGTGACTGCATACTGTTTGTTTTCAGTCTGTGGACTAAAATGCTATACGTGTAAAGACGCAAACGACAAGACCTGCAAAGAGGAAATTAACTGTCCTGCTGGCTTTGACCGCTGTGCATCCGGAGAGAAGGATGGTAAGTTACTATCCCACTCTACAACATCTCAATAATTATCGTTATCATTATATAGCATATGAAGAGTGTTTTGTCTTTGACACTACCTTTTTTCCATCAATTCTCGCAGGTGTCAAAGCCGCAGGGTGCTTCAGTAAGGAACTGTGCAAAGATCCCATCAAATGCTGTGAGGCAGACTTGTGTAACGGTGCCATAACCACTGGCTCAAGCATCCTCCTCCTGCTGCTGTCTACAGCCATCATCACAGTCTTCATGTGAAGCCCTGGGAGGCCCTTGAAAAAAGAAAATCTGAAATCTGTCAATGATAGTTGATTGAAAATGATTTAATAAAGTCAGATATATATAATGAAGCAGGATCTGCTGAATTCTTTAGGTCTCGTATTTAATATTGCTGATTACTGTGAAAAGCCTTAAAAAGAAAGATAAGTAGCCAGGGTTGATGATTTTAAGAGATAATTTGGGATTTCTGGTTCCTACAATCAGTGCCTCTCCTCCTCAGAATCAGAATCAGAATCCTTTTATTGCCATTGTGCAAAAAAAAACACATAGGAATTTGTCCTGGTGTCAGCGTGCTTGTGCCACATACAGATTCTTTTTTTTTCCCACACAAAGGACGAACACACACAAGCATAAACACATAGTTGCCCTGGAGTCATGGAGGGATTTCAGGGGGGGAAGGGAAGGGCGAATCACCCGCTCTGTACATCGAATCACCCGCTGCAGCTTGGCGAGGTCTCTAGCCGTGGCAGCGGGGGAACCAGGTGATGATGGAGGAGGATGGGATGAACTCAATGATGGCTGTGTAGAACTGGGCCATCATGGTCTTAGAAAGTCCAAACTTCCTCAGTTGCCTGAGGAAGTACAGCCTCTTCTGAGCCTTCTTTAGGAGAGCCATGATGTTCAGCTCCCACTTCAGGTCCCGGGACAGGATCACACCCAGGAACCAGCATGACTCCACTGGGGTCACCTGGGTGCCCCCCAGCATGATGGGAGAGGACAGGGTTGCGTCCCTCCTGAAGTCCACCATCAACTACTTACTGTAGTTTATTCCTTTAATGATTCCCCACATTTCATGGTTGTGATCCCTCCTGTTTCCACATCCTGGTGAGTGGGGCCCATGCATTGCCATTTTGACGTAGAAAAATAGCTGCTACATGAAATCTAACTTTTTGTATCTACATTGTGTTGTTCATAGTGGGGTTCATAGGACCCAAAAGCAGAAGCTTGCAGTAAGCTTGGTCAAACAGCTCAAAACATGACCATTTAAAAGTAACCAAATGCAATCATGATTTTAAAAAAGATGACAGAGACCCAAAAATAAAGAGTCTGATCTAAAAGAGCTAGATGGGAACACGAACGTTTGGAAAACGGGCACAAAAGACATCAAACACTGGCTAACTAACCTTGATCATGAGGGAAGTATTTATCGAGAGTGAAGAAAAAAACAGTTAGTCTTGCCAATCATTCACTTCCCCACAGCATTTCAAACTCTGTTGGCTCACACTGGAAATGTTCAGCACAGATTTCACGAACAAGTTCCAATGGTGAAATACTTCCCAATTTCTGTTTTCAATTTGACACAAAGCTCCAAGTGATGGTGACCCGCGCCCAGCTGCCACAGTCCAAAAACATAAAGGGTGTCTGAGACTCTAAATTGGTGAGAGCCAGGGTACACCTGGTCAGGGTGTATTCTCTGCCTTGACTCTTTGTGCGCTTCAGGTAGCCACCAGCAGGGCCGCTCGGGGGCAGGTGTGGACTGGGACAGTAAATCAGGTTGGGAATTGATATAAACCCAATCCACAACTACCCGATTCACACAAACCGCCAAGACTGAGTTAGGTCGGTCACCTACTGATGACACGGTGCAAAACTTTAAAGAAAATGCGTCACTTTGCCTCACTATGTTGACAAGTCAACTGACTAACATGTACATAATACAACCTTTCTTGTCTCTGTAAAATAAGAGTTCCTGATGTGCTGTAATAACCTGTACTCAAATCACATTCTCTGAGACCAAGAGGTATTCGGTTTACAAAACACAAAAAATGAAATATTAATCTTATGGGTATGTATGGGCCCACTAGGGGATGTACGGGCACACAACGTGGTGAGGAGGGGTTGTTTCTGTGTTTCTGCTCAGCCTGTGGGAGCTTATTAGAGGTAGATGGCCTAGTGATAAAATTTCATAAGAGCTCCAGATGTCACCACCTAGTGGTGTTATGAAAAACATGCAGGAAAGCCACAAAGTAAATAGCTGAACCTCAAACCACACATCCATCCATCCATGCATCCTCCTGCACACTTGGTGTCAGCGAGCACCAACCCTCAGGTTAATTTAAAAAGGTTTCTAAAACTGCTTAAATGCTGAAACTTACATTCAAGTCATTATCATTGTTTTCAAGCAAGTTATTTCAAGAACTCATTTCAGTACTGCATTTATAATGTCACTCCTTAAAAATGTGCATTTCTATGTAACTACCTTGTAGTCACTTAACACACAGCCTCCACTGCCAGGAACATTTCTCACTGCAAGAGTTCTCATAAGCAAGTTGTCTGTTGAATGACAATTGATTACACACATTAATTTATTATTTGACATGCATCAGGAAATGTACTCGGCAAGATATCAATGAAGGTCACATGAATGAACGAGAGAGTGTTTTACCACTTTATTGGTTCTCTGTGCTAAGGTTGGCATAGCTTAATTCAACTGATAAGGCAAGAAAAGCCACAAGGCAGACATGGACAGCACTTCATTATGGCATCGTTGAGACCTGTTTTACAAGGCAAACTAGTAGTATAGCATTGGAATAAATCACGTTCTTGCTGTGAATCGATAAAATGCATTCTAACAGATTAAACTCTTTCTTTTAAATCTACCCTGAGCTGTGGATTTAACTTGTGCAAATGGGGGGGGGGGGCAGCACAAAGCAGTAGATTTTGGCACATAAATGAGACAATGGCACTGAGAGTTAAATAATGCTTACAACCAAACATTAGTCTCTTGAATTTGACAAGCACCTCGAACTTAAAATCTAAAATCACATTAAAATACTCTATATACAATCACATACTATCTACAAATTTTAAGAAGAGTTAATAAATACCAAGAGCAGGTCATTCACAAAGGAGTTATGTGTTGTCGTCAGTGCAATGCAGACTAACGCATGTCAGCTTTATCATAGTAGTAGTAGTAGTAGTTGGGAAGACCTTCCCCAACAAAATAGTTGCAATATCGACTTGAGGGGTGAGGCTTGTCCTCAGAGTGTGCATTTATTGCCTGCGCCCAACTCGGCTCACTATCAAGCCACAATAAAGACATGTCTGCTACCTTATTGCACTTATCATTTCATCTACCCTAAGACAAAGTTCACGGAGAAGGACATAAAGCCAAATCCAAAATGTTTCGAGCAGCAGGACTACGAATCTAGACCTCCGTTAGGTGGAAGACTGCGGTGATGGTACAATCTGAAATCGGTTTTGCTACGGTCTGTGGAAGGCACATGAGAATGAGGATCGGGTTAAGGGTCAGACAAGAGGCTAATTTCCTCTGATGGACGGTTACAATGTGCAGGCATATGTCCCAATGAAGATCAGGTCAGAGGAGACATGAGGGCAATCTGTGGCAGCATGTCTCCAGTGGTCATTTTGCTTTTCAAAAACAAACATAAGGTAGTTCTTTATTTAGCCCCGATGGGAGATTACTAAACGTCGCCTGCTATTTCTTGGCATGTGTGCTCGCTGGAACGTACGTGTGCGGATCGGTGTGTGAGTTTTGTAGCTTTTCAATCGTCTCGTGTCTTCAGTGAACCCATGTGAAGTAGGCGATGTCGTCCAGGTCCACAGGGAAGTCAGTGAGGTACATGGGGCCTTTGTGGATCCCCTTGTAGCTCCTCCACCGTCCTGCAGGCAGGTAGATGTCCCTCTCCTGCTTGCCAGGCTCCAGCACCGGAGCCACCATCAGGTCGTCCCCGATCAGGAACTGAGAGTCGATCTTGTAGGCCGCCTCGTCATCGTTGGCGATCCACCAGAGGGGCCGTATGATCGGGTCCCCAGTGTCGAGAACCTCGCCCGCTAGTTCAAGAACCCTCGGGGCCACTAGGTTTTCATGGAGCTCCGTGAACTTCTGTGCTATCTGCACCACCTGCAAACAGACGCATGTGTTAAAATACTCTAGTCCCGTGGTAAAAAGTTTGATGTAAAAAAAAAAAAGAGCCAACAAAACTGCCATTTCAAATCATGAAATTGTTTCTGTCTCTACCTTTCTGTTTGTCTGACTGATGGACAGTTCAAGGGTCTAATGGTTTGTTGCCTGACAACAAAATGCAGTCCGAAAAGTATATTTATTGACCGAAGCAAGCATTCCAATGTTTTGATCAATTCAGGTTGGGTTTAGTTCAGCTGCTACTGGACTTCCCTGTTTTTCAATGATTTCAACAGAGTTGAATGCCAAAACACTGGGACGGTGCAAAAAGTGTTGAAAAGAAGTCCCAATGCAATCGTTTGCAATAAAACGGTTTCCCTAACTGTGGTTTTGATGAGGTGTCTGTAGTAACATTCTTTTAAGAAAGGTGTGTTTCACAAGGTGCTAAACCGCACCCTGTCACTGCTTGCTGCTCTGTCAAAGAGAGCATCAAATCACCATAAAAGTGAAAATGTGGGCGTTTCCCCTGTGCATCCTGCAGAGTTTACAGGTCCAATATATGTTTTTGCACAATGAGTGGAAATATCAAGAACCTTCTGCGAGTTGAAACAGGGATTCACTCACCTCGTCATCGTAGGCCCACGGCGGTATAGAGAACTGCATGGTCGGCATGAACGCGGACAGCTCCAGCCACCGGATGTACAGCTCTCGGTCTGGCAGAGCATTTTTTTCATCTGTGGCACCTAAGACGTGACAGAGAGTGTCAGACTGGCCTCCACAGTGGAACTGCGTGCCCCCTCGTGCCGTGCGTCCCTCACCTGCGGTGCGGTTGGGGTACGCGTTCCCCCCGATCATGTCGGGCAACACAAACTGGTATCCCAGGATGCTGATGGTCAGCACGGTCGGGATGATGGACTTGAGGCCGAGCTCGTAGCCCCACACGGAGTCTCTGTCGGTGATCCTGAAGAAGCAGGAGATGTTCTGGCTCTGGTAGCCCACCCGCAGCTCAGCGCGCTCGCTGAACGGTATGGCCATCTCCGTGTAGCGGCGGGTGAAGGTGGAGGGGTCGGCCAGCGGCACCAGCGTGCTGAACTGCCGCGGCAGGTAGCTCGTCTCCCCGGCGTCGAACTTGAAGGACGTGACGTCGTAGCGGAGCTTCAGCGCGCGCAGGTGGGAGGAGTACCAGTCGCGGGCTTCCGGGTTGGTGAAGTCCAGGATGCCGCCGATGCCGTTCCACCAGCGGACCAGGGCGGGCAGCTCGCCGCTCGGCTCGCGCACAAACAGCCCTTTCTCCACGGCCACGCCGAAGTTGATGGAGTCGTAGTTGATGAAGGGGTGCGTCCACAGCGACACCTGGAAGCCGTCCTCCCGGAGCCGGTCGAACATGCCGCTGGCGTTGGGGAACTTCTGCGGGTCGAAGTCGAACTCGCCGTAGTCGGCGGTGTAGCGGTCGTCCAGCTCCAGGTGGGAGCACGTGAAGCCGTGCCTGGTGATGTCGGAGGCGTAGCGCAGCAGCTTCTCCTGAGTCACGGCGGTCTTGTGGAGCGCCCACGTGGACCACAGGGGCTTTTTGAACACCTCGGGAGACGGCACTTTGATGGGCTTCGGAAAATACCGACGCACCTTAGTAAAAAAAAGCAAAGAAAACACAGGCATGCAGCGCATTAGGCCACCTGCATGGGTGTTTTCATCATTTGGTGAACCAGTGGTTAGTACCGTCACATCACAGCAAAAGGTCACCGGTTTGACCTTCTCTGAGTGGAGTTTATGCTTCGCCTCATGTGCATTTAGGTTTCCCCTGGGAAGTCCAATTCCCTCCCACAGTCCTATAACATTACAGTGTGTTCACTGTGACTGTACTGTGCCCTATGCCCTATGTGCACTGGAGATAGGCAGCGGGCAAGATAATGAATGGATGGGTGGAATTTTCCCCACACAACATGTGACTTAGACTAACTTTATTGTTAGTCTGTCTGTTAAATATTTGCGCTACATTGTGCACTTAATGTTGAGAAAATCTTGGAGGTAGCGTGTCTATACTCACCATGTACTTATGAATAGAAGTAACATCTGAGCCCACACACACTCTATAGCTGAGCTCAGGAAAGGCCTGCAGACCGTCTGGTGGTCTATAGGGAGTGTTCAGGTACCGGGCCTGGAACCTCAGCGTCCTGTCCTTCTCTGACCAGCCCAGGTGAAACGGCACGGAGTCATTAATTTTTATAGCAGTTGCATTTGAAGACAGCCAATAGCGTTCCAAGATGCCCCCAAATGCCTTCCGATTGGAGTAAACGTCGCTGGTGATGAAGGGCTGCGGCTCCTCCTCGCCCTGGATCCTGACAGGCCAGTACTGGGTGGCAGTCTCTGCCCCTCCGTACCAGTGGGAGTCGTTGTAGGCCATGGCGTGCTCCACCACAGGTTTATCCTGCAGCTCCTCCCAGCGAACACGGTAGCACATCACTGTGTCCTTAGGCCGAACAGTCTGGATGAAGAAGTTGAGCTTGCCAGAGTCTGACTGAGTGCAGCTCAGGATATTACCCTCCTTTGAGCAAGAGTCCAGATCCAGAGTGCCAGACCTGGGACGGAGAGAGGGGCAGAAATTAGCCTGATTAAATCTGAAATATAGTCACAATGTGGGACATATGGCTGTTATGACACCACATACCATATCTTATCGTCTCTTACTCTACTTTCTTCTATCACTGCTCGACAAGTGCAGGAATTGTACAGTGGCCGATTCTGCTGATGGACGTGACTAAATCGGTCTGTCCTAAGGGGGTTATCACATGCCTCATAGAGCTTTCTAGAATGGCTCAGCACAAGAGGAACAACTGTGCTGAAGCAAAATGAGTCAAAGTCACATAGGCAGCATGTTACAGGAGTCATCACTAGAACAGATTTACTGGCTGTTGGTTTCACAAGGAAAGCAGCTGCTATTGGAACACATGAGATTGCATGACAATGAGCACATGTTCCCATCATGTTCCTGTTTTAACTCTCCATTCTGATTGCTTTGATCGACTGGGCATGGCATTGCACACACATTCTGATCAAGTACACAGACGCACAAACTAACATTGTCGAGTCATGGAAAAAATATCAAACTTAACTTTTTTTTCAAATGTCTGATGTTGGTTTGAGACTGTATTGATCCCCATGGGGAAATTGATAGGGGAGAGAGTGGTGCATTGAAGGAAACAAAAACAATAAAAAAAGAGGAAACCAATAAGTAAAGGACAAAGAAGATTTGTAGATGATGTGGATATGGTCTACCCAAGGTAAAAAAAAACTATGCAGCGATAATAATATATAATACTGTAATACAAATGGGGAACTGACTCATCGTTTTTTGACATTCTGCAAAATATGTTGATCGGTGCTGCAAATGACAGCTGCAGCGAACCCACCTGAAGGACATGCTGAAGATGAGAGCCCCTGCCTGGTTCCGGATGATGAACCCGTCCTTGTTGAGGTCCAACAGCTCGGCCTTGAGCAGCTGGGCTTTACGGAGGGACGCCGAGTAGTAGCACCAGGCGACCACCGCAGCCAGCACCAACACGCAGCCCAGCATGCCGGCCATCACCAGAGGACGGCCTTCGTGGGACAGCTTCTTCTTCAGCGGGGAACCACCGGGTCCCCCGGACATCTGCTGCTCCCCAGGAGCCACCGGGACAATATGATACATGCTGAGAGCTTGGGTGCAGGCGCAGCAGACAGCTGTAGTGGCGCTGTAAGAAAACCAGTGTGGGTTCTCAGTGGCGCATTACTTTCATATCCCTAATGCTTGCACTATTAATATTATTACTTATGTCTTACACTTTGAATCTTGACAGTGGCAGGTGGAGTTGGGGGAGATGCGCTCCTCCAATGCTGAAGAGAACCCTTGATGTCTATCCAGCTCTGATCTTTCGTGAAGCCTCCATGTCTGACTGAAGGGCTGATCTGTCACAACCTGCAAGGCAGAAGGAGATAGACACGGATGAACAGTCAGTGTTGAGGTGTTAACACAAACATTTGTCGTCGTTCTTAGTGACATCTAGTGGTGAGGTTGCACATTGCAACCTTCAGAATACCGCACGCCTCATTCCGCCTTTATAAGCGTTTAGAAATTGTCACGTTTCAACTCCTTTTGTATTGATTTGATTGATTGATGGAGTTTTATCACTCACCCATGTTTGCGACTGCTCTGCAATATCATATAAGCATTCCACAGCAATTTTGATTTCATTAAACAATTCATTTCGCATTGAAACATCTTTTACAGATGCAAAGTGTCTAGTGGGCAACACTGTTGCTTGTTGCATGACAGCAAGAAGGTCCCTGGTTAAAGTTCCAATCGGATTTTCTTCCACAGCCCAAACATGCATGTTTACATGAGTGAAGAGACTCTAAATGGCCTTTTGGTGTGAGAACGAAGGGAGCTTAGCTCCAGCAAACCTGGGCAACACTGGTGAGTACAAAGTGGATAAGATAATGGGTGGACGGTCTCTATCTGGTCCTTATCTGTGTAATTTCTTAGGAGAAAACGTGATAGGGAGGGACGGATATTTGATTAGAACACTCTTAATCAAATATGGAATAAAAAAAAGCTTCAGCAGCATCAGCAAGGATCAGTGCATTACAACAGTTCCCATGCGGTCTCGTTTTCTGCAACACTAGCATATTATGTGTCCGTGCGTCCCTCTGACAAGGCTGCAGTGTTGCTGTACTGTGTGCAGCTCTTCAGCAGCAGCTGGGGACAGGGTACAGAAGCTTTACTCTGAGAAATGGCAGGAGGCCAGGATCTGATGCCACACAGGCACTGGTGGTAACATAACCAGTGACAGGCTGTGATCAGAGAAAGCACAGGCACCGTGTCAGCAAGGCGCACTTCCACTCAGCTCTCTGGTAAAAAAGACATGAGTAAATAATATTTAAGAGTAGCAACCCTGAAATCAGTGAGCGCCGCAGCAAACCTACATTTTTCACACAGCGTGCGGGCCAATCATCCTCAACAGAACCATAATTTACCTCCCAACAGGTATCATTACTTCCTAGCTCAACGTTTTTATTTTATTATGATGTCAGTTGGCAGCCAGGCCTGAGAGGAAACCTTGAATGTGCACACCGTGCAAAAACAGGGTTCCTGTTTCTTTTCACAAGACGTCTGCTGACACCTCTGCTGTTGAACCAAACGCGCCATTTTAGAAGATAAAGTAGGAAAACAAGCATTAACCATCCTCCTGGTTTAAAAGAATCCGATTAAATCCTTGTTCAATTTTAGCTCTGTATATACTAAATGTGCAGGTTATGTATGCTAACCACAATCTTCTTTGTAGCTATGTAACTAAGAAGTTTGAGATAGATAGATAGATAGATAGATAGATAGATAGATAGATAGATAGATAGATAGATAGATAGATAGATAGATACTATAATTTGATTTGTTCTGTTAAAATAATCATCGGATTCTTCCATCGTGACTTCCCCTTGTTGTTGTTCACATCAACTGCAGGTAGCCGAATGCCTTCAGAGAATACACTGAATACATCATCAGATTTGTTAATAAAAAAAAAAACACACACACAAGCCCAACAAAAATGAAGAGGGTCGCAGTAATTTTCCACACAGAGTGGAAGCGAACTCCCTGACCAAACATGCCAAGTGTGCCAGCACCTGATCGATAACACACAGCAAACACTCGACGCTGTGTCGGGACATTACAGAGGCTCTGGAACCGGCTCAACCAGTTGTCACGGACATGTTTCTCACGTTGTTGTTACACAGATACGGGGCTGTAACAGCAGCGTCAATTTTTAAACTCGAACGCAGATCGAGGTATATCCACTGTCGCTCGTATGATGAAATACATTTGTCGCTCTTACCTTTGTATCTGCCTCTCTGGGGTCAATGTGGACAGCTGTGCGCGCAGCCGCACATTGCGCAGGCGCGGATCGGTTGGAAGTCCTACGTAAACAATAACCATTTGAATGCTGGGAAACGTAGTCCCGTTCAAAATTTGTTGAAATAAACATTTGTCTTAGTTATTTTACAGCAGCCTTCAACATCGTTTTCCCCAAAAATCTCCGTTTTCCTACTTTGGTCTTTCTACTTTTCACAGTATCTCGCCTAACTTGTCCCACCACTGTTACCCTTGGTTACAGTACAGGTGGCAGTTGTATGTGTTCGGTTTTACTTACCAGTATTACTGGTGGGTTTTAGTTCAGTTTTCTTTTTATTTGTCTTTGAGGAAGTCGAGGCTGGAGTAGACAGTTTTGCGTCGCAGTTTTGACTGAGTTCCCAAATAACCTGAGCAACCGGCGCAAGATTATACAGCTGTCCTGGGTAAACCCCAAGGGTGAGATCATCCAGAACAAATAATGGTGTAATGTTGCTGAGATTGTGACACCCTTTTCACCACTGGGTGGCATCAACAAGCTGTGAACAGAGAGTTAAGCGTTGGTCTATTCTATTGTTCATCTTACGCTATTGAAAACGTAAGTTTTCCAGAGGGAGCCATCCCAAAGGGATCAATAAAAACAGTCTCTAAGCCTAAGACAGTGTTAGTCCATGATAGAGTTATTGTCCCTCTTAATAGATTTTCGATATCAACGTGATCGTTGTCTCATTTGATAAGAAATGGTCTTGAGAAGAGAAGTGTCACGTTGCTAGATAGATAGATAGATAGATAGATAGATAGATAGATAGATAGATAGATAGATAGATAGATAGATAGATAGATAGATAGATAGATAGATAGATAGATAGATAGATAGATAGATAGATAGATAGATAGATTGATTGATTGATTGATTGATTGATTGATTGATTGATTGATTGATTGGTTGATTGGTTGATTGGTTGATTGATTGATTGATACAAGGGGCTGTGTGGTGATACTGATTGCATGAACAGTAACATCCATGTTTCCAGCAGCAACAATATTTTGCAGCTCTGTTTCAGATGTGGATCTGACTTCTGAGAGTGCAGTGGGGAGATGCTGCAGTTGTTAGTGCCCCTGCTCTGCAGCATCTCTGCAGCCAGCGCCTGTTTGCAGTGTGACCGCAGGATCAGGATCCTGCATGAGGACTTTATCCTGTCTGCACCAAGTGTCAACGACCAAATTAAATTGAAAAAGATTTGTGACTACGCCTATGTGACCTATCAAGACACCAGCCGGGAGCGAAAGGGTGTCATTGGTAAGATCAAGACTCAATTTGGTGCAATATGGCAGTTGACAATTTAGGAGTCATCCTAAATATTGCTGAGTTTTCATGATCTGTCCTTTGCTTCTTTTTTCTACCACAACCCTCAATTTGTTCTTGAGTAGGATACTCAAAATATAAAATATATAAAGTATAATACCATAAATATAAAATGACTGTGTTTCAGATCCCACCACTCTGTACAGAGCCAAAACTGAGTATCAAAGTGAATTCGACCGTTTCCTGACAAACCACAAACAAAACAAGCATTTATCAACTTGGTCTGTCGCATTTGAAGCCATCCAGATCATGGAAAAGGGCAGGAAGATCCTGGAGAAGCACTTGGAAACATTCGTCCATGATGGTAATGGGCATAAATAACAGAGAGTGTTCTGCACAGTATGAGCCAGGGAACTTTGTGTAAGCTGTTGTTGTATGTGAGATGCATTAGTCTCAGATCATTTGTTTGTCTCCCTCAGGACTGTGCCCCAACCAGTGTGGTAAGTTTGTTCTGTTTGATGCTTCGCTCTGTGTCGGGACAAATCCTCGGTGAAGCACAATGTGTACAATCTATACAGTGTATTCAGTACAAGGACACGTGTGTGCACATGTGTGACTTTTCAGGGCTTTTGAAACGAAGAGTAATGGATTGCCTCTCATGCCGCTACAAGATATACATCTGTCCCTCCCCCTCTGGCCAGCAGGATTGTGGTGGTATTTATCTATAGATGTCATTGCTTTGCGTTGGGTATGCGTGTTCATAATGGTGAGTGGGTGATGACTTGTCATACCTATGTGGGTGCACCACTCTTCAGAGAACATGGACAACATGCTGTCACGAGTGTGTAAATGTGTTCCTGAGGGAGGCGCAGCCGCTGGCTGTCCATGTGCAAGGCTACTTAAAAAGATTATTCATGTAATCCTGAAGCAAATGAATGAAGCATCTCCTCTTTCCTCTCCTCTCACCACTCCCCCCAGAGCACCCAGTGCAGGCTCAGCAGGGAGGCCAGGCCGTGTTGGACTGTTTCCTTCCATGGCATCGTTTGCTGGTGGAAAGACCGGAGTACCACTACTCGTGGGCCCCTGGTGTACCAGGAACAAACGAGGTCTCTCGGACAGCTATGGTTCCTCCTCAAACAACACAAACAGAAAGATATGTAGTAGCTCAACCATGTCAAACCACTAGAGCAAAATGCTCCCCACTCTGAAATGACTGTCCCTCCATACATCCCCCTGTTACATTACGTTCTTCATACAAGTGGTGAACAGTAGTGTTGTGGGGTGCTGCTGGAGCTCCAGCACACATAGGCAAAGGGTGTCATCACACACACACACTCACACCTAGAGGAAATTTTATAACCTCTAACCACTGGAACGTTTTTGGACTATGGGAGGAAATCAGAAAGGTCATCAGTTCGACCAGTTCGACTTTCTTGCTGTGAGGCAACTGTCTGTGTGACAACTACGGCTCACCATGTTGCAGAAACTGCTTTCTGTGCTTCTTTATTGCAAGGTTTAGTGATGCATGCTATATTTAGCTCTACAATAACATCATCAGGAAGTATACTTAATGGGAGCTGAACTATCACTATCACTTCCTCATTTGTGCGTGCAGCTGGCTGAGGGTGACTTCAAAGGCCTGGTAGTGACGGACGACTCATCTGTGGTTTTGAATCAGCTGCGTGGGGATGAACAGGGAACCTACCGCTGCTCCGTGCAAAGCCGAAAGGGAACTGTCTTCTACAGAGCCACTTTCCTTCTCACCGGTAGAGAGCAACTCCTCAATATGTCATCAAATGAGATTACTCATGTCAGAAAGGGGAAATGGAGTTTATGGAGCACTTTGAACAGTCACACACAGATGAACAGTGATTCAGAGCAAAAGACTTTAAGATGAATAATAACTGCTGTAAAACAGTAAGACTCGGAAATGTAGCTATTCATGTACAAAGAAGGTAATTCACTGTACATTTAAATGTGTTTTTGTTTTTACAAGTTTTTGTATATCTTATAGATTTGTGTGTTGGCTTGTATTTTTTTCTCTGAGCCAAAGCTGATTTCCTTCAAAGCTGAACGAAGGTGTTTTCTTGTCAACATAAGCTGCCGCATGGGCCGTCATGAATTTTATTTACTTTATCTCCACAAATTTTCTTGATCGCTGTTGACTTGGTTGAAAAACCCATCTGTACTGCAATGTACTAGAAGCTGCAAAAATACACAAAAACTAAAATTGCTAGAGAGAGTAATCCCAACCAGGGGATGCATAAAGGGGTTTTATCCTCCCCACCAAAGCATAATGCCTATAGTTGTAACTATAACCTGCCAGATAAACAAAATAAATCTGAGGATCCCCAAGAGACGAACTGCACTAACAGCAAGTTTTTTTAAAGGTGGTTGAAAGGAAAAGTCATGAGAATGTGTTCAGAGTTGATTTAAAGCAGATTAAGCCCTGACTTTACATTACACCTCACATAAATATTACTCTGCACCTCAATTTATTGTTTTTCTTTCTCCTCTTTCCTCACAGTTGCCCCTTTGCCTGACCAAACTCACCGGCCCATCCTCACCCTGCCTCCCCCGCCTCACAGAGACCAGTCGTCGGCCCTGTGGTCCACCGAAGGCCTCCTGCTGCCGGCCATCGCCATGGTTACTGCTCTGAGTCTGGCAGCCAGCATAGTCCTCTCAGTCGTCCTGGGGTGAGAGGCGGCGTGTGGGTGGAGGTAGACTAAAAAGGGTTTGGGAGGTTGGCAGGAAGGGTGGAGGTAAAAAGGGTAAACGATCAAAGAACATGACATGCTATATGTACTATAGTGGATTGGTGGATAGCAATGCGGTACCCATTTTGAATCCTGGTAAGACAAAGAGTTTAAGTTGATTGGAGACTCTTAAAATTCCCCTAGTTGTGAGTGTGAATGATGCATGAGTGTGCCCTGCAATGGCATGTTCTCCTGCCTGGGAAGCATTCCTAGCTTTTGCTCAGTATGTGCTGGAGATATGAATGAAATATTCAACCTGTCTAACCAGGATTCAATCCAGAAAAAGTCTTGCTTTGAGGTGACAGCACAAATAACACATAACACAACAAACATAAGCGCAATAATCACCGTGTGGCCTGAACACATTTTATGACGTTCAAAAGGGGACTGGCTGTGGTCAGACAAGGTAATCGTCCTTTATAAGACATCGTAAATCATGTAAATTGAGGCTACAATATAGTTATAAATAGGTCTATTGTTTACAGCTGAGCCTGTCTTTGCAAGCATTGTCACTTCTTCCAGGAAGTGATATCATTTCCATCCACACGCAGCACACCCTGGGCTGCTTTTGCTGTTGTTTAACGTTAAACGCTCGTATTTACTTCTGACTGTGTCGTCTGTGATCTTCACAGGCTGATATTAAATCAGAAGAGGGTCGTTGTGCAGCCATGAACAAAAGAGGAAGGCGGAAAAAGTGATGTACAGCCCAGACACAAAGAGGTTTTACCCAGTCCATGATGGACTTTTTCTCGTGACTAAATAAATTCCCCAAATGAAAGTGAAGTCATGTGTTTAACTGGGAAAAACACGCTACAGTAATAGCATACAGAGACGTTATGCACATAAGGTACCCAGAAAGAGGGCTGTCACTGAATCCTGATGAATAAAACCCTGACCACTCAGTCATATAACAGAATTTGTGGCATAATAGACTCACACACAAAAAAATCCCCCCAGCAAGCACACCACTTTCAGTAACATGTAGTACCGGTTCACCAGAACGCATCAATGATCTGAACCCCGGCAGGGACACGTTCCCCTGAATGAATTGATGGAGTTGTCACGTGGGCATTTATGAGAGGAATCAGGGATGAGGTCAATCTTTTGGATTACAGAGTTTTTCAGAGATTAACAGCCCCAGCCATCCAAATAATCCTGGATAATCCTCCTGTGGGAGGAGGAGCATGGGGGTAGCAGAGGTAAAAACAGCAGATGTTTTCATCTGGGTTTCTTTTATTTACCTACATATTCATTCAGATAGGCTGAGCGGGTGACGACACCGCCAGTCTGAAGTGCCTGTCTTCTTCCACACTATCACCAGACATTATAATTCTAGGTTTCCATCAGCCCACAGTCTGACCGAGGATGTTTCTGATTCAAAAAATAGTCACTTTTGTTCGCACAGGTTTTGTCACCATGTTCACCACCTCCACGTCATTGCTGCATGTGTCACACTTGTGCTCGTCACCTTTTTTAGCTTTCATATGCTCCTCGCCAGCCCACAGCTCGCTGCGATGCATCAGTCAAGTTTCCGGCAACAGGAAGGTAAAAAGTCGTCACAACCACCGATAGCGACAACAAATGAATGATGTTTGAATGAGTGATGTTTGTTCAAATGTATTAAAACAAACAGACTTGGTAAAGGCATAAATAAAGGCATGTTCTAGTTGATCCTAAAAATTTTGATCAGAAGAATAGAAAAGGTTGGGTAAGGTCACAAAAACAAACCAAAGAAAAAGCAAACAAGAAACATCTCTGATATACTTCATCAGAATGGCCAGCTATGCGCCCTTTCCCTTTACATATGGGTTGAATTGGTTCAATAATATTTTTAATTCCTTGCTATAATTGTTCCATAAGATGATTCATTTGACTGTTTGTTCTCACTAACTGTTTGCTAAAAATACTGGTTCCCCTCAGGCTGTGCTGATTTCTCTCATTTGAAACAACTCATCATGGAAACCGTTGCTTAATAATCTATTTTTAATTTGATAAAAGGTAGGTTTGTTGCGTCTCTTTTGAAGGATGAAGACTACATGAGTGTTTGTTTTATAGACATTTCCACACATCTCTATACAGTAAATTATGTATGTAAGGATAAAGGAGCAGTACAAGGTGTATAATGTTTGACTTCAAAGCTCTTTGACTTATCGCAATACACAAATACACACCCAGGTATTCGGACTCCTCCTCAAGCATGACAAGTGAGATAATGACACATCGGAAGCATATGAAACTGAAAGCAAGTGATTGATTATTAGTCAGTGCATCCAGGAAATGAAGTTCCAAATGATCTGTGAAATCCTAAATCATTGCTCAGGTTTTTCAGGGTAATTCCTCACAAACTCTTTGACTCAACTGTGTCAGTTGGGGTTATGAGCTATGACGAATGCTATGACAACATGAGGGTGTGTGTGTGTTTGTGTGGGTGTACAGGGCCTGTATGGATGGTGACAGGATGTGTGTGTGGTTCTGTTTCCTGTTGGGCTGCTGAAATGGGGGCGATTTTGACAAAAATAAAACAGCATTGTTTTAAGACACCCACCATGCCCACCAAGACATTCACGTCATCTCCACCCCACTCGACAGATCCCCACACTTCACTGTGGGCTTAGAATGAGCATTCAAGGCTAAAGTGCAGGTTGAGGCTACAGTAAGTGCCTCCTCAGCGGCTCCACCACCAGCCATGATGAACTGTGCTCCACTGTGTGTGTATGTGTGTGTGTGTGTGTGTGCTGCTTTGGATCAGAATTGCAGGCTCAGCAGGGAGAGGGCATGACGATGTGGGAGTACTGCTGAGGGACCAGCAGGCAGCGGTGAGGGAAGAACAGAGGGGAAGTGGGAACAGCAAGAAAGTGGAGTTAGAGGTTTGAGTGGGAGACGTGCGTGGGAGGGCTGAGTGATGTGAGCGTGGGCTGTGAGGAAATGAAGATGTCAGACTGCACCTTACGAATTTAACCATCCCACAAAATAAATAAAATATAGCTTCCTGTGTGTGAACCCATATCAAAATATAAGGGGATAGATGATGTATGACACAGTTCGAAATTCTGCTGTTGATCTAACTTGTATTAAACACATTATGTATGTATAAAACAGTCATGAAAAGCACAAACTGGAGACACAGTTGAGACTATGGTTTAACTAGTAAAGTTAAATCACAAAACAGACTATCTCCAGAAACACCTATATAAGTTTAATAAAGCGGTCAGGGCTAAATGAACTAAACTGAATAAACTATACAACTATTGTTGTACTTACTACACCTGAAAATGAAAACATACTTACTACACACTTAAACTGGTCATGTAAAAGGACAAAGATTTTTTTATACACTTTGAAAAATACATAAAACTTCCATAAAAGTACAAAACAGACCAGACTGAGATATATTTAATGCTCCTAAATCTAAAAAAAGAGTCTTAACAAGCATTCAGAGCTACATACACAATTTAATTAAAGTTTGTCACCAGATATAAAAAAGTACAATATAAAAGTACAATACAAAGTACAGATATAAAAAAGTTTTCTTTGTTTATCTGACGTTTGAGGTCTTTGGATGTATTCAAAAATAATAAAATATACAGAGCCACCAACTTTTCTGTAACTAAATGTCAATAATGTTTAAGTAAAAGAAAACGCCTTTTGGTTTAGTTGAGAAATTGCTTTCTTATCGCTTTTATATTTGTTCAACCTTGTGCAACAGTGTCAATCCCTCAGAGGCATAAATGAGGGTAGAGAGTGGCACACTAAAGAGGAGTCATTTTGGGGAAATGTTTTGACTCTTATCTGCTGGGATGCAGCTGTAATTGAAGTTTAATCCTCGCCCAAGTAAACCGAGCCCACAGTTTCCCCTGAAGGCTGCAGGGCAGGGCCTGTGGGACGCTCCACTCTCGGCATCACGTCATTCAACACAAAAACACGGGATAACCCCAGCCGACCACGTGCGCTGTAGGAAAATCAGGTTTGACGTCAGTGTCCATATGAGGAGTGCCGGCCACGCCATATTTGGTCATTCCGCCTGTGACGCTACTGCCTATGCAGAACATAGGGCGTGACATACGAGACCACGCCCCTCATACACAGCTGTTATCAATGAACAAGTGAAACTGCGATTCCCCACTGAACTTAAGACCTGAGTAGCAAGACTACTTACCTACGGCAGAACCAAAACTCGTTTAAACATTTTTTTTAACAAAAGAAACTTGACTAAAATTATCAGCAAGAAAAGAAACCCCCCAAAAACCTCGTCTATTTATTATTTTGGGGTGTTTTCTCCTTGTAATTTCTAAACAGAGCGCAGTTTTTGTAGCCATGTCGTCCAACACTGAGACCCTGGAGATAAGTGTCAACGAGCTGGTCCACATCCTGAGGATGCCTCGGGACCAGTTCAGCTCTGCGGGCTGCGTGGTGCTGGACTGCAGGCCCTTCCTCGACTTCTCCTCGGCCCACATCTGCGAGTCGAGAAACGTCAACTGGAACTCGATGCTGCGCCGCAGGTCCAAGAGCTCCGTGGTGGCTCTGGAGTGGCTCATCCCGGACAAGACGCTGCTGGGCCGGCTGCGGAGCGGGGAGCTGTCCCCGGTGGTGGTGGTGGTGGAGGAGAGGAGGACGTGTGTGGCCGAGCTCAAGGAGGAGAGTGTGGCCCACATGCTGCTCACAGCCCTGCACAACGAGGTGCAGTCCCAGATCTGCTTCCTGCAAGGTAACGGCACTCATATGCCTACTCTTTACTGCAATGATTTTAAGTTGAATGTCTATAGGTTTTTAAGGGTGCGAATGTGGCTTGTTTTAGGGAAAGAAATCTTTTATTAAAAACTTCCAAATTCAGGCATCAATTTGTTCCTCATCAATGTGATTTTCTCACATAGAACAAATGTAGATCGATAGATAGATAGATAGATAGATAGATAGATAGATAGATAGATAGATAGATAGATAGATAGATAGATAGATAGATAGATAGATAGATAGATAGATAGATAGATAGGTAAAAAAAAATAGTTTGGTAGGGCCTACATTGTTGAAATTAAAGGGTTATATGAAGGGAAACAAACTCCAATCAACCTACTTTCCAAGTATTCCACTACAGACTGCAAAATACATGGCTTAAAATGTAACTTTTGTAAGTTTATGTAAATTTAACTTAAAATGTAAATTTTGCCTCATTAATGTATAAGTCTGAAGTTCCGATTCTGGCCTTTAAATATTTAATGTAAAACATCCAGATCCAGGTGTATTCATTGGCCTCCCTTGATAATGTGATTTTCTCATTTATAGCATAGTTTTGAGGAGGACTTTGGTGAAAGCTTGTGGCTTAACTATTGTGCGTGACCTCCATTTTAGGTGGATTTGAGGGATTTTCAGAAGCCTTTCCAGAGCTCTGCTACAACTCTGCCAGCAACCATCCCTCGGTCATGGAGCCAGAGCCAGCAGTGACAGGCAGGAGGACGCCGGCATATGATCAGGTCAGATAAGACTTTTTTATTTTGTGAGACAAGACGACACAACCTGATTATCCAAGAGCTTTCCAATAAAGGACAAACAGTTGATTTTGAATTTGTCTGGAAATTTCAGGGTGGTCCAGTGGAGCTGCTGCCTTTCCTGTTTCTGGGCAGTGCCCTCCACTCGTCCCGCAGAGAGACTCTCGTAGATGCCGGCATCACAGCCGTGCTCAACGTGTCCTCCACCTGTCCCAACTTCTACGAGGGCGAGTTTCAGTACCTGCGGCTCACGGTGGAGGACAGCCTCGCCGCTGACATCAGGGCCTGCTTCTCCACGGCCATCGCCTTCATTGGTGAGTTTCCGCTTTTTATTTTTCCAGTTTGTTAGCGATACTGTTGCAAACCGGGCAAGGTCAAGATCAAAAATAAGCAATTCAAATGGAAACTATGTGTTGTGAAACACACGGAGTGAATTATTCTGGCCGTAGTTAAGCAAGACACCCTTTTTACACCCAGGATAAAACAAAAA
Organism: Karalla daura; assembly: GCA_029224185.1. Classification (NCBI taxonomy): domain Eukaryota; kingdom Metazoa; phylum Chordata; class Actinopteri; order Chaetodontiformes; family Leiognathidae; genus Karalla; species Karalla daura. The sequence goes on along the minus strand of CM055192.1, from coordinate 11,200,378 downwards.
AACATGGCAAACATTTCTCTAAGCCGCTTGCGCACTGTAATCTATTTCACAGCCACGACTTGCAGACCAGCGGTGTTAGCGTCTGATTACAAAACAGCAGGATTATCCTGCACAAGCTACAGAAGGGAAAAGTATTATCAGACCCCCCCTCCTCCTCTTTTCTTTGTTCCGCTTCAGAAGAAATTCTGTTCTGAAAAACACAGAGTTCAATGTAAAACTCATTTTAGGAGAAGTTCCATAAGCGAGTGTGCTTTGCTACTTCTATGAAATGCTTCAACGAATGTTTACTTTTCCCCTTGTAAAACACTCTGGTGATGTCAAAGGACGAGATGTGAAATGGAGCGTTCTATACTGATCTCTCACTCTCTTCCTCTTTCCATGATGTGTTTTTCCGTTCCGCCTACAGACTCAGTGAAGCAGAGCGGCGGCCGTGTGCTGGTGCACTGCCAGGCAGGTATCTCGCGCTCCGCCACCATCTGCCTGGCCTACCTCATGCACACACAGCGCGTCAAGCTGGAGGAGGCCTTTGACTTTGTGAAGCAGCGGCGCCAGGTCATCTCCCCCAACCTGGCCTTCATGGGACAGCTGCTGCAGTTTGAGACCGACGTCCTCTGCCAGGGATGAAGAACCGGAGCAGGGCAGATTTGAGGAGGATGTTTGTACTTCTGAATCTTCTTTCAATCCATTCCTGTGCTGAACTTGGAGAACTAAGACCACGATTTTAATAATATGGATAGATCTTGGTATGAGTGAATCTGGTGCTCTGAGAGGAGAGCCACCTGTGGTGCTATCTATTCTCTGGAGGAAAGGGACAAGTGGGATCCTGATACAGCAAACAGAGGTCGGCAAAATAAGCTCCACTATAGTGTACAGAACAACATTATGAACGTTTGTGATCCTGAGCCAGCAAGCTGGAGCAGCTATGAGGTAATTTCCCCCAGCGTTTTCTACTTGAGGGGAATTGTGCTGGCTTGTCTGGATTTGTGTGAGTTTGTGTTTGACTTACGTGCCTGATCTTTTGGCAGTCTTGCTTTCGCGCTGGAAGCCAAACCTGCACTGTTCCCAGCACTGTGACGTGACTTTTGATGAGACAACACTGTGTTAACTACTTACAAGCCATACTGGATGACTTTCACCAAAATGTTTGAGCTGCAGCTGGGGTCTGAACTGTCTGTATCCTGAGACATGTTATCCTTTGTACATTCAAACTGGAAGAAATTATTTTTTATTTTGTAAGTAGAGTTTATTATGTTATTTATTTCAACATCGGTTTTGACAGTATTCTCATTTTTATACTGTCTGTTACTGCACTTTATATTTGTTGGTTTTTTGTTTGGCTGACTCCTGCTGTTTTCTGCACTAAAATAAATCCATGCTGGAGATCACTCCGACTCTTGATGTTCTTGGTCCATTTTGCGCTGTGTACTGTGGCACACTTAGCTACATGTAGGGCCGCTGGCTCTGACTCTGCAGACAGACTCAGTAATCTCTGACTGAGAGCCCCGGATGTGTGTTTTCACCTCGACTCTCTCCAGCTAACCCAGGAGGCATTAAAACTGTACAGTGGCTGAGTACTTTAGAGGATTATTCAATGAGAGTAGGTCTCAGAATATGGAGACTGAAGTTTTGACCTCATCAACTACTGACATTCATGTCTCATCCACTTGCTCACATTGGGAGAGCAACTTTTGACATTTGCCTCAAGGATTTAATTATTCAGCAATGGGAGCCACAGGAGAGCAGAGAGATTTTAAAACGGGGCATTTATTGGCAGGATAAGTGAGAGAACCAGTTTTAACTCTATATATCACTGATGAACTGACACGCTGCTGCTCCAGAACAAAAAGAAAGTGCTAATTTTAAAGGATATTAGCTTTATGATTATTCAGTCCAAAGTGAAATATGTGCACACATCTCCATAGCTGAACTTTCAAATGAACTCCAGGTCACAAAATATTATTCATCCATCCATAATTTTAGCCCCTTGGTACCCAGTGGAGTCTATCTCCAGTGCACGTACAGTAGGGCAAGGGCAGGGAACACACTCACACCAAGGGGCAATTTAGTCTGTGAGAGGAAACCAGAGTACCTACAGAAAACCCACCTAGACACTGGCCGAACATCCAAACTCCAGACAAAATTGCTCTCAGTCCAACCGCCAGGATTCAAACCAGGAACCGTAAAAGCCAACACTGCTATTCACCAATTTACTGTATCGTGCCAGAAATCTGATAATTAATTAAATCTACTTTGTTAAAGGCAGTAGGCAGCCTACCGTGAATTTCACACCAGTCCACAGAAAATAATTGTATCGGTACAAAGAATACTTTTGGCTCTTGCGCACAAAATAAAGGCTTACCTGATAAAATAAGGGCTCTGAGGACAAGGTTTGCTGGGCACTGTCTAAGAAGCAGTAAGGAGGTTGCCTGTGACACCGAAAGATGCTGAACAGAAACTTCTGGTGGTTTGAGTTGTGGGGGGAAGGGGGAGGGTCTGTTCTCAACCTAAGCATAAGCATAACTTGTGTAAACAAAATGCATTGAACTCCAAACTCACCTCTAATAGGAAATTAAAGTCCAGCTGTCACAACACACCCCACCCACTCACTCGTGTCGGTCAGAGCTATAATAGCCAGAATCCATTTTCTCTCATTTACACGTATTCATGCCTCATTGTAGCGGAACTGTTCTGCTCGACTTCTTCCCTCTATCGACCATACTTTTCCAGACAGCAGCCGGAGGAATGCACCTGGGAGTTTTTAGTTTTTCATTGAGACAGAGGTTACCTCATCTGAAACTCAGAAAAATAACATTATTTCTGCTTTGTGGCCATGTAGATGTACTTTCACTTTACATCACTGGAAATTTAACTGGCTAAGGCACTATCAGATTTGGCATTATACAATATATTATAATCATGGAGTCATGGAGTAACAGGAAACATTCAAGAGTTACATACAAAATATTGTATTTCAATACAGTTATGTTATGAATCGATGGTAATTGGATTACACTTGCATTACTGAATTTGATCTGTATCACATTCATTTATTTACATTTTCACAAAACAGCTTGACCTTTCTAAGTATTGTCTGGTGTAATCGACTGGCTCCAGGAAAGGTTTGTTCTAAAAGTCTGTTGTTGCCACAGAGGTGGGCAGTGAGATAAAACAACTGAGAACCACCGGTAGTGATCATAAGTGTCAGACATGTAATCCAAAGTATCCAGAATACAGTCACAACGTTGAGTAACAGAATATGCTGCCGATTACATTTCAGAGCCTGTATTTTGTAATCAGTGGTGAAAGACATTTAAAAGTAGCCCTCACGACACTGGTTTAAAACACACATTAGACATACTGCACCCCAATGCTGCTACTGTATATCATATATCTACCCATCTTACCTTATGTGAATACAGCCAACATATTTGGCGTTTTAGCTTACTTATAGATCTTTCTACTCTTGAAGGTCTTGCGCAGTACCTGCTGTTGCATTCACTTCAAATCCAAATCACTTTATATTTAGCTCTCTCTAAAATTTTTGTTTCATACGTCACATGTGTTGCAATGATAATATTTTTTTAATCTTGTGTGGAGGTAAAGCGGTCCAACTCTTTGGTGTTGGTTTGCAACAAGCAAGTCAGTGGATATGAGTTAATTGTGACCTCGCGCCCCCTACTGGCCACATGAAACTACAGGTGAAGATGTAGCGTCCAGCAGGCGACGCCAGCACACTGTTTATTAACTGTGGCAGCATTTATACTCTCAGGAAATCGCAGAATCGACACACGATCACATCTCTCTCTTACACACACACTCACATCCTGTCTGTGCTGTCACCTAATACATGATTCGATGACCCTGGGTGTCATTTCACTTGATCATTTATTTATCTGTGGGAGCGCACACAGCTCCACCTCCCTGTCACTGGAATTTTCTGCTCCCTCTAATGAAAACAGACTCAAACTATTACTCACACGCTGTTTCCAGATTAAACTAGTGCCGTGATCAATCATATTACACTTGTGGCTGTTGCCTCTTCCCAGTGGTGCGTTCGAGGGCCCCCGCCATAGGTATAAAAAGAAGAGTGCAGGGGATTCAGGGATTTGCACATGGGTCACACCTCTGTGCAGTGTGGTGATTTACTGTATTTGCTATTGTGTCACTCAGGCAAGAGCTCCCCAGTGCTAACAGACAATGTGAGCAATATGTGATATTGTTAACTGGAGAGTTATAATGCGATGATATAACTCATGCACACACACGCTGGCCAGCAGGTACATGCATAGGGAACAATTGTAATTATTTCAAATGCAGACCAGAAAATGACTGTACAACCAACTGGGAGAGCTCCCTTTAATTGTTTGCAGGTTTTACACACACACGCACACACACACAGATAAACACACTGGGGCACACACACAATCGTAATGCTGTATGTGCTTCTGAGGACCTTCATTGATGTGCTGCATTCCTGAGTCCAGGAACAGGGGTCAGAAGAGTTGGACTATATGGGGGAAACAGATAACAACCACTTCTGTTTGTTTTCTGACTATTTTCAATGACTGCATTGTTTTTTTTTTGTATTACGACAACAACAGAAATTTAGACTGGAAAGACTAATTATAGAGTGCCTCAAGTTCTCCACAAAAACATTTCACATAATAAAGCTAGGAAGAGATCATTTGTGGAAATGGTTGCAAGTGTTCTTTCTAAAGGGTCACAAGCCACAACACAACTCTAAGGTTATGGTAGCACTATCTGCATGCAGGTTTAATTCCAAAATTCAACCATGAAATTAAGTTTTACCCATTTACTGACCAAACCTTCCTCGTTCTGCAAAGCTGCCCTCACAAAGGTAGGAACACATGTTCACACACATGCACAGACACACACACAACAGAAGGTAGAATCAAGCCAGTAACAAGGTCTAAATTAAAAGATCCAGCAGGCAGGTACTGAGCTATAATTCATTTGGACTTGAACCATAACATGAGCAGACTTCCACCCAAACGCTGTGTTAGGCTGACCTGCAGTTATCTGGAGCTCATTTACAAAACAGTGTTTGAGGACAAATTCCACTCACATCTTTCCTTTGTGGCTAAATCGTACAACCGCAGGAGATGTCAGCGGAAGTTTTGGACAGACTTAGACTTTGTCCAAAAGTTTCCTCATGGAGAGGACACAGCTTTCTAGACCAGGTGCACGTGTTTCTAGTCTGAATGTCAAGCATGAAATACTGTGACCAGTGTGCGTGATCCATGACAAGAGAATTTCCTCCCGGCCCATCAGTGTGTGTGAGCGTGTGTGTGTGTGTGTGTATGTGTGTGTGTGCGTGTGTGTGTGTGTGTGTGTGTGTGTGTGTGTGTGTGTGTGTGTGTGTGTGTGTGTGAATACACGTTTGTGTACCACATGCTCTTACACAACGGGCACTTCAGAGGCAATGTACTATGTGTACTGCACACTGTTTGCTTCTCAGTCTCCATAACCTTGGCATCAGTGACAGACCCCTCTCCCCCAGAATGCATTTCCAGCGCATTACAAAGCACAGTTCACCCATGGAAACAGAGACACTTGATTTGAGTGCTCTCTCCTACTAAAAGCTTTATTCTCTTTCCTTTTATATTTAGAAGGTGTAGCGTGGTGAGGAAAAAAATGTACGTCCATTATTGGCTGCTGACTTCAGGATGTACAATCAGGGAGCAGGGCTTCCAATTGTAATTCCAATGGATAGGCTTCTCCCTCATTAAAGCAGGGATGTGTGTGTGTGTGTGTGTGTGTGTGTATGGGGACACACGACCTCCTACCCACACACCATTCATAATATTCTATGCGTGCATGTGTAGGCTGGTCCGTATGTGTGTGTGACAGAGAGTTTTTTATTACAGACACCACCTACGTAGTTGCAAACAGCTTAGGGTGAACTCTGCTTCTGTTTATTTGATGGCTCAGTAAAACAGTAAAACATGACGTAGGTTTCACTCGATAATTGGACAATCAGGCACTTGATCTCAGGTGGAGGAAACAAAAGCACGGGGGATGCCGCGGATGTCTGTGTGCTTCTTGGGGGAGGAAGTGGTGCGGGCCGCATAATGCAGAGGGCTTTAAATGGAAGTCAAGTGATGATGTAAATGCATGAGCACAGCTAGCGAAGGGTCCTTTTGGCCTGGCCCGCACCTCACAGAGGTACAAGGTAACACAATGCATTTATCCAATCAGTGCCGAGGGAGATGCCGCAGATGGAACAGTTCCACTGGACCATCTCTCAGGAGGAACTAAATCACTTTTACTGCAACTTTTATGTGATGGTTGTAATTGCTATTTTCTGCACACAAAAAAATGTAGCCTCGTAAAATCTGTGAGTCATTGTTTGAGATGAAGGTATGGAGTAGAGAGACCTACAGTTTACTGCATCGATAGCTTGGCTCTCTCAAGGGGTCGCTCCCCATAAATGACAGCTGTCGCTTTACAAGGGAACCGCAAATCTTATTTGTGTCATTTTACTGTAATGAAAGATTTGACTTCTACATGTTCTAGAAATGACCCAGTGAATTGTTGGTTAATGCTGTCACCTTACAGCAAGAAGGTTTGAATCCCGGACAAACCTCTGGCCTCACAAATTTGTAAGACGTCTCTGTGTGCGTCTGTATTTGAGATCGTTTGGGTCGATAAGAGCCTCTCTTCATTAGGTGTGAGTGAGTGAATGGTGTGTATCTCTACACCCACCCTATGTACACTGCAGATATAGACACCAGCAGAGCCCTGTGATACCAATGGGTGCAAAGCAGACAAGATAATGGATAGATGGATGCACCAAGGACATAACCATCCGAACACTGCCCTGCAGCAGTGACGCAAATCACTGCCCTGCCTCCAAAATACAGATCTATCACTTACATTTAACGCCACATTTGACACTTTTTGAGAAGAATCATTCAAGCTACATTACAAAAGAGACTGCTAAACTGCTGTATATTATTCAGACTATCAAAGGATGAGAGTGCAGCAGTGTAAGTGTAGTGCTAGTACAAGTGCAGAGTTTAAGCGCTATTGAAGAGGTGATAGCAGGCGAAGGGTGAGGAAAAATAAGAGCAGTGCAAGAGTTTTTGTCCTTCACGCCTCAAAAACTCACTTTACGGAACACAGCAACCGCTGAGATAAATTATGGGATTAGAACATTAACATAAAAAAAACACACGCAAATGAGACTCGCGCGCATGCAAATCAGACATCGGGCGGACGTCAGTTGCGTGCGCGCGATAGTGCGCGATCGTTCTAATACCATATGGGTTCAGTTTTCTAACTCCACATGAGGAGAGAAAGTGAGAAAAGGCTTGTCGACTGGTCCTTACCCCAACCTACACCTGCCACTGTAAAGATGTTTATTGGCCCCGGGTGTCTGAGTGTTTGGAGGTTGCATGAAGATCACACAGGCCACCAGAGCATTGATCACACATGTGTGTGTGCGTGTGTGTGTGTGCCACTGCATGAAATGACGATGATGACTGCTGACACCTCATCCTGCCCTCTCTCTGTGCTCTCAGCTGGACCCTCAGAGGCGGTGCCACCCAATAAGCCTGCTCTGATAGCAGTGCGTTGGTTGGTGTAGATTTAACGTGTGTGTATGTGTGTGTCTGTCGGTGTGTGTGTCTGTGTGTGTGTGTGTGTGTGTGTGTCTGTGTCTGTGTGTGTGTGTGTAAGAGAGAGAGAGAGAGAGAGAGAGAGAGAGAGAGAGAGAGAGAGAGAGAGAGAGAGAGAGAGAGAGGAGTGAGGAGTGAGGAGAGGAGGGGCCACAGGGATAGACAAAGTAAGGATCCCATTACGCCCACAGCTCCTCAATGACATCAGCGGGTCTAAAAAGAAGCACAAGAGAGAGATGGGAGGCACCCACTTATTAGATTTGGTCGCCAGGGTCTTGTTGGGTAGATGTGGAGATGCTGCCGCGCCTCCGAGAGGCAGGCTGTGATGTACGGAGCCGCTCCCGGCAGCTCAGGGCATCCCGGTGACACCCCGGAGGCTCCAAGGACCGACAGCCCCGTCTCGAGAGGCGCAGATTGTCTCCGTCTCCGTCTGCGCTCCGCGCGCATCGGGAACGGCGCCTTTTCCCTGAGCGCAGCGCTCCGTGCGCAACGCTGGAGCGCCTGAGGTCCACTCTGAGTTTTCCACTCTGAGTCCTTTTTTTTAGCGAGACGCTGCTCTCTTTTCATCCGTAAGTCTCTGTAAATATGAACTTTATTTAACTTAATCTTAATTTGCTATCAGGTGCGTCTCCAAGCAGGGCGCAGAGACGATTTTTTTCTCTGAAATTGTAGACGATCCCCAAATTGGATTACGATCAATTAAACATAATTAGATCATATCATACTGACAGTAACTAATACAGTGAAGGGATCGAAGCTGGTGTGCCAGAGAAGTTTTTAAGTCCTCCGGACTGCGTTGTATCTCTGCTAAGGGCTGACGCACGGCAGTCAGCGTCACTGAAATGTGCGGGGCCTGTTGGGGGAAAGTGTTTTTTAATTGAAAAGCCCTGATCCGTGTCTTGACGCATTGTCCAGGACTGTTTCTGTGCTTAAAATGGACTTGGAAGGCCTGCCGTGGAGGATGCAGGGCAGCTAACATTTGGAAACGACGCGGATAAGAAGGGCGACTGACAGCTGAGGTAAATATGCCATATATATATACATATTACCCTTTATTATCATTATCTACAAAGAAAACAGGGAGTTTTGTTTTATTTTCTCATCGTTTAGCAGGTGCATGTATCCAGGGAAAAATATTCAAGCTACATTACAATAGAGACTGTAAAGTCACAGTAAATATTGTTCTTTTTGGTGGTGCAGTAAAACTGCAAAAGTTGAGGCATGAGTTAAAGAGAGATTCCTGCCCATGACAGTTATAACAAGAGGTAGATTAGTCTACAGAATAAAAGCAACACACTTGTAATTTTTTTGCTGTCAAATGAATCCCCTGTCCTCCACAAACTGCAGTGAAGCAGTGGGTAGTGAAAGCAGTATGTGAAGGGTAGGAGAATTATCTTGAAGCAATGCATTCATGAAACGCAATGCATTTAAACTGACACACACACACTCTCTCAGCAAATTCTGATTCAGTGTCCAAACGTGTTTCTAATCTATAAAGACTCCTGGAAAGATAACCCCAGCATGGCCTCGGTTCTGGACAGCGGCTGCTCCATGGAGCTGAGCAGCTGGAACAGCAGCCTGAGCGGCTCCGGAGCCTCCGTCCCCTGCAACCAGAGCATCCTGCGGCTCGCCCCCTACTCCCCCGAGGCAACGGCGGCCTTCGCCACTGCCATAACCCTGATGGTGGTGTTCACCATCGTGGGCAACATTATGGTGATCATCGCTGTCCTGACCAGCCGTTCCCTCCGAGGCCCGCAGAACCTGTTCCTGGTGTCCCTGGCAGCAGCAGACATCTTAGTGGCCACGCTCATCATCCCCTTCTCTCTGGCCAACGAGCTGCTGGGCTACTGGTACTTCAAGTCCCTGTGGTGTGAGATCTACTTGGCTCTGGATGTGCTCTTCTGCACCTCTTCCATCGTGCACCTGTGTGCCATCTCCCTGGACCGCTACCTGTCCATTTCCAGGGTGACCTACGGCCGCCAGCGGACTCCCAAACGCATCAAAGCTGCCATTGTGGTGGTGTGGCTCATCTCCGCCATCATCTCCTTCCCTCCGCTGCTCTCGCTCAACAAAAGCGAGGGAGGGGACCAGGCCAGTGAGAGAGGACCGCAGTGCAAGCTGAACGATGAACGCTGGTACATCCTCTACTCCACCATTGGCTCCTTCTTCGCTCCGTGCCTCATCATGATCCTGGTCTACGTAAGAATCTACCAGATTGCCAAGCAGAGGACGCGCTGCCCCCCAGGAGAGCCCAGGAAGGATGGGGTGGGCTGCGCCACGCCAAGTCAGCCTCCACGACATGTCCAGGCCAACGGGAAGGATGAGGAGGAGAGCACGCCACCTTCATCCAACAAAACCTCCAATGCCAGACCCCCCACCCTGGCCATCACCCCTTCTCCGTCCCCCGGAGAGTCTCAGACCACCCAGAATCCCACCTCCAATAATCTCCTGCAGCCACCGTCCCCTTCTCCAGCCGTGTCCCCCGTCACAGCCTCCCTCGATACCTCTCCCCACGGCCCCACCAGCCCCTCCCCCGTGCCTCCCTCTGCCCCTGCCAAGACTAAAGATGAGGGCAAGAAGGGCAAAAGGCAGGGAGGGAAAAAGTCTGACAATAACAATGGTGACAGCTCAAGCACGGAGAGCGATATGGAGCACAGCCAGGGCGGAGGACGAGGCAGCACCAGCATGCCAGGGTCGCCCGCTGGTGGGGGGATCCACTCCCCGGCCTCAGTCAAGCGCTACCGGGACATGATTGCGACTTCAAAGGGGGCTCGGCTGGTGCCAGGGAGGAAGTCAAAGACAGAGAGCACTCCCGGAGCAGCCAGGCGTAAAGCGATGGTCAACAGAGAGAAACGCTTCACCTTTGTGCTGGCAGTGGTCATTGGCGTCTTTGTGGTGTGCTGGTTCCCGTTCTTCTTCTCCTACTCTCTGCAGGCAGTGTGCCCAGAGACCTGTACCATTCCTGATCCACTCTTTACCTTTTTCTTCTGGATTGGTTACTGCAACTCCTCGCTCAACCCAGTCATATACACCATCTTCAACAAAGACTTCAGGAAGGCCTTCAAAAAGATATTGTGCAGAGGCACCAAGGGTACTTTCTTTTAGCATGTTGATCCACTCTATAGGACATGGACAAAAGAAATTTGCTATTTCTGAGGCACATAGAAATAAAATAACCATTTCCATTTTTTCAAAACACTCAAAGGGCTGTTTTAAAAATATGTTGAACTGCGGAAATTCCAGAGTTGGAACTGAGAGTCACTCTTTTACAGCCACAGTTTGTGCCAACAGGCAACTTGGACTATGAAATCCCAGTTTGCAGCTAATACAGACATTAATTCTTATGGGCGTGGGGTGGAAACAGAATGTAAAGAACAGGCAGCGTCAGGAGGTAAAATGCTTTGCGCTCCAGTATGGTCGTGAGATTTTGAATGCAACATTTTATCTCTAGATCACACACGCAGACACAGAAAGGTGCAGAATCACAGCGAAATGAAGTCCAGGTACTGATAGAGGGTGCTAAAGAAAGCAGAGGAGAATTAACTCCAAAAATGAGCATCCAGTGAATTCTGTGTAAGCGTTTGTGTTTATCAAGGTCTCCAGGGCTAATGGATAAAGGAAAGAGGTTAAAAAAAGATGGAAAAGCGGCCTTAGATTCCTGTGAGCCTAGGGCGCTTTATTTATCAATGCAGAGCACAAGAAGCACACAAGGTTAGTGGTTATTTCTTACGTCTGCAGTCTTAATTTGCCCAGCTGCAGGGCAAGCATGTGTTCCTCGATTTTTATCTAAACGCAACAAACAACAAGAGAAGGTTTCTGACAACCTCGAATGTGATAGCAAAGACAAGGGCACCCATTCAGATGCAGCTTGTGGACTTCTGGGTAGAAAGCTCTCACGTCAGACACCTTGCTCTTGGCTCAGCCTGGGCCAAAGGACACTCAGGTTGTTTGTAAAGACACTCTTCTTCAACTTCTTGTGTGTTCTGTAAATGTAACAGTGAGACATTCTCTCAGTTTGCTGTTTCCTGCTTTTTATCTTATCCTGGACTGTCACCCCAGTGGACTGGACTGGCCTGCCCCTCAGTATCGGGACATTTAAGCCAGAACTGTTTCTAGCCGCTGGGAAGTGCTTTAGAGATTATTCACAGTATCTAACGGGAGGTGCATCTGCTGAAGACTGAAGAAAAAAAAATACAACAAGATTCTCACCATTTTATCTTTTTTTTTTTCTCAGAAACACTGCGTCATGATCAGCCGCAGCATTTAGCAGGTAGACATTGACATAAACTGCGACGGACAGACGAACAATGCAATTATGGATGTGTAATGTTATCCCTAATTACGCCTACATGGCTTCTCCTGACAACCATTACTCTAATTCACTCCTTATCGACGCCCCTGGCACATCATCGCCTGCAGTGAGCCTCTACATAGCACATTCGGTTTGCCGCTAAGAGGCGAGAGAATAAATAGCGCATTTATTTTTCTCACCAAGAGACTGAGGCTCTTGGTAACAACAACAGCATAACATAACAACAACAACAACAAAAATGTGTCTGTAACTGTGAACAGCACACAGGTTTATTGACTCCATGGGACAAGGGCTGTCAGCAGCAACACTTCAATTTACTAATTGTCTAATTCTGCTGACCTGTGTGAGTGTGTGTGTGTGCGTGCGTGTGTGCGTGCATGTGTGCGTTTGTGTGTGTGTGTGTGTGTGTGTGTGTGTGTGTGTGTGTGCATGAGTACTGACTTAAATGTTTTTTTTCTGTAGAAAGTGTCAGTGCCTCCTCTGGCTGCTATGTGCTACAGATCTACTGTAATATTGATAAGAATAGAGACCAGATTTCCTGGTGCAGGCATCATTTTGCTGCCTGTCATGTAAATGTCTCTACTTGATGGGAAGTATTATACTGCTACATTTGAGAAAGTCTTACTGAACTGAAAGTCAGTGTTTATCAGTGTTATTGAGTACATGGCTTCTTAGTGATCACCCTCAAGGGACCAAAGAGCCTTACAGGACACCAGCCTGACTCAGTGATACCCGGCTCTGTGTTGCTTTAATGAAGTGTTACGATTGAAGATTGAAAACACTGTATTATTTATTTCAAACTATTTTGTGTTTTCTGTCTGTTGAGTATTTATTGTTCAGTTACTGTGCTTTTATTCTGAAGGTGTGGAGTGTGGACTGGATCAGAGAGCGAGAGCACTGTACAGATTTTTAACATTTCAGACAAAAGAAAAATGAATCCATGCCATCGGACTCTCGCTGTGTGAGACGGATCCAGGTTTGAGCGAGGAGGGGTGGGGTTTCTGTTGAAGGAACTTGAACTGTGAGTAATGTGCATCAGGCGGAACCAACAGCGCGGCATACGTCGTCATTGTTTCATATAGTTATAGTATGAGAAAATGTTCAGAAATACAAGCACATTAATGGATGTACAGTTCATCAAGCATACTGCAGCAGGAAAAAAATCTATCCACCAGTGGTTTTTGTCAAACCCTTCCTGAAAAATATAATCAAACATGAAAAATGTCAAGAGCACCTAAAGCCTCTTTCAGTTGGATGACTCTGGGGCATCATGCAGGACATTCAGGCTACAATCCATACCACACATGGCTGCTTGGAGATTCAGATAACAAAAATAAAAACGAGTGGTAGGGGCGAAGAACTTCGTGCACTTGTGCAACTGCTCCCTGTCCCTTATCTGAAATGGTTATTTTCTTTCCAGAAGTACAACAGCTATAGCAAACTAATTATAACAAAAATAGCCACACAGGTCATGGATTGGTGGCTATGTCCGATAAATATGCGTTGCAATGCTGCTCAGCCCCCTCTGCCACCCTCCTACCCACCCGCTCCCACCCCCCACAGCCATGGCTTTATGTGGTGAGACTGCTGCTTTGTTTATTTTGTAAAGTTTGAATTATGGCTCGAGGGTTTAAAGGTGACAGATGCACTAATCTGCCTCTTGATCACCATCTTTTCCCCTGAATTTGCCCGTATCGTCTGTTCTCCTACCGTCTTTGGACCAAACTGCATGGTCTGAGCTTTACAATCCTCCATGCCCCATCTGTCGTCATCCCTTTCCAGTTTTCGGAAATAAAGCTACTTGAAAAAGCCTGAGTCATTTCCCAGTTTGTTTATTTCATAGATTTTCACATGATGCTGCATCAGGGGTGAGGGAAATGAAAATCATCTCAGGGAAGAGAATTGCCAATGAGATTCCTCACAAATATGAGAGTTGTACCGGGCTGATTGTTTTCTTGCGTACATGTTCAACCACAGTGCAATCTGAAGCAATTTCCAGCCATTCTAAAATAGCCCTGAATGGCGTCGCAAACTCAGGAAATAGGCCATAACATTGTAAGTTGATGGCAGTTCAAGATGTCACTGTAAAATCTCGTATCACAGTGGGACACAAGAAGTGGGCCGCGGCAGAAGTGGCATAATGTAGCTGACTGCCAACAAACACAGAGGCAGTCTATAAGGAATTAGAGCATGATGCCAAATATGCATCAAATATGCACACACACACGCACATGCACACAATGAATGTGTCATCCTGCACCAAGTGTCACAGATACTGTATTCAAGTCATGAAACATGCCCAAGTCTCACACACATGCAGCTACACACACACACACTTGTTGTGACAGCTTGTTATATTTGAGGTCAGCAGGCCCACAGTGAATTGTAATTGATTTATGCTGATGGGCAGTTTGGGGATTTCTCAGCATCAAATCGCGCCTCTCTGTCCTGCCTTTCCCACACACACGGTCACACACACACTCTCAGACACACATCTGCACTCAAAGAAGATGCAGCATTGAAATGATGGCACACGTTTACGTCCTCGCAGTTACATTTCCATATTCATGGTTAAGCTGTGATTTGAGGTGCACAAGGAGGTGAACAGATACCTTATCGAAGCGGAGCATAGAGAGCCGTGAGGTGTATGTTTACTGTGTTGTATATTCATACAGACACAGTGTCCCTAAGCTCCTTATTCTCAAGCCTCAGCTGGAATACAAAGCAGGCAGCAGCAGACCCTACAGAGTGAGGGCGAAGAGAGTCCGAGCGGCTTGAAACGCAGCACGTTCATTAGCCTCTTACTCAAACAAGACAGTGGCCCTGAGAAATAAAATTAAAAAGAAAAAAAAAGATATCCACGCATGTGCTCCTCTGTGAGGACGGGTGTATTCACACACAAGGCACATTAACTTTCATTTTGAAATTCATGATGGATGTAGCGTTCCACCGTATGAATATGTATGTGTTTGGAGGGCGTTCCAGCACTGAGCATTTTCCATTTCCAATCTCCTCCATGTTATAATGCCAGATAGATTTCTTCACTCTGTAATTTGGCTGTTGAAAACACCCAAGAGGGTGAAAAATGAGAGACAGAGCACACTCTGGCTCTCTCTCTATCTCTATCTCTCTCTGTCTTTCTCTGCCTATTGAAGGTGGAGACACTAAAACGCTCTTTAGCTTTGCGAAATCTCCGATAAAAACGTCATTTTTAGAGGGCACAGGCAATTACGATTAGAATCACTTTAAGAGTTCGTGGCTGTTAAACAGAGTGGTGTTCGATGCTTGATGTGTGTGTGTGTGTGGACATCTCCATGGGTGTGTGTGTGTGTGTGTGTGTGTGTGTGTGTGTGTGTGTGTGTGTGCGCGCGCACTCTTGCTCTGGCTGCTCTAGCGGAGCTAATTTGCTCTGTTACGTTTCGGGGCTAGACAAAGCATTGTGTTGTTAAGAGTCCTCGCAAGTATCAAAGTGTAGCACAGATAGACGCATTTGTGTGAGTGCGGGCATTTTGACTTCAGCAGATTTAACAGGACAGTAAGAGTTCACTAATTGACACACAAAGAATGTGTCAGGATGTAAGTCGTGGGGTTTTCCAGCTGACAGGGAAAATGTTATGGGGGCTGCATCACTGAATTACAAATGAGCCTCATTTCTGCTCTCCCTGTGGACACAATTACTTTCATGTTTTTCATAGATATAAACCCTGACGCATTATTGTGCCTTTATCTTCGAGGGGACAAAATTGAGCTATAGACCTCGACAATAAAAGCAGCTCCAACTTGGTTTTGCTGGGAGTTAAGTTCAGGGACAGATAGTTGTTTATTGTTTATTTGTCTCTCGGTTGCTCGATTAGCTGTTACCGTGGTAACAACAGTTATTTCCGAGGTGAAAAGCAATACAAAAGGAGCACACAGTTACTAGACACACTTTTCCAACACAGGTTAAAATGTCTTGACCCCATGTTAGCAGTGAATGCTCACTGCTGTATACAGGACAATGCTTTGTCTGCCTATTCCGATATTTCCTTTAATTTGTTTTTACATTGTTGTCATTATTAGTGTATTATTCATCCTTAATGTTTTTAAAGTTTTTAGATTTATATTCTTTTGAACTAATGATGTGGGTGATTTGACAGCTATCTCCTCCTGCTTTTAATTGATAATGTATGCACCCCAGTCGGCCAACTTAATCTGAATAACTCACTTAAGCCAACAGTGTGAAATTTGCATGAATCATTTCCATGTCACACTTTTTTCATTACTGCCTGCAATTTGCCTTTGTGCGAATGACATTATACTGAATTGAGTCTTGACTGATTGTAGTCACCATATCACCCCTGCTCCAAACATAATGAATTTACATCGATCAGGCTGCTCAATCTTGAACCACCGCACTTTCAGTATAAATTCCTTAAGATTGTACAGATTGAAGTTTAATACTTTTTTTGGTCAGCCAGCCTTTTCGAAACACTCGCAATGCATCTGGTTTGTTCAATGCTATTGTAATGTCGAAGTCAAATGAAATTCATTCATCCATCAATTATCCTACCTGTTGTGTACCCTGATTTATACACCAGTTCATTGCAGGACACGCACACACACACACACACACACACACACACACACACACACACACACACTCATCATTCACACACTCACACCTAGGGAAATCTTCACTTAAACATTTCTTGGACTGTGGTAGGAAACTGGAGTACCTGCAAAAAAAACAAGGTAGAAGAAGAAAATGCCACAGAGAAAGTTGACTGGAATTCAAGCTGGGGACCTTTTTACTGTCATTGAGCCACCGTGTCACGTCAATAAAAAGCAAGTAAATCACATTTTTACCGAATGATTAGTATCTAAGTATGGTTGATTATTCCAGAGAGATCTTCCAGTTGTATGGCATTCATAAATAGTTTGGTTGAGTTCTGTGAAGTTTTGGGATTTGATAAAGCTGCTGAGAGCCCTCACGTGTATTGAAGTGCACTACATGTACATGTAGTACATGTACATGGAACTGCATGAGCATGCGTGCTTGAACAACACCGATTCAACAATACCATCAGCAGTCCCTAATTGACACACAAAAGATGTGTCAGTATGAAAGCAATGGAGTTTTTAGCTAAAGGGAAAGATGTTCATGTGTGGCTTCATCATTGAGTTAGAACTGAGTCTCATTTCTGCTTTCCCTGTGGACACAATTACTTTCATGTTTTTCATAGATATAAACCGTGATGCATTATTGTGCCTTCTGGTGTTGGTAAAGAAAATAATCAAGAGGCAAAGTCGTCACATTATTATCATGGGCGGCGCCAGGCTGTGGTGTAATATCTCTATTAATGCTCTTTTCCTTTAAATGAATCCTAGGCCCTGATAAGAATCGAAATAAGAACTGAATCATCTGATTGAAAAGTACAGGCGCAGGCTGTGAAGCGACTATAAAATCTGCAGCTGATGCGTTGGTTTATTAACACACAATAAATGAGATTGCTTGTGCGACTGTGTGAGACTTCCAAGTAAGGTTCCCAATATCAAGAGGGGAGAATAGAGGCCACGTCTTTATTTAGCCAGGCCTTCATGGAAAGGTCACAAAGTTCACTTTGACACACATACATGCACGTCCGTACCCTCGCACATGTGCAAACAAGCTACGGCACAAACACAAACACACACACACACACACACAGCAAATCAGAGCACACACAAAGAGAAACAAAGTCAAGCCCAAAATAGAGGAACAGATGACTAACACTCAACTACACAAACAGATACACACTCAAGACTGTCAACATACACACACACATAAATAAATTGTCACGTGGACACACATGCACATACTCCAGTGCTGAGGCAACTGCACAGATATTAAGAAAACACACAAAAAAAGAATAGACTCGAGAGGTTTACACAGCCTCACTGGTTTTCATATACAGCCTGTCACTTTTAGTTCAAGCGTTAATAATGAGCTACTATACAATTCATCTTTGGTCCAAAGTAATCAGTGCAACATCAATCTTGTCAAAAACTGTTTACCGAATTCCTGAACCGGGAGTATGTCAGTGTGTGTGTGTGTGTGTGTGTGTGTGTGCGCGTGTGTGTGTGTGCGCGCGTGTGTGTGTGTGTGTAGTTCATTGACGGAGCAAAGAGGAAAGACTATGCGAATACAACAGGAAAGATGTTTGCTCGTGTACATACAGTAGAGAGAGAGAGAGAGAGGAAGAGAGGAAGAGAGCAAGACAGCAAGGGAGAGAGAAAGAGGGAGACTTCTGGCACATGAAGTGGAACAGGATGTTTGGATGTGTAAGTGTCATGTCCTTTCTGGGCCATACAGTAGTACAGTAAGTAATGAAGTCAACACTTTGCTGACAGTTTTCCATTACAAACACTCTGTAAATAATCACCAGACAAACGTTTGCCACCATACTCTACTGTTTAGGGCTCCCGCATGTTGGTCCATACGTCAGTTTATGATAAGGTTTTTGCTGATATTTGCACTGAGACGCCCCCATGGTGTGAATGTCGTGTGAACTCCATCTTAAGTTTGTTTACATCTGCCACCTAGACATATAGTTAAGGTGCAGCCTCTCTGTTTTGATGTGAAAAAATGACATTGAATATCAATGGCATTGTTTGTTTGTGAGGGAAATATCAGCCTTTTGGATGATTCATCTTTTCTCTCTTTTGCCAATAGTCAGGTCTCATATCTGTATGTTACATATGTCTCTGGCAAACACTAACAAAATACTCCCACACCAGCATCTCTGACACTGATAATTTACAGGCCTGCAAGCTTCTGTAAACAACAAAAAAATTACGTTTTTTTGGTTTCACATGGATTCTTGTGCTTTGGTTGGGAACAGATAATCCCTGGAGTTCTGTTGTCAAATCATTTCTTCGGTTGTTGTGGGGGTCTAAACAAACAAAATCTAATGTGTTAATGGAGCTTTAGCTGTCTGCCTTTCCCCAGCTTAATGTCTAGTTTACAAGGATGAGAGCAGTATTGATCTCCCCATCTAACCCTTGGCAAGAAAGGGAAGAAAGGGAAGAAAATGTGTCACTGTAACCTTAGCCAAGGACTAATTGGATTTGATGCCATGTATGGCCTGAGCTATCTGAACTTTTGCACTTTTTTTCCTCTAAATAAAGCACTGCTTCATAAACAAGTTTTATACTGTAAATAGACGAGCTGCCCGGTTGCGGGTCCCAGCTAACATAATTACATAAGAAATAGTTTAACCATAACACCATTTCATAAATGAGGCCAATGACCTTAGTTTCCTGGCATCATCCAACAGTCTCTCCTCTCTGCTTTGAAGCCAGTGACTGATTTCAGTGGTTGGCCTCTCATCATTAGTGTGGATGAAGGGCTCCATGTGACTAACAGGAGGAGAGGAACCAGCAGACTAAAGAGAAAGAGGCATTTATTTCTTATTACAGTCTCAACACTCAATCTTTGTTTAGGTTCTTGTATCAATAATCTCTCCTTGGTTTGCAAGCTTTTCACCATAACCTTTTTTTTTAAGTATCAGCATGTTTTTAATCTGATTTGAAAAATGAGAATGACACCGGATAGATAGATAGATAGATAGATAGATAGATAGATAGATAGATAGATAGATAGATAGATAGATAGATAGATAGATAGATAGATAGATAGATAGATAGATAGATAGATAGATAGATAGATAGATAGATAGATAGATAGATAGATAGATAGATAGATAGATAGATAGATAGATAGATAGATACCATTGGTATTCAACAGCTTTCTTCTGAGACAAGCAATGATCCAGCACATACGTCAGTCTATCTCTTCATGTGTGCTTTCATGCCTAGAGCAAAAAATATTACATTGTTACATATCACCCCGCCTTGCCTGGAAAAAAACAGTTATGTATGTTCTGCTGGCATTTACAGGAGGGTCTGTGCTGATATCAGTGGCCGTGTAGACTTCTGAGAAAAGTCATGTCAGATGTTTAAGATGAATATTTCCTGTAAGCCTCACTGTGCCAAGTAGATAAACTGCATTCCAGAAAAGGGTAACACTTATTTCTGAATGTTGAAGTGCACATTCACTGTTCCCAGGCCAGTCATTTGGTAAAGCTGAATGTCAAATGTCAAAGCCATTTTGTGAGATGTTGATGGGGCTTTTCCTAAAGCACATTGCAATGCAGAGACATAAAGCCCAAACCAGCCTAAAAACAAGACTTGTGTTGTTTATAGTGTATCTGACATGTATATCTAACCAATGTATAAGCATGACACTGGTACCCCCTCTGTGTGATATATGGTCTAAATGCAATTTGTTAACTACCAGGCACAATCTTGCCTCTAAATCTAGCTTGTTCCAGCTCCTATAATGGAGGGGGTCAAGGGGTTAATGGCAAAAGTTACATAAAAGTCATGTGGAGTTTATAGGTGCTGTCAGCATTTTCAAAATGTAAACCAGAATAAATATAAAACACTCTGTTAAACACTCATGCACTCAATCACTCACTCATGCATAAAATGACCACTTTTTCTTTTTTAAATTTTTGTCAAATGCACTTACATTTACATTTTAAAAGGTTACAAGATAAATACATGTAATGATGTGTCTGAGTAAAATGGAACAATTTACTGGAGGGACTTTTTCTGTCGCACTCTGGGACACTAAGATCAGAAAAAACAAACCCAAAAAACAGAGCTTGGCACTTGAGATAGAGTGGCAGACTGAGAGTTCATGCTTGTGTATGTGTGTCTATGTGTGTGTTCTAGAAGATGTTTCACCTGCAATAGCTCATGAATGGGGGTCTGGCTGCTGTTTCTGATTGATAAAGGCAGATCTCCTCGTCTGGTTGTCATTGTGGGCCCAATGACAGACACGACAAACTGTGTGATTAGAGACTGGAGTGGAGCCAAGCGAGCAGAGGGTAATTTGACAGGGATAGGTGTTACTGATTGACAGCAGAGAAATTCTCAAGATTACTTATCAAGCATCGCGGCCACAAGTGATGGAAAGATCAGTAATGAAACATGACACAGGCCTAACACAAATTGGCATTTATTGGTGCTCACAGAGAGGGAAATATGGCTTCTACCTGTGATCGTGTGTCCCACTCCTTCATGCACACACACACATACACACACACACGTACACACACAGTCATATCATGATGCTTTTTTGAAAATGGTAAAAATGAGAGTGTGAGTTCTCATCCAGCAGCAGGCAAATAGTCGATGGAGCCTACTGATGAATACTGATGTATTCTGGGCCATGATGAAATTAAAACATGGAAGTGAAGAGTCATCCTCTGGGTCTGACGTAGCTGCAGACAATGCTTCCACACTGACTGCAGCACAAAATATAATCTCACCAGCACATTGCTGGGAAAGTCTGATAATACCTATAAACCTATACCTATCAAGGTAATTTTGTGCACACAAATGATGAGACTAGCATGTTTCTGCCAAGAAATATGAACACATTGATATAAATATCTTGTCTCAGGCAATAATCACTGTGACGGGTGTCCTGATGTGCCCCGGATAGGGTCTACTTCCGATTAGTTAACACATGGGCTTTCTGTATGATTCATTGGTGGGTGGATGTTTAATTATCTCAATATTCTGCCAGACTGAAAGTACACTAAATACTTATTTGACATCGTGTATAGGGCACAGATGAACACCCACATGCAATAGATACCAATTAAAGATGTTCACATAGTGTGCAATGAGTCAGATTAAATCTGTGTCTGCAATATGCGGCTGGTCGAGAGACACAACATTTGGCTGTGAAAAACTTGTGAAATTTCCACACCTACAATCAATATGGTATAGGGATATATATCATTACTCCTGAGCATATTGGTTTTTCAGATACATTTCTGTGGAAAGATGTTTTTCCCAACAGGATTTTCACTACTTAGCCATGTTATCAGTGCCCTGGTTCCCATCCCATTAAGTAAAGATAAGGAGTTAAGAAAGTGAAGAGCAGGAGGCGCTGAGCAGGGGAGGTCATGTGGATGTGCATGTCTGTCACACCATAATCAACAGAGCCATTCTGCTGTTGATGAAGTGGCCTTCTCATAAGTGACGTAGCTCAGGCTTACATTACACATGCAATCAAGCAAAGCCGCAGTCATGCACACACAGGGAAGTAAATATCATGTTGATATTTCATCCAAAATGCCAGCTTCGCTGGACTGTAATTACTTGATGATTAACATGAAGTGGCAATATGGAATGCCTCCGTCATAAACAAAATCCTTTCTCTCGACTTATCAGAAACTGCAGAAATCGATATTGCTTTCTATCAGCAACAGATCACATGTTTATGTTTATGCGAATGCGGTCTCTCATGGTGATGACCCCATAGAGAATTATCACTGCTGCTTTTTTCATGTCAAGCTCATTGTTTTGTTTTTCTGGTTCACAGGCTGTTTTCATCAACTTTATTTTTTGCTGCAGTCGGCTTTGAACCCACTGTATACAACAACTTGGCCAACACCAATTAAAGCAACTAGCTGGTGAACAGAGTTTTGCATTCAGCAGCTCAGGGGCCAGATATGTTCCTCAGGGTTTGGCAGAGATCAAAAAAGAGCTAAAACGAGACTGAATATTGGATTTAGATTGGTCAAGTGGTCAGACGCATATCTCTGCCTGAATGCTGAATCTGTTGGATGTGTAAATACACAAATGATTGCCAACACATTTGGCACTTTTTTCCTTTATTCCTTCCATTTGAAAATATGCCCTCATATTTTCACATTCAGATTTTTTAATATCTTCCCTCAAAAAATGCACTGCATTTCAAAGTGCCCCTGCACTTGTTCAGATTTATTTTGTTTCTGCTTTGTCTGGATGTTTGCTCTCAGGTTGCCTTGCTCTTGCTCTGCTTCTACATCTGTGCTCAAATTTTTCCCCTGGCCTTGAATATTTTGTGCAGTACTCCTTAAACAATGGAGTGCTGGGTGTAGTATTGATGTCCTGTTTGCTTTACATGAAAGCAAAGGGCAAGAATGCAAAGGGCAGCAACAGATTAACTCTAGGGGTTATTGCTAGTAAGAGAGATTGAAGGAAAGCAAACATACTTGCAGTGGGATGGAGATCATTTAATTGGTTCCACATAAAATCTTAATTGGGTGATATTATATCACTGATGTCTTTTCTTTTTCCAGACAGGAAACAACATCTAATTTGATGCAGGAAGAAAGAAGCGTGTGAAGCTTTCTTTTGAGATTTATTATAGTCTGATACTAATTAGGTTTCGTCTATGTTTTGCTAATCATGTTTTGTCAGTAGCATCAACTGTTGTGTGTATTCCCAGCCAGAGCTTCTACTGTGAAAATGAAAAAGCTCCCTGGAGAGGAAACATCTGGTACTCATTCAAAGGACACTTCAGCAGGAGACTTGAATGAAAAGAAGAATATTTTACAGACCTTTTATGCTTTCTTAGGATGATTTTGCTGACTGACAGTAGGGGGATCTGTTCGAAAAATAATCTTAGGTAATTAATAGTGTTTTATCATGGTATAGTTAAATAAAGTAAAACCTTTAAAATGTATAGCCCTACAGCCGTAAAAAAAAAAAAGAAAGAAAGAAAAAAAGAAACGAAAAAGAATGAAATCCTGCCTCATGGGTTTTGGAAACAAGTATCTTAAATAATTTCTTAAAGCAAAAGATTTGAGATGCACAGAGTGCAACATGTGTATATTATTGAGTGTGTGCAGCTTTGCACTTATATAATGTAACTGGACACATACCTGCAGAGAATATTAAAGCTCATGAGTCAGTCATTTCAATTCCTTCACCTATGCATCCACTCTGCAGAAAAATCTCAAGCTGTGCCTCCATTTGGCTCTGTATTGTCTTGGCTCTGCAGCGTCTACACCTCTACATTTGAGATGAGTCAAGTGTCTGTGATTCTCTTATCTGTCTGGCTCTAGTCTCCTTTTAGCTCGTCTTTTAGACAGGCCACAGTTTATCTGCCTTGGCTTGATGACCTGCTCTGTGTGAAGCAATAGGGTCATAGCAAGAGGCGCTAGTAGTTTCTCTCAGACATGAGAGTGACCTGGGTCCACAACAGACCAAAACTTCATTATGGAGCTGTAAGTCAAGCTGGGCAAGTGAAAGGCTTTACTGCTAAGGTGAGCAGTTTCAAGCACGATCATCGTAAATTGCAGTTAGCAGAGACATTGTTATTGGCCAAAATACAATGTTTTAATTTAATGCTTCGGATACAATGGTGCTTAAAATTACAAAACATTGTGTTATTGTGAATAATGAATTCACAAATATCTAATTATTCTTCAGTGGCTTCAGTTAAATTAAAACTATGCAGCGCTGGATTCTTATTTGACATTTTTAAATAGATTTCTGTAGTCTTTTAATGGGAAACAGAGCCGGGCCATACTGCTGATGACTGCCCAGTACTGTTGCCTCACAGGGATGTTGATGTCAGGTTTGATTCCCTGTTGCACCTTGGGTCTTTCTGTATGGAGTTTTCTCCAGGTACTCTTGTTTCCTCACACAGTCACAGAAAATGCAAGTTTTGGCCGATTGGAGACTCTAAATTGCCACTATGTGTGACTGTTAGACCAAATGGTGTGTGTCTTGTGATGGATTGGCGACCTGACCATGGTGTATTATGTGCCTTCATCCATACGAGCTGGATACAAGCAACAGCAGACCCCTACGACACCATTAAGGTACAAAGTGGGTAAGAATATGGATGGATGGATGTCAACAGAGCCTTTATAGTTATTGCTTGCTTGTACGAGATTAAAAGTGAGTAGAATAGGCATTTTCAAAGTCAATGGATTTGTAAACAGATAATCTAATGACATGTGCTGTCCATTTGCCCTTTAGCCTTGAAATATGTCAAACGAACCGAAGACCTCATGAAATGTGAAAGCCAGTGTGAAATTAATGTACAGTGATGCCACACAATAATCAATTTAAAACATATAGCTATGGAGCCCCTGAGATCCCATCTAGACATCCATTCCTCCCCCGTTTTACCTGCTTTGATTGTAGTGCCCAAAAGGTAAAGGCAAAGAACACATCCTGGAAATCTTTCACTCTTAGACTCACACAGTTGAGCAAAACATGCATGTTTTTGAACTGTGGGAAGAAACTGGAGTATCCATAGAAATCCCACGCAGACACAGGAAGATGATGCAAACTCCTCACAGAAAAGACCTTTTTGTTGTGATGTAACAGGGTTATTTATCGAGCCACTGTGTTTCCTGTACTATGGTTTTTCTGCCAAACAGATGCTGCTGAGATGCCTAATCCTACACCATGTCTTTGATCTTGGGAATACACCCTGGGCAGATTGCCCCACCATGACAGAATACAGACACATACCATTCACCATCATTCTCACACCTAGGAGCAATTTCAGATTCTCCAATCAACCCAAATAGATGTTTTTGGACTGTGGAAGGAAAAGCCTTCCCACACACATACACACACGCACACAGAAAACGGATCCAGAGAAATGGTCAGGACAAGGATGAAAACCACCTTATGATGTGTGGCAGCAGCACAAACCACTGCGCCACAATAAAGCGCCAACAGGTAATACACATTCATCTTCTGACCACAGGATAATTTACTAAAATGCATGTCTAGTAGAGCCTCTGACTCTCACTGCTGCCATATTGTGAAGAAGTTGAAGGCGTGTTATTGTAGTGATTGGTTGTCCTAAAGTGACACCGAATTTTCCAGAGTGTCCCTGAACGCGTCATTCACTTCGGCCACCATTTTGAACAGCGATAACTGCACAAACAGGTAAGGACAAAACTTCTTCTTTTGCTGCTTGTACTGAATACTATGTCGTGATGGAGAAACTTTGGAGAAAATTTGTCTGCACGAGTGTGCACACGAGGTCGTTTGTTGTTTGCTAGCCGGTATAGTTACAAATATGCACGTGTTTTTTTGCAGAAAGCCAATTGCCGCCTTGATGCCTATTAGGGTGCAGGTGAACAAGCGCTAAGACCGGACTTCAAGTAAAAGCTGATCTAAATCTAATTTAATCGTTGTGTTTATCTCTTTTTGTTCTGTGAAACGCTAGAATCTCAATTTGACTGCCTTGGCAAGTGTAAGGGGATCTTGTGGGAATATTATGCTAAGCCAGCAGTAAATCTGCATTAATTCAGGCTTCACTGCACTGATGCCCCCCGGAGAAATAGAGAAATAAAATAATTTACCATCTTAAATTTAAAAGATGTGACGTGGAAGCACCACAGCATGACAGGAGACGTCAATTCAGAGGAAAAAAATCTGCATTTGTCCTGCTAAACGTATCTCGAAAGAGATGATTAACTTGAAATTGACAGATAATGATATCTAAAAAGATGAGTGATGCACAACATAAAAGCTGTGGAGATTTTGGTTGAGCAAAATAAGCTGCAAATGTTTGTGCATGTATGCTCTGTAAATTAAATCAGCATTTGTAAGCATCATTGATAAGTTCTAGCCATCGACACATTTTTTCCCATTAATTTTCCAAAAGGAACCTTCCAGACAGATCAATAAATTTCTATCTATCTATCTATCTATCTATCTATCTATCTATCTATCTATCTATCTATCTATCTATCTATCTATCTATCTATCTATGTTTGTTTTAAATCAGGAGAACAGGAGAGGTACAAACATGAAAGCAATATTTGTAAATGTACAAAATACAAGTTAAAACTGTAGGAAACCGCTTCAAAAAACGGAGGAGTATTAGTGCTAACAACTTGACTGTCAAACTGTAGCACCTGATGATATGAATGTTTCAGACTTGATGATTAACCCAGGTGAAATTAATTTTCCCAGGTGGCACTACAGGTTGGACAATTACAACTTAATTCATCAATAGACATGTTTCAGTTACAAGGTATTGTGCTCATAAGGCACCACAGATTTCTATTAGTCCTTAATTACTGTTTTTTAGTTAGAAAATAATAGAGCGAGATTAAAAATATCTTTAGTCAGAGGAACAATTTTGAATAATGTTCCTGTTGGATGAGTACATAGAGCACTGTACCTGCAATTTATCCCACTGCTTCTCTTCATGTGCTCTCTCCCAATTTGGTAAATTACAGGTTTATTTCAGTCTTATTTTGTTGATTATTTTTTTCCTCTGTGATGTGTAGCCTTTTTATTTTTTTATTTTTGTTGAGTGTGCGTGTGTGTGCAATGGGATTTGCTGTAATTTAATTACTTTTCTTAATTTTGTTTTAGTGCAGTGTGTCACCCGCTCTCCCCTGGGGTTGTATGGTAAAGGCCAAATTTGACCACAGGATGTTTAAATTGATGACAGTCATCACATGTATTGCTGATTTTAGAAGGCAAAATAGCTTGCTACTGTCCTGCAGCAACGTTGTGGTGTCTTTGGATCTGGACTCTGGAAATAGGGACATTTGCACGACAAGTGTGATAAGTTTGTTTTTATGGATGTGGCTGAAGTTGTCACGGAAAGTTGGATAGTGGTGATAAATTTTCCAGAAAGGTCTTTGATGACCTTTATTCAAACAAATGGATGACTAATGGCGAATTTAAGATGACTTTTGTGGCCAGATCTTTGAGAGGCACTGCCAGTATTTTTTCAGTCATTGTACTCTCATGTGGCCGTCTTTATCTGTATTCATTTTCCTCTGAGTGGAGGCGAACAGCAGCACATTCAGTTAGCTTCACTGAAGTGTGAACTAGCACTCAATACGTCATATTAAATGAGTAATGACTAATCCCCATTGTTTGTCCAAGGATCTTGATTTTTTTTTTTTTTTACTTTTGTTTGACCTATTAGTTATTTTTTGTCTCAAAATACAGAATCCAGAGAACATATCGGACTGGTTTCCATTGTCTCGATCCTCTCTTAACACTTCAGTAGCACAGTCTACAACCACCAAAGAATGGAGTGTAGAAGAACAGAGTTTGATGCACAATACTGGAAATGTTCAAATAACCTTCAAAATATTGATATTTGACACCGCAGGCACATTTCTGACATTAGATTGACAAACAGACAAATGCAGCAGTAAAACCACATTATTCAAAAAGTAATATGAATCTGCAATATTGTTCAGAACAGTAATGCTGGCTGTGCAGCGTCTACGCCTCTACATTTAGGTGCACGACTTTACTTTTTACTATCAAGTCTTAACACATCTATCTCCATTGGCATTAAGTATAAAAGTCGTTATAGGCAAGTCATGCTACTTGGCAGCCATCTTCATAATGCTGTGAAGTAGACCAAGTAGACCAGACCCCTGTCCAATTGAATGGGAACTTGGTCAAACATGACAACAGGACAGAAAGAATATATACAGCACAGTACAGCAAGTACCTTAATACGCATATGCACAACCTGAATTTGAGGTTGGTCTACTCTGCCCTTTCCGTATGTACTGGCGAAACAATATGGCTGAGCTATAATTTTCCCGGTTCATCTGTGACAACGCAGGTCATCAACTGTTCATGAAACAGGGCCGGATATGTGCCATCTTTGGCAGTTATGGTTTTCCCCATTCAGAATGATCTGAGTGCTTTATCTCTGGAATATAAAACGTCTTTGAGGACGGCATCTAAATTAAGTTACATCTGACCTGGCAGAGATTATCTCGGCGAGAGGATCTCTCTTCTGTGCAGCAGTTTATTTAGTCTGTTCATTCAATGATAATGAGATTGGAGCTATTCCCAACATCTCTGAATTCTTAAAGGTGGCACACGTGTCTGCTTTTAAGTGCTTTGCTGAATTTGCTGTGGTTGAACTGCTCTTTACATGTATATTGGCTCACTATCTTCTCTCGGCCTAAATGTGAGCTATTTCCGAATGGTGTTCTGCTGGTTTTCTGTATTGGCTGAAACAGTTTGCAACAGCTCTGTGCTTGCCTTTCTTTAATGAGTTAACGCCATGGCAAACCCTGCAATAAACCATTGGGTTGCCCGGTATAATGTGAAGAGTGACGAGGAGAAGACAGCATTGGGAGTGAGAGGGGACGCTGCAGCTCTTTGTGTTTGAACTTGCTGTCAGAGGCATATCAGTATTGTGGAAAATGAGTATTGAAACCTTTTCAGGTATTCTGAATCAGTGTTGTTGACAACCTTCTCAGAGTCAGATTTGGAATCATTTTGGTGAGAGGTCTTTTTGAGCCACTTTACCACACATACTGGGTGCGCAACTGAGACTGACGAACACCATGCAGTAAGAGGAGAGCAAGGAGAGAGCCTCGAAACCCACTGTCAGTCTGTGTTTCCCTGCTGGAAAGATAGGACATCTGGCCGTGCCCACACAGCCACCAGAAGCCTATTTAGCTCTGTTATTTGCTCTTTAATACATTAAAAGGGAGTGGAGCAGAAGAAAAGGTTAGCAGTAAGTTGATGCTCTAGCTGTCAATGTACAGTGTAGGTTACAGTCTGTCAGATAATAAATGCCACAGCTTCTCAAGAGATTGGAATGTCTTGTGAAGGAGGTTGGCCCTAAAGGCCCCATTTAAGAAATTTGACAGCTTAACTTGACTTAAAACCCAGTCTGACACATTTCTCATATTTGTCTCTCAAAGAAAGAAAGCAGATCTAATATTCAGTCTCCATACTAATTGAATTTTATATTTCTTTTAGTTTCTCATTCTCAGGCCATTGTTATCATTTGTGGTAGATTGCCTACAAAAGTAAAGCATCTTTTAATTTGTTTATGCCCTGTGACAGCAGTAAATACAGAATTACACAATAAATTAATGAATAAGTGATGGAGCAAACAGACAAGTGTCTGATCGAGGTGGTGTGCATGTGCGAGCATTTGGGTTGCAACACTTGAAGGCCCGTTCTTATAAGCATGTTTCTAATGAATAAAACAGTTTGTTTTTGAACAATTTGGTGTTAAGTTGCCACAAAACAACTACATATTAATTCGGGTTGTAAGGTGTGAAGAAGGTTGTAAGAAGCATAAACTAAGCCTAAGCGTGCAGCCCGGCAGAGCTGATGATCAATTAGCTCAGAATCCAGCCGCAGGAATTGACCGAGTACATTAAAGGTTAAGGTTGAAGCACAGTCAGTCTTTGGACCGAGTCCTAACATATCAAAGCACAAGCTAATGAACATTGCATGGCTTTAATTGATTGTGGGTCGAGGCTGTCCGCTCCAGATGACATTAAACTTTGTTTTGTGCCATGATTAGATCAACCCCAGTGGCTAATAAAGAGTTGGTTATAAATTCGAGCTAGTTACTTATGTGCGCTAATCCTCAGTGAATTCAGCTGCCTACCGGGGATAGTAATTAGGAGGGCTTTCACAACCTCTGCGTTCACGAATCAAACCAGTGATCTTTTTTTTCGCATCCAAATTAACAATCAAGGAAAATGCTTCTCGCGTTCGGGCAGAAGATGATCTTCATCGGCAAAGTAAGGTGCACAGGCATTTGAGCAGGTCGCAGGATCATTAATATAGTTGAATCATGATGATAATAATAGCTGTTGATATTGTGGTCGTATCTCACCTTCCCACTGTGATATAGAGACCGTGGAATTAAGCTGATTGTTGCGTGGATGTGGCAGAGCGTAAGGTATGTGTCAAGCTCAGCGCCGGGCAGGGCTGCAGCTCTGCCAGATGTATCAGCTGTAAAGCAACAATACTACCTTTTTTATTTCCTCACCGTCGCCATAAATCTGTAAATATACATTCACTTCCTGTGTGCAGACCTACTGGGAATATAAATCCCTGAAATAAGCTCCCCTCTCAGATGGGTTGTGCTGCAGCTTTATGGAGATTGTCGTACACTAGACAGTGTCTGGTGTATTCATGCTTCAAAAATATTTTGAGTGTGAGCAGACAAGGCAAAGTAATAGTCGTATACAAGACAAAAAAAACAGTGCTATCATGAAGAGTTTTGCCGGCATCCAAAACTCTGTCTGTGTAGTTTTAAATTGGCACGAACAAAACCTTAACAAAAGGTGGGATCCAGTCTGTTGAAGACAGACTTTAATTAGGTTGTCACCAAGTTCTATCTGACCTTAAATAGAGTGGCTGTGTCAAACAATGTCTTGAAAACCCCTTTTAAAAAATCCCTCTTGCAGTTTAGGATGCTGAATGATGCAGACTCCAGTTGGAGTGCAACTTGTCAAAACGTGTTAAATTCAGGACAGATAATTAGTGAACATAGTCTCTCTGGATACATTTAGTCCACTTAGTGAGTCCTCATTTAGTCCTCAATGACTTTTGAAGCGATTTCAGTTATTTTAGCGGTTGATACTGTAAGTGGATTAATTGATTTTTCATAGCGGGTCTAGTTACAAGACAGCTTTACTTTGCTTTCAGGATATTAATCAGCGGCAGGTGATAATCTGTCTGTGAAGTGTCTCTTTTGACTTGATCGTTACAAGAAAAATCGGCCTGATGTGTGGATAGAGTTGGCAAAAAGAATGACATGATGAAAGCGAGATGAATTGAAAGCGCTGCTCGGGCCTAATGCAGCATTTTCGAGCTTACAGGATCAAAGATGTCATGTCATTTCACCCTGTGATGGAGATGAGAGCGGCGCCAGCGTGACACACATACCGGCTCACTCGTGTCCGTGAGCTACTCCACATTGCAGCCGCTTGCACAGTTGGCGTTAAAATGGATTGACTTAATTAAGGCAAAAAGGGATGTCCATCTGCGCTGGTTTGCCGAGACTGTCATGTCGTGTGTCTCTGTGATTGCGCATGTGTACATCATGGTAGATGGAAAGTAGTTAGTTCACTGCAATCAAATGAGCTCTGAGTCAGAGGTTTTCTCGCCCTCCCCTCACATCTCATCCCTCTCCACTCTCATTTGTCTTCCCTCGCTGCATTGATGTCTTCCCTATTACCTCTGATTTGGCTTGTCTGGTTGTGAATACCTAATCATGCTGAAGATGCTACATTTTCGTCTCTGGACGGGCTTTATGCTTCATACCTCTCCTTTCCTCTCATCTCATCATTTGCATGACACTTATTCCTTGCTGGGAGGGATGGGATGTGCCACGTTGTATTCATAGAAACATAAAGAAACGTGTGAGTCAGGACAGACTTCGACTAACCCCCTACTAAGACATTCACATACTCCAGCACCAAGGCTGTGCCCAGAATCACTATATAGCGAGCGTACGCCATTATGCGGGGCTGTCTGAATCTATAGTGAGAATTATTTCATTCTATCTTGAACTCGTATATCCCCTAATGCATCATATACTGTAGTTTACAACCCGCATATACCGTCACACGTTGGGGTCCGGCAGAAAAATGAATGAACGTGGCCGGAGACACTGCTCAATATGACATGGGTTGACTGAAAAAGTTTTGTATTGTAGAGTTGAAGCCTTTCTACTGCATTTATTTTAAAAACCCATCAGCAGTCATCGATGTGGCACATTTTATTTAAGCATTGGTTGTGAAGTAATGAAACTGTAGATATTTACGCTTAAATAATCATTAACGGCCACAGGGTGCTTATTGGTGCATTAAAGCTAGGTTGTTAGCGCTGTTGCCTCAAAGCAAGAACGTCTCTAGTTTGTATCCTGGGCCCAGGCCTCTTCAGATTGATGGGGGGTTCTTAATATTACCCCAAGGTGACAGTGAATGGTGTTAGGGGACAGCACTGGGAACAAAGCAGGTAAGATGATGGATGTTAAGACGATCGTGAATCTATGACTGCTGACACGTCTTGTTTCTTTTGTCTAGACGCAGGTCTTCCTCATCGCTGCTGCTTCAGAGGAAGGTAAGACAAACTTCTTCTTTTCAAGAAGCAGAACGAGCCCATTGTGCCCTCACCATAGCTATAGTATTGTTGCCTGTGTCTGGGATGTGTATAGTCATCCTTTTTAATCCACTATAGTGGATGCACCGAGTCTCCCCTGCCTTCAGGTCACTCAGTGCTTTGGATGGGGGTCTGAGGCAGTTCTGCATGAAATGTACCCAATGTGTCAATTAGTTGCTGCGCCGCAATGGAGATCACCAAGAGCACACCATTCTGTCGGGAGTGTTTTTCAGAGTAAGAAAAATAGCCATTGAAATTTGATAATGGCCTGCTGAGAGATGTAAAATCAAAAGGGATGATTGTTGAAATATTTTTAGTTAGTGTTCGTCATCATTGTTACTCAGCGGCCCTATATAATGTGTCTTTTGAAAGGAGGAAGTTGCCTGGAAACGCTTCTGTATGTCACCAAATGCACGTCGTTCGATGAAGAGAAAATTGAACTATGGCGAACTTTGTAGTTCTTTGAGGCTTCCTGCCTCTCTCTGTTAATAAGTGCACTAATGCTCCACATATATAGCAGCACAAACCTTGCCCAAAGAATAGCCCTAGTTTTCAGATTTCTTTTTTTTTCTAAACCAACTGGGATATAGCCTATTTGATTTGCATGTGGTCCTTTGAAGTGCTGTGCCTTGTGAGTGTCTTGCGTCAAGGGAGCTGAAGCAGTGCTTCTTGGTATCTGGTGGGCAATGATTGCATCTGTGTCTCTCTGCACGAGTGCCTGAGAGAGAATCATGCAGCAGGTCCACGTGGACCTGTGTTTATTTGCCAGCACTGTTGGTGCAACTGTTCTCAAAGCTCAGGTATTGGTAGCATCTGGGTGTTCTTAAAAATGTATCCTCTCTTGCCAAAACAGAGTGTCTTCCTTCACAATCTCTGTCCATTAGCGAAATGATCACTGTAAGCAGAGGGTGTAAATTTGGCCACACAAAGTAAAAAAAATAACCCTTTAATGATTTACTCTGTCCAACTGTGACTTTTAACAGCAAATGCCACTTCCATCCATTATTTCACATGTTTCAGACCTTACAATGTTGCACTGGTTGGTTGGATCCTATTTCCAGTGGCCTCTGTTCCACCAAAGCAGTTCCAGAGCTGGTTCTGGGTTAGTGCTTAGAGGGACATCTAACGTGGAAATCGTGTATGACGTTGGGACAAATAGGTCGCCTCCCTGTTTCGAACACGGACTGTAACTCCAGTGGCTGCCGTGTATCAAAAAGTCTCTGTCGCTGGTTTCTACCAGAGTACCTGCACTGTCTCACAGGAAAAAAAAAAGCGTAGATGCTGTTTGTCCCTTGCCAGCAGCTGTAGTTTCAAGATGGCGGAATGTCATGGTGCTGCCCTGCCAGCTTACCCGTCACATGTGTAAATAAATCAAAAATTCTTTGTTTAGGACAATGTGTCAGATTGTTAGCGGAGGTCACAATACAATAATGATATATAATGGTATATTGATGCTGACATTGATTTTAGGAAATGAAGAAAAACACTCCACATTGTTCTTTCTGTTTCCACTGACAAAAAAATGATGAAAAATATGGAAAGCAATTACTGACGCAGTTGATCACAAGTTGTTCACAAGTTTTCAAGTCAAACCGCCTCATCCGACTTATTCCGGAGCCTAACTTTCTTCCTCGCAGCAAAGTTGTGTTAAGTTAGGTAAGTGTTACTCGAGGAAACGTGCAGCAGAAAGGATTAATTATAATGATACAAAAAGCTTAATCTCTGACAGTGAAAAGTGCAGCTCCGGGCCGGCTGGCACAATCTGCGCCGTGTACCTCCTTGCGGTTTGCGTCAGACCTAGATTAGGCTCAAATCCAGCAGCGGAGCAGCGTCTTCCCCCTCCTGAGACAAGCTTCGGCTCCTCCAGTGGAGTCCCGAGCATCGTCATGAACGGTGGACAAAAGTGTAGTGATGCAGCAGTGCCCGGGAGAGCTAAGCCTCTAAAGTTGCAGCGGCTGCAGAATAGATGCAGCGGGGTGTCTCTGGCTAGGAAGTTTGCCAAGAGACGAGTCTGAAGGTATATTACGATGGGGCTTTATTAGATCATCACACTGATTTATTCATAGCCACATGATTTTAGCCACTAACCGAAAAGAAATTGCTGATGATGTGACATTAGAGCTGAAACCACAGACTGACTAACAACTATTTTGATAATCGATTAATTGATTTAAGCATTTAAGGAAATTGAGAGGGATTTTAAGCAATAAAGTCAATATTCTCTAATCTTATCTTAAAAGAAGTGAGTACTTTGTGGTTTCGTTAGTCTTTGATGAAAGGAAATTGAGAAACTGACTGAAGTGACTGGAGTAATTTGGAGACCTTATCTTGGCTTTTGTGGAACAGGCATTCACAGTTTTCACAGCTGTGGCGAAATTCACCCAAACAGGTAATCGCTTAATCGAGAAACGTATGGACAGATTACTCAACTACAAAAATAATTGTCTTGTTGCGTCCCTTTGTGACAGCGCACACACCAGAGAAAGCTTACGAATGTATTATCTGAACTGAGCTGACCAGCTGTTGTTTTGCTGTTCGTAAGTAACTGAAGTAAAATAAATAGATGAATAGGTTTATAGCATATTTGATCATTAAATAACAAAGTCTGAACATGGATGTTTTTTCTGGTGACCACCTCGGACAGTCTCCAGTCCAACTAAACATCAACAGACACCAGGAGAACATGCAGGCTCCACTGAGAAAGGTCCTGGGCCTGACTAGGATTAAAATCACGGACTTCTCTCCCTCTCCAGCCAGTGCTAAGCACTTATCCAGTGTTCCCCATTCATGAGGAAGGAAAATACTAAAGTCAAATTCAACATCACAAATACAAGCACGAAGGACAGAAACCTATCAAACGAGAAAAACACGTCAGTAACCGAGAGTATGGACCTGTTTTACTAATCCTTTAAAAAAAAAAAAAGAAAAAAAAGGTGGTTAAACTTATATCTCAGCTAATCTGGTTTTAGTTGCTGGCTGAAAGAGCTGATTGTAAGTCCTGCCTCTGTTTGTGCGCCACAGTCAACTGACACACTACCCCCTCCCTCCCTCTCCGCTCCTCTTCCTGAGGTGTCACAACTGCAGAACCACAGGAACAGGCTGGAGGCAGGCTGAATTATTTTTCTCCCTTTTGCCTTTTGCCCTCTTTTTAATACCTCCTTGGGCGTATGCGCTCGCACAAAGCCCGTATTCTCCCATCATGTCACACTTTAGCTCGCCAGGAGACAGTGGGTGGGCATCTACGGTCTTGTGGGTGCAAGTGCATCTATAAGTATCTCTATGTCTTAACAACCCAAACCACCGCTTCTACCATGTGCCAGCATCTGGCTTCCAAAACTAGTAAACAACTTCTCGTCTGAGCTTCCACTGAGATCAGTCTGCCTCATTAGCGCAAATTTGTTGTATCAAAGCAAGTTTAAAGTTACAGAAGCAAACCAGAAAAGATGGAGGATCAAGGCAGCACGTGCCTGTTTTCCTTATGGTTCAGAGATGATGCATGTCGTCTACAGTAATGGTATTATGGAGAGGTACATACTTGTTAGAATTAGATCTTGAGGCGTTTAATCACATTTGAGGTAAATAATGCAGAAATCCTCTTCGGGCTCCGACTGCGACTCTTGTTCGTCAACTACGCTGATTATTATTTGTTTGGCCAATGTTTATTTTACTTACTCGATCACTTACTCGTGGGATGAATAAAGGTTTTATAATCACTGTTCATTCCTTTTGGGATCCAGTCCCATTTGGACCCTGGGTGCTCAGAAAACTGGCCCAAACTGTCGACACGAGTCTGGTTGAACCAAAGTTTCATCTCCGTCGTCAACAGCGTCCGGTTCTCGCTTCCAGTGGACGATGGAGGCGACGCTGCTGCTTTGTGAGAGGCAGTCACGATTAAACACTTTATGACATGAAACACTTTGACCAGTCTTTGAAGGCCCGACATCAGTCACAAGAATCAATTGCGTTCTTCTTCTTCTGAACTCTTAATGCATTGACTGCTTCCCTTGGCAACAGCCTCCGTGTCCTTAAATTTCAAAACTTTCCCAAAATCAAAAATCTTCTTTTCCTTACTTCATCATCATCCGCAGCGGCTGGCGGGATGATTGACACACCTCAGAAAGCGTGTGTGGCCACTTATCTTTGACAGACGTCTGGTTGAAACGCAAACACCGTGGCGGGACTTTGTAGATGTTCGACGTTCCACTTTTGATCCAAAGACTTCTTCAGTTCTGCTCTGAAGTGGGAAAATCTGTGATTCCCATTGCATCCATGTCGGCCTCCTTCACTACGGGCTCGGTTTAATCAGCACTTTGCGTCTTATTTAACATGAACAGAGACAAAAAATGCATTAAGACTGTTGATACTTGCCTCTCACGAGCACTCTCCAAATGCTTTTGAGAGTAGCAAAAGCATTAGTGCGTCGAGGACTCGTTGAAGTGAATTTCCCTGGGCCGCTCTGGCCTCTCTGTGCCCAAGTCCTTTGTGCCGCTTTGTTTGCGCATTGTCTCGGGCACTTCACATCGGGACGTCTGCTCCGCCGTCACATCTGCGTGATGTGGAGTGGCTTGTTGAGTGTTTATTTGTTTCAGCGTCCCCGCAGGAGTCTGTTTTTAATAGTGCGCGAGGAGCTTCATACCTCTGTCAAATTAACACTCTAGTGGTGTGTTTTGTAATGTCTCTTATTCCACCTCGCTGTTTTCCTAACGCCACTCTTTTCCATTTATCAATTTGTTGCCATTTCCTCTCCCTCGCTCAATCGCTCGCCCGCTCCGTGGTTTTGTTTCTGCGGAAGCCATCTCGGCCTCCCTCGTCTATCTCTGCACTGCCCACTTGGGAGCCAGAGTGCATTTGCGAGGATGTTTATGCATATCAGTGATAAATTGTTTGGCTTGATCTCAGAGAGCAGGTCTGCTGTAAGAATGGTTTATCTGATTTGCTGTTGGGCGGGGATGAAAATTTGTCATTATTTTTAAGTAATTAAATAGGATTCCCATGGGTTGGCTTTTCATTTATACAATGTCCTCAGCACACTAGGGCTGTCCGGTTGTAATTTGCTATCCTCTCTCCTTTGCCTGGATTGAAGATAGACTCCATAGTGGAGTAATCTCTTCCTTTGCATCGTGTTTTAGGGTCTTCATTGGGCTTTTACTACAGAGCATACAGGCTGATTTGGCTCACCAGTCCAGTGCTGAATTCTATTAGTAAGGCCTCACTGATTTCCACGAAAAAGACCGAAAATTCGATAATAAAAACATAATCATCTGTAAAATCGGGGAAATTGCAAAAATGTGGATTCAGTTAGGAAAAATCATTACATCCTACGTTTTCACAAATTTCTTCACCGAGCCTAAGCTGAGTAAATAGGTTGAAAGAAACAACAACACGGCGTTATGTTTCGCTGTCATGCAAGCGTTCACACAGTTTCAGGTCAGACGGAGCCGACGAGAGAGTGAGAGGCGACTTGTTGACAAGAGCTCATCAGCTCAACAACCTCATCTGCAGGAGCGAGACGCAAACTTGTGAGGCCTCATTAATGAACAATGGAAAAGCTGTGTCCAGCTTAACGAGCAAAGGAGGGCGGGACAATTTTCGGTGTTGTTTTTTTTTCGCATGCTTCGGTTGTAAGATAATTACTTTCAGAAATGATTTGAATATTAAAGAACATGCTGCTATTACCAACAGGTATGAATTCATGGCACGACTCAATCCTCATAGAAAATGAAGTACAGTGGAACCTCGAGGTATGAAATAAATTCAGTCCGGATGGGCTTTTGTATATCCCGAAAAGTCGTATAAAGTGTAAATATATGACTGTTTTAATGTATTTTAAAATACACAGCTCTTTATAAGTGTAGAAAGGACTGGGAGGACCACTGTCGGGCAGCACTTTTGATTTTGTTTTCATTTTTTGAATATTTTTCCACATATGGCGTTCTTAAGTCGAGGTTCCACCATACAGTGCAAGTACATGTTTCTTTTCCATTTTTTGACTATAAAAACGGGGAGAGTGGCCCTCATTTATCAAGCAAGTGTAGGAATGGGTGCAAATCCAGATGTGTGTGGTACCGTACATTCATGTACTGCAGTAGTTAAAAATAAAGTTTTTGTAAATGTGCCCAGACACCCAAATTCTGCTGTTCAATTGCACGAATACATTGTGTTATTTCACATCGCGAGCACTTGATACAGCTGGTTTTATTTACCTGTATTAGGTGTGTCTTATTAGCCATTTTATTTGGCATTTGACAGCATGGCATGACTTGGTACACTCACATCAACTTGTCTCATTTTTGGGGACAATTTTGCTGCGCTCCCATTACGTAAACCAGCCAGACTCCCAGCCTCTGTGTGTGTGTGTGTGTGTGTGTGTGTGCCTGCTTTAGTGGGAGCTTGTGTGAGTGCACTAATGGCATTGTGCTAAGTGTCATGTCCAACCCCAAAGACTTTTCTTTTGCGCTAAGTTGACGGGTTTCTTTTCCAGCTTAGTGTCTGCTTTCCTCTAATCACACTACCAGAGGGTGAAGGGTTAGTTTCCCAGCATGAAGAAGCACGCAGGACAGAAAATAGCACCGTAAACACTCTTCCATGAATATCATGTCGAAAAGGATGGCAGTAATTTATCATTTACATATGAAACTGAGCATGGATGTATTTCAAATCCTAAATTAACGAAGGGTTTGTATGGTCTTCTTAATAAGCAGAATAGGCTTTGTCAGTCATAGAACTGTAACCAAACAAAAAATGCACTTCTTTGCAGTCTGTAAAATGGAAAAATGGACTGTACTGTTGGTATTATGATTATTATGAACTCTATCCTGTCTACAGTGACTGTAAAACCTGATTTACTTTGCTGGTTCACAGCGCTGTCCCCTTGTCTCTCAAACATGCACGTTAACTACTCTCCAGTCAAGAATTTGTTCTTGTAATAATTACTGGCAGTGCAGGACCACTTTTTGTTTGCAGCTCCAGGCAAGTGGCAATACACAGCAACTCCGTCTAAGTCCTTGTTTTTCAAGGCACAGTGGTGTCCCGTGAGAGATTGTAAGGTGTGTTGTGGGAAATTATCCAATTCCATTTAATTGGTCGGGAAAGGTAGTCTTAAATTGCCCCAAAGAATTGATTTCACACAGCTCTTGTTGAATTTCTCCGGTTGCGCTGTTAGTGGTCGGAAAGACAACATCTCTTTAAACGACAGTCGCGCAGTAAGTTAGCGACTCGGCGTCACACATGGAGCACATAATCGGTTGTTTGCAGTTCAGCTGTTGTTATGACAGACACAAGTCGTCATCACCTGTGCCTCGGCTTTTACTGAGCCTGGCCAAGAGTTTCCCAGGGAGGAAATATGCTCAGCCAACAAGCAGTCTGCCTCCGGCTGTGAGCTCTGGAGGAAATGTAAACACCTGGAAGGATGACAGATGAGACACCTCTCGAGGAGTCCGACAACTGATTGTAGGACACGAGTACAAGCATCCCTCCACCAGTTGTTTTCCTGATTTTAAATCGTATCCCTTCTTACTTTTAATGTCCCACATGCTGCAGTGTCCTAATTTGCTCAAGGTATCCCAGGTATCCCTCATACAGGTGCCACAGCTCAAAGTGTTGTCTTTGACAAAAAAGAAGGTCCAAACTCTGGCTATGTGCTCTAAATGGCAGTCATACAGTAGGGGGAAGGCAGGGAGGAGGCCCTTCACAGGTCACCTTTCTTTGTTGTATTCAGACCTAAATTTAGAGTCTCCAGGAGATGTAAACATGCGTCTTCTGGGACTGAGAGGTGAAACTAGAGTAAATCTGGGAGAACATGCAAACTCCACACAAAGAAGCCCTTGGTTGGACCAGGAGTTGAACCTGGGACCTTGTGTTGTGAGAAAACAGTGCTAACCACGCCATCACTGGAGTGAACCAAAAGAAGCAAAAGAAGAGTGGTAAGTACAAAGTTGTCTTTACTACCAGCTTATAAAATGATATTGAACATTTTTCTAGATTGGCATTGTTTAGAATAAATAGAACAGTACTTTAGTACTTTTACACACACACTTACCATGGTGCATGATGCACAGAGCATCTAAACAGGCTCTGACACTATCTTTTACAGACAAGAGCAAAAGTGAAGCTAGCTTGTATAAAACTCATCACTGAGCCAAGCAGAATGTAAATGATAAATAAACCAACACCGTCCCACTGGATGAGCTACCAAGAAACTGGCAAATGTGCCTCTGTACTGCTATATGTATTCTAAACGGCATTATCAATATGTCTTTGCTGCTTTGTAGCATTGTAAATCACCTCTCCCTGCATTTACTGTAAATA
Organism: Karalla daura; assembly: GCA_029224185.1. Lineage (NCBI taxonomy): Eukaryota > Metazoa > Chordata > Actinopteri > Chaetodontiformes > Leiognathidae > Karalla > Karalla daura. The sequence goes on along the minus strand of CM055192.1, from coordinate 11,159,368 downwards.
AGTATTCCCTCAGTAGATGTACTGTTTTGTGACAACTCTTGCTCTTAAATTCATGATTCTCCATGACTATTGTTCGGGGGTTAGTTATTATGAAGAACATTTATGGATTTGTAGTTTATCCCCTATTTTTTTATCAAACTTTTGTGTTGCCAAAGGAAAAACTACTACTGAAATAAGTGAAAAAAAACTTTTTATAACATTGTAGAAGTTTTGTTGAGAGTTATATCTGATATTTTGCTTAAAAAAACAGGACTTTACATATCCAGAAGGATTTGCATCGAGGGCAGCCGGTACTCCTCTTTGAGTTATATTTTTTTTGCAGGTGTAACTCCAGGCAAATCCTGAATACGTTGTGGAGGTTACATATCTGTTCTGACCTGCGAACAGAAGACGATTCCCCTAAGAATAGCTTGAGGAAAGAGAGAGGAAGTACAGGAGAGGCAGCTGACACCGTGACCACAGCCCGAGCAAGAAAGGGAGGATGGATGGAGAGATGAATGGAAGGATGAGGCTCTCCATTTATACCAAAGCCCGTGCCGGCAGTTTTATGATTGTCTGGAATATTGTCTTTGTTAGAATAAGAGCCACTGAACAACCGCAAGAGATCAAACAAGGCCAAGACATTTTTCTGGTGATTTGTTTACTTTTGTTGGTCATAAATATGCACCTAAATAGAAAGAGAAAGTTTACCAAATTAGTGGACAAACGGCGATTGCGGGCGATTCAATAAAGCGCTTTGATGCTCTAAGTAGTTTGATGTCCTCGGGCTTTTAAGGTGACAGTATTTCAGAGTCACGTCCTTTTTAATCTAAATAAATGACACCACTCGGTAAACTTGAGTCGTCGCGTTGTCCGCGCTCGCGTGGATGTATTATCTCACATTTTAATTCCGCTCTCCAGCAGATGTTGTCACCAAACTTCTCCCCCGTTCCACGTTTGTAGCGGATATGAGGTTCCCCTAACAACCCAAATGAGCTTATGCTGATTCATGTGTTAATAAAGCGCCGGCATGGCATAATGTCAGTGACGTACGCGGTGCTGAATCACGGAGCTAGCTGGAGTCACATAAATCCTCTGAAATAGTTTTCCCGACATTAACACCGGGGCTCATAACAGATGTAATCAGCTGCAATGTCTCAATATCCAAATCATTGCTCGTTTAGCAGCGAACAAGGGGCAGCGGTCTGACTGCTGCTAAGCTTGTTGACATTTGCCGCAGATGAGTTTTAAACCGGCCTTTTTCTAAATAAAAATATCACCTTAAAAATACGGGTAGAGGGGACAAAGGTACTGCTGTAGGTTGATTAATGGTGTCCCGAAACAGAATGTCGAAGTTATTCCAAGAAAGCGAGTCGTCGCGAGGACAAAATAATCCGAGGCCATGTGATTAACTGCTGCATTCAGAACCTGTCGAGATTATTTGGGCTGGTGAGCAGTAGCGTGAGCCGTTGTGCACAGCGTTGATACGGGTGGCGTGCTGGCGCTCCCTCCCACACAGACACAGACAGGAGCGACACTCGTGGCCGAGCTGCCGCCCCGGACACATGACTTTAATAGCGAGTCTTGATCTTCAAACAGTCATTTGATGTCTCAGGATTGCTCAAAAAGGCTCTGGCAAAGTTTGCAAAGAACACATGCAGCACTTCTGGCATAGCACGCAACGAAAGAGAGAACAAATGACTCAGACGGTAGGGAGTGATGAACACAGTAAGTTTTTTAGACGGGATTCTCATGTTGAGTCTGATCTCCCACTGTCCTGCCTACGTTGTACGGAAACAGTGTTGCAGAGATCTACTTATTTCTATACCATAGCATGAAGGCAGTGAATACACTTTAGACGGGTCATCGATCCATTGCAGGTTACAAACACGCACGCAATTCCCTCTCACACTCACGTAGGGGTAATTCAGAGTCTCCAATCAAAACACCTTAATGCATGTTTTTGGACTGTGGGAGGAAGCTGGAGTGCCCGTTCCTCGTACATATTTGCTTAAAGCAAGAGCACTACAGATTAACGAAGCACAGCGCTCCCACTCCATTTATTTCAACTCGGCTCAACTCAACTCAACCTTTACTCATAGGGCACATCACATGCATCACACAACCGAAGTTGACCAAAGAACACAATCAAAATAGTGAGCAAAACAGCAAGTAGGAGTAGGTGATGGCAATACTACTTATTGTGTAATGGTATTGTCCAGTCCCACCCATTGTCCTGAATGAACACAGTGTCCTCACGATGCCGTTTCCATGAAATTGATCCAGAGCAAAATTAAATTCGCCAGGACAGTTGAGATTCAGAAGTACTGAGGTATATGTAAATTGTATGTCATGCAATAAACTGAAAATATTGCATATATCGTTTTTCTGTGTATTGCCTAAGCCGTTGACGTCTCATACTTAGAGGAAGCTGAAGAGTCAGAGTTTCAGTGGTGCTCACTGTGGAAATCCTCCTGTAAGATATTGTTTTTCCAATTACTTGGTGTTGTCTTTTCTTTCTCACTCTTTTTCCTTGTACCACGGTGATTAAATTGGCTGAGAAATGTAATATTGGGAGTTTTAGCTAATTCAATTTTCCTGAGACAGAGGCTGCAGGCTGAAACTACTTTCTTTCAAATTGTAAATTGATGATTGTTTTTGGCATTTTTCATCCCAATAATTTCCTAACTTCAAATAGAGAAGACATGATGTTGTTTCAGAAGCCCATGGTAGCACTTAGTGCAGCAACTAGTGGTATTATTTATATTACACTGTTTTCATAGTTTAAGTATTTTTCTGCATTTAGCAGCTATTGCAGTTTTTTGAGGGCAAGTCATTATTCACAATATGCACTGGATATCCGTTGTGTTACTTAATTTCCTCTTTCTTATTAGAATTTCATCAGTATGATATTTAAGGTGCTGTTTAATATGCATGAGCAACTTTTGGTGGCAGGAGTAGTTTTAATTCACCCGGCATTTCATAGGCACCGCCACATCATCTGCACGGTGACAAATAGAAAAGCAAAGAGTGTTTGTGTGCACTGTGGGTTGGGAGCGAAGTAAAACGGAAGCGTTTCTCATATTAACGTGCAGACCGAGTAGAGGACGAGGGAAGCTGACGCAGCACAGATTTAGCGAAGAGAGAAATCAGTGAGGAGAGAATAAGCCCGGACAGACAGTGAAGAGGGGAGTAAATCAGACCTCGAGGGGGCTGAGAAATTGCAAGGCCTCGGAGACTCCGAGCTGGGATGGAGGGATTTTGATTGATAGGGGAATGACTAGTCTGTTGTTTATCACAGGAGTTAAGATGGTGTTAAGTAGCCTTATGCTGTGGGGAGGGAGAAGTACGAGACAGGCAGCGGGATGGGGAGGGTGGATGAGAGGCAAAATAATTATGGTGAGGTGGAGGCTGGCAGCTTAGGGGTTTAAAGTGAGAGGCACATACTTTGGAGGATACTGACAATATGAAGTCATAAGACAGATAAACATAGTGGAAGATAGGTAAGTACAAAGAAAGGGATCTGTGCTGGCTTGTTTTTCATATTGCGTCTTGTAGACATGTTTAAAATCAAGGATTCTTGAATATCACAAAAAAAGCCCTTGGCCAATATTGTTTCTGCTCTAGTCACTTTAATAGAGGAAGCATGCACTGCCACATCAATACTGGCTCACAGTATGTCCTTTTTCTTAAGCAATCATTTTATCTCCGCTTTGCTGTAACCAGGAGCAAAATTATTCCTGCTGGTGGACTGTGGATGAAGGGTGCTTGCTGTGTTATGCCACCTCTGGAGATTTACTGCATGATGTGCGTCACTTCCTCGTTGGACAGTTTGAGAGATGGGCCTATATATTTGAAATATCGCCCCCCTGTAGCGATATTCGTCTTGCTCTCAAGCCACAGATAAAAGGGCAAAATGTGGTAAAAAACAAGATCGCATTTTTCTGGGAAAAAAGGGCTAGTCTGGCTGTCACAGGAAAAGCCTGGAGCCACAGTTAATGCGTTGTAAGCTATTTCCCCAAAGCTATGTATGCGCTAAATGTTCAACTCTTTAATCCGGCAAGTGACCTTAAATGGTAAGTTGACCACATTCCCTATGTACACAAAGGGAAAAAAAAGAACTGAGCACAACATCCCGAGAAAGCTTTAAAACGATATTATCACCTGGAGACCCAAGCACAGGTATGAGCCTCTGTAAAAAGTAAGAGCGCTCTGATTGGATAGGTATGTGGGCTCATAAACCTGCTGGGGGGACCTCTGATTGGGAGTTTTACCACAGGCTATTTATACAACTGCCGTTCCTCTCTGTGAATCTCACATTGATCTGTCATTCATCATACTTGCTTCATACCTACTGGTGTCATGAGGGGTCTGCTGATGCCTATCTCCAGCTCACATACTGCAGGGCGACCTTAGAGAATACACCCTGGACAGGTTGCCAGTCCACTGCAGGGCACACACCATTCTGTCACACACCTGGGAGCAATGTGATGTGTCCAATTGACCTAAATATGCATGTTTTTGGACTTTGGGAGAAAACCGCACATGGAAACCGACAGAGACACAAACACAGAAATGGCTGGGACCCAAACCATCAACCCTCATGCTAGGAAGGCAACGGCACTAACTACTGTGTTGCCAGGTGACCCCGTGAATCTCACATGATGATTGTTAAAGGTAAAATGCAGGGTTCCCACTCACTCACCCTGCAACAGCGTAGAAAACCTTGAAAATTGGTGACCAGTTTTCTAGTCACGGAAAATGAGAGAGAAAGTAAGGTATCCTTGAAATTTAGTTTTCCCCTCTCTGCTTCTTTCTACCCTGTGAGTAAACACAGATGGTGCTGAAGGTTTGCACATGCACAGTTTGTAAATTAGTCAAAATTTCTAAGCGTGTCAGAGATTATTTGACAGACAGGCTGGAGCCACGGACTGCACATCTTTTAAATCAGACTTCTGGGGGCCGGGAGATGAGTAAACATCAGTGTTGTCTGGGTAAATGTACAAAAATAAAAGGTGCAGCTGCGGAAAATTACACATTTAGTCTGTCATATGTTGCAACTGAATGAGTGCTGGAAAAGAGTGGGAATTCTCAAGTGACTAAAAGTGATGGTGTCAATTATTATTTTCTGCTTGTGGCTGTCTAGAACTACATGAGAAATTGTAGTTTTTACTATTATTAGACTGGTGTGACTACACTGTTCAGTAGATAATCACCACTGTATGTTTTTTTTTTTTAATTGGCTATGTTTATATGTCGTAAACACATGCCAGTGTGAAAGTAAAAGTTGAACATTTCTTCCAAGAATAATACCAAGGCTTTCATTTACAGTAAAAAGTATGCACAGGAATTCTTTCAATTCTTGAAATGTGTGTATCTTGCCAAAGTGAGACTGAAACTGTGAAAGCAGCCCCTCAATATTCACAATTTAGATGCCTGTCTCTCCCCTTGTTTCTGTGACAATGGGAAATGGGAAGGGAGCCAAGCAGGGAGATTCCACAGATGCTCCAGCAGGAATCGTAACGCTGGAAGTTGACAGGAAGTTCTATTTGACGACCCAGAATTGGAATTCAAGGAAATCTGATGGCAGAGGTGCAGAAAGTAGTCATCTGCTGTTAAATATTATATTTATACATCCATAACATTGCATAAGTACTGATTTGGAATTTGCGCACTGACCTAGCGTAAGATTTGAGTGTTTAGCAAGCTCATTTCCATATAAGCAAATGAAAGGGTGCACGCACCCGAAATTCACGTTTATGCATACTCAGTAAATGAGAGCCCACACGTGTTACGCAAGTGGGTATATTACTGTGAGAGCTGCTATCTCTGCTCCCTTTTGAACAATTAGCATGCCATTTCCACCTCTGAGTGTGGCCATTCAAAACAGCTATAAATACTTTAGACAGTGTACTCAAGCTTAGTTTCAAGCCTCCTGCAGGCTTTAATTAACACTTTGGTTTTTCTCGCCCTCTTTCAGCAGAGTCTATTATATTTCTTGAGACCTCGCCTCTCTATGCCTGAAACGGCCTTTCTTTATCTATTGATTCTGTCACATACATCTTTCTCTGGGAATGAGTGTACATAGTGTTAAAAAATAGACACTCAGTTTTAGGGTATGTCAGCCAGTAACTGCAGATAAATCTTGTCTCCACAAATGACTGTCAGCATTGTAATGGAATTGGTCCTGTGATCCATTTCCAACCCTCTCAGAGGCTTTAGCCTTGTGATCGTAGAGATAACATCTCATTCTGTCTCCACAGAATACCAATGTCATACTTACCCTCGTTTCTGACTGCAGCACTTCTACATATTTTCTTGAGCGAAACTTCTTCTGCGGCTGCTTGAAAGTAAAATGTCAGTTGTCCACATAATGTGGTGCAGTGTGGGAAGGAAAGACAAAGTCAGGACGTGTATGAATCCCTGAGGATTTCTTTGTAAGTTTACTAATGAAACAGGTGTTCCCCCTTATCCTGCTGATATGAGGGCTGGGAGATGAGTTCCCTCCTGCCTCATTTACATTCATACGGAACAAATGATCGTAAAAGTAACAAGCCTTTTCATTACGTTTGCTTTAATTCGGCTTGGAATGATGTGGTTTCCTTATCCACCGCATTACAGATTTAATCTTCTCTGACCTGTTCACAATGACAAGTTAACAACTGACTGATGATAATTAGGTTTTTTTTGCCTAAATAAGTCATGTTATCACACTGCACTGGTTTCACTAGCACTGAAATAGAATATAAGCTTTCTTGGCTGTGTAAATAATGCCCAGAAGTGTGGTGTTTTGGGTGAGCTGAAAGCACTATGATTAATCTGGACTGTGTTGCTTATAGTGGGATGCCTACTTATTCATTGTGTCAAGATGATGTCATGAGATACTGCTTGCCTTGCTTTGTTTAAATCTACCTAAATGTGTGTCATGAAGAAATAGCAAGGCGAAAGTTTGGCTCCCTCATTAAAATGTCCATTACCGTGCATAGCTAGGCAAGTAGAAGTATTTCTTCTTAGAAAAAAGTATATATATTCTATTGTTCTTTTGCAAAAGTTTTGTCTGAGATAATAAAAAGTCAGTATCGTCAGTGCCTGGTTAGCTTTGCTGGCAGTAAGTCAGACTCGGGGTTGGACTCTGCCAAAGGCTGCCTCATGTCCCTGGTTTTGTGGACAGAATTTCTCAGTGCAGCCAAGCGGCAGAAGGTGTCGGATTTGGTGGCCTTAGCGTGAGCATTGACCTCCAGCTTGTACTGGGATGCTTTGTAGGCAAGTGTGAAGTTGCCAGGATAAGAATTTAGCGCTATAGATCTGAAGCCATGGCTGATAGTTGGTCAGCTCAAGAGGATGAAATTATTTTTGGAGCTTAGACATCTGGTAGGGTCTCAAAGTAGAGTTGCTCCTCCTCTGCATTGAGAGTGTCCAGGCGGTTCAGTTATCTGGCCAGGATGCTTCCTGGAGGCCTCCCTGTGGAGGTGTTATGAGTATGTCCATCTCGAAGGAGACCCCAAGGCAGACCCTTGACATGCTGGAGAGATTATGACTCGACTTGGCTGGACTGGGAACACCTCAGGATCCTCCCAGAGGAATTGAAAGAAGTGGCCAGGAAGAGGAGTGTCTGCACTGTTGCCCCCAGGGCCTGGGCCCAGATAAGTAGCTGAAGACAAAGTTTTACTTCCATGACACTCTGTTAGTATTAAACACAGTGAGTGCTATTCTAGGAGTTCCATTGATAATTACTGTAGGGTTTGCTGCAGTCGGGTCCATTACAGCCTTCAGTATGAGTGAGCCCTTTGTGGACTTTGCGGAGCCTATGCTCAGATATTATTGATATCTCTTTGATCAGAATTTTTATTAAAGCACTGTACCAGTGGACAGAGTGAACGGGGTCACTTGTGCTGATAACCTACAGAGAATTATTGCATTAATTTGCTGTTCCACTTGGCTGAACTTTCAGCTCATTGTTCAACTCACAAAGCCAACTACTCTTCATGTACACTGCAAACTTATCCCCAAATATGAAATGGACTAATTTGGTTGACGTCAGCTAAAGGGTCAGATACGTCCTCATAGACCACATAGACCTCAGTGCTAAGGCAAGGTGAAGACTGGACTTTGACTCAGAGAGAGTCTGCTACTAAGAGACTGCTACTAAGATGTGCTTCTGCACTACATGTCATTTAACAACAAATATGAGAACTCATACGAGACCATATGAGAACTGTTTCAAAAGTGTTAAAATTGGAGGCCTTCTGGCCTAGAGACTTTATTGAATTGTCGGCTGTGTCGCCCTGGCACGTACAGTAGGGCTGCCGTGCTAGTGTTACTGTGTTTATTTATGTGTGAGTTTGCGGCATAGCAATCAGGTGACATGCTCTTCACTCTGCCAGCCACTAAGGCCTGTGTGTTGTCTGTAGCACCCGCTGTGTACTCCCATTCCCAAGGCTGTGCACGTCTCTGCATATCTGCAACCCTGTGACAGTGCCAGTCTCTGTGTGGCTCTGCTAATGGTTTCCTTTGAATCATAAATTAGACTTGAAAGGAGGAAAAGAATGAGCACATGATTGAGGACTGAGGTGTAGGGAGAGCTTGATAGATTTTTCCATCATTAATACAGATTGTCTTGCCACAGAGCCTCTATCATGTGGACTAATTATATTGATTTTGTCTGTCAGTCAAGTATTTTACCAGAGTGTAGCCTTTGTTGAGTGTGCATATGTGTGCCTGCTGTAGAGAATTAGCCAGGTCACACAGGGGCCTGTCAGAGGACTTTGCCTGTAATTAAAGACTGTGTGGCAGCAGCATGTTTCCCATTAGGCCACCAGTATCACATCCCCGCCATGTGACTCAGCTTTGGCAGTCCGGCACTCTTGCCCAGTTTAATAAAGTTAAACAGAAACACTTAGGCCCAGGCACTTAGGCGTTACTGTTTTGATTTTGCCTGTAGCCATCACCCTGTGAAGCAGCACGAGTGATCAGCGAAGTAGAATAGACTAGAAAGTGCTCAGCATGCCCACCGTGTTCAGATAAATTTGTGTGCTAATGATGCAGACCACAAGCAAAATGCATGTCTAGACTCATGACCAAAAATATGTGGGCATGACAAAAATGAAATGCTTAAGATAGCTTAGCGTTACGTCACTAGATTTTTGTAGTTTAAAGCCAACCCTAAATCTTAGATTGTGGAGGAGATCATATCGATTTTGTTTTGTTCACTTAATCCATTTTTCCCTCATCTATCCATCCATTGTTTTACCCATTTTGTAGTGTCCCAAGGACCTGCTGGAGTGAAGCCACCTTGGACAGCTCATGTACAATTATGAGTTTTGCCACCATTTATTATCTACTATTTTTGTCTTTTTTTGCATTTGTTTTGTTTGTCCTTTTATCCAAGGACAGTTATATAGGCGACAGTGATACAACGAGATCAGGGACAGTTTGGAGTCTTTGTTTGGAGTCTTTGTATTGCCGTGTAATACAAAGTATTATTATTGTATTGTAGGCCTCAAGGGACAAAGATCGGACCACCATCTTCTTCATCTTCTATGGACAATATACTCTGTGCCATCTGTTGGGTTCAAGTTATTGTAAAATTAGGTGAAAGAATGCCACTTAAAAAAATACAAAGTACAACAATTTCCCTCAAAATCATCAGTTTTCATCAACTGGTTGCAACATTTTTGCCTCACTGCAGAAAGATCCGTGGTGTCTGAATGTTAAGGTTGATGTTGACTCTATTGCGAGCCTGAATGTGAGTGGTCCGTGTGTGTGTGTCCTATGATGGACTGGTGACCTGTCCTGGGTGCATTGTCTTCTCCCTATGTGCGCCAGAGATAGGCTTCAGCAGATCCCCATGACACCGCTGGATACGAGGTGGGTAAGATAATGGATGAAAGGATTTTTTTTTCCACTGTCCAAGCATTCAAACTGTTACGAAATTCAGTCATTTAATTTGTCCCAGAAAAACAACCCGAATGACAGTTAACTTTTGCTGAATTTGATTTAATTTGATCTGGGTTTACTGCTCCTGAAGCTGAATATATGTGGTGACACATGTTAACATGTGTTTGTGATTGAATTCCCGGAATCACTGGATGCAAGTGGAGGCTCATCCTATTTGCGCCGGGTTAATCTGATTCTAACAACTGGCTGACCATCACATCCTTCCAGAGAGATGCAAAGATGCTGGAGCCAGAGCACTGACGTTCGATCTGTCTTCGCACACATGCAAACGCGCGCACCCAAATGCACATAAACATACACAGTACATAGTATTATAGAGGCGCAGGCCCTGTGCTCAGATGTTATTGATATGTGTAATCTTGGAAAGCCCCGCACTAATGGAGGAAGAGTCAGTGCCTCTCAGGAAGTCTGGCCTTTTAAAATGTCACAGTCATTTCAGAGGACTATCCTTTAAAAGAGAAAATTTCAGTCCTTCGTCTTCCTCTTGTCTTTTCGCTCCTTTTCCAGTCTATGTTCTCTCCTCTTGCACTCCAGTTTTCATTGTTCATCATCTCTCTGAGTCCATCTTGAAGCTTTGAAGAATGTCACAATGTGCTTTTTGATTCTGGCACAGGTAATGGGGAACAGAGCTGCACCGTGGCAGTTAAAGGTGCAGAGTCACACCATAATAGGTTTTTTTGATGTGAACAGAATCTATAATTAAAAACTAACCTTGACTGATGATTTTCTGTTTTTTTGGTAATGTTTAAGTTCTTCCTGAGAGACCTTTTATATTTGAGACATTCTCAAGATTTGTGTCTCAGTGTATTTACATGACAATGCTTATACTCTTGTTCACTACAAGGCTAGTATTTGCTTTTGAAGTCTGAAAATACAAAATGTTTGATGAGTAGAAATGGTCCATACATCCATTATCTTACCTGCTTTTTACCTTAAGAGCATTTTGAGTCTGTAGGAGTCTGTGTTGAGCACATATAGTCATAGGAAGGCGGGAAATACATCCTGGACAGCTCTCCAGTCCATCACAAGACACACATTCACCCTCACACTCACTCCTAGGACCAGTTTAGACGCTTTAACCAACTTAAACATGCACGTTTTTGACCTCAAAAACTCCAGTTCAAAGTAGTAGCCCTATTTGTGCGTGTAGCCCTATTTGAGACATTCTCCCAAGAAAAAAAATAAATCACTGTTAGTGTTTTTACATAACACTGCTTCATAGTTCACCACAAGGCTAACGATTGCCTTTGAAGTCTGAATCAGCCAAAATATTTCAAAGAATCAGTCAATAGAAAACCATCTCAGAAAACTTAAGTTGCAACTAATGAATGTGATAATTGCAGAATTGATTAATCTGCTAATTATTAGGAATTTGATACTAAAATGTCTTTATGTCCAGTTTTCTACAACTATTACGGTTAAGCTATGATAAGGGAGGAATTGTAACTTCTTTGTGTACTTTTCTGTCACTGGTCAACTGCTATAGGGCAAAGACTGTCAAAGGGGAAAAATATTACACTTAATTTTTTTTCCGTTTCAGTCCCTTTTGTGTGGGGGGCCCCTTTTTTCTACGAGCGCGCAGCACATAGTTGACCCATCTCGTCCCAGTGGGAACCAGCTGATACGCGTCTCATACACTTGACCTTAACATAAAACCTTTAAACGCTCAGACAGGGAGTGAAGTGCTTTGCCTCACCAAAGGTCACTCCCAGAGAATTATCCCACTCTGGCGTAGGGTTTGGCAGCGAGAAGGAAAAGGGTGAACCCAGCAGGCTGCCGCTTTATGGCCTCAGGCTGAATACATTCCCAGACAAATATATCCATGATCTGCCTTTACAGTGCGGCTCCAAGCCACTGGAGTTGCCATCACAGACGTCAGATTGATGGCGATCTTTATATAGAGATGCTCTCATTTACGGGCCATCAACCGTGCTCCAAGTCAACGTCACAAGGAGTGTGTATACTGTACATACGGCGAGTCCGCATGGTTAAATTCACAGTGAAGTGACTGGTACGGTGTCTGTGTATGTTGGGGCCCAAATGGTTCATAGCATTGAAGTCATTTTTTTAAAAATGTTTGGTATGCTTGTCACTACCACACATCACTACCATAGTTGCGACCTACATTGTGTTTTCACTGCTACATTTGCATTTCCCCATTGTATTACAAAACTTTTGGGATTTTTACTCAAAATTCTGGGTTTGGATTTTTTTTTTTCATGAAATCTGTTTTTTTTTTTTGTTTTTTTACTTTGCGAAATTGTGAAGATTCATCCTTCTACCTATTTTATAACCTACCCTCTGGACAGATCACCAGTCCACTCTCACACTCACGGCAAGGGACAAACCACTCCAACCGAGTCTCCGATAGACCTTTAGCATGCAGGATTTTGGAGAGTGGGAAGAAACGGGAGCACCTGGAGAAAACCCACGCAGATGTGGGAAGAACATGCAAACAGTCTGAGGTGGATTCAAAGCCATGAGGCGACAGCGCTATCCACCAGTCCCACCCTGTGCAAACTGCAAAAATACATTGTAAAAATATATTCTCACTATTTTTCCAACTCTGTTTATCAAAGAAAGTTCTTTATTATTGTGGCTGGAAAAGTTTCATTTCAGATACAGGAAGTAGGGAGAGAAATGGAGAGAGAACATGCAGCAAATGACGCTCCAGCTGGGATGGTGCAGGACCGGGCCTTTATGAGCCAAACTAAGGACCTTTCTGTGTGGAGTTTTGCATATTCTCCATATCTCTCTCTAAAGAGCCCCAAGCTCTGAGCGTGAGAGTGACTAGTTTTTGTGTGTGACCTGTGATGGACTGATGACCCGTCCATGGAGTATTTGCTGCTTTGTGGTTGAGATGAGCACGACTTAAGTCCCTGTGACACTGCCTAGGTAGAAGGCAGGCAAGATAATGGATGGATGGATGGGTGGATGGATAGATATGGACAGTTTTCAAAATATTTTCAGGACTGCTCACAGAACATGTTCATCAATATCAGAAGGCCCTCATTTGTTAAAGGTATCAGCATTAAGTTGTGTTGCCTTTGAGGCCGCGCTGTTTCTGATCTTAGTTTTTCAGATGAGTTTGACCTCAGATGTGGCTGTCTTCATCAGAGCGGCTTTGATTCAGTCCGACGTGCACTCCGCTCCTCCTTCATCCCCTTCCCCGTCGTTGCTTGCTTGTTTTGTCTTCCCCGCTGTAGACGCACGGGATGAGGGATGAGAACATACAAAATTGACTGCCAGCCTGACATTCAACTGTCCGTCAGCTGCCTACATGGATTCTTTCCTTGTGTCTCCTGCCTGTCATTCTTCTTCCTCCTTCTCCCAACATGACGGGCGCTTCTTCCCCTGGAGCCTCAGCCCTCCTTGTCCTTTTCTAATCTTTCATCTTTTCATGAAATCACTCTATCCCAGTCTCACAAAGCTATCAGAGATGTCAGCTTAACCATGCCACTTCTTTCTACCCATTGCTTCCCTCTTGTCCTTCTTTAATGCTACTTTTCCTTTCTCGTTTCTCCATTCCAGTCTTGTGCTTGTGGTAAACGCAGTGGTTGCCTCAGATCTTGTATCACTTTGTTTCAACTGGAAACAGCTCTTTCTCCGTCACTCATGTTTCCTCCCACCACACAGTCCCATTTATCTTCATCTCACACTTGTCCCAGCCTCCCTCGGCTCCCCATCCTCTGCTTTTCTCCTCTCTTCTGCCTGTTTAATATTGGTCCATTTTTCTGTGTCCATGTTGTCTATTTTTCTCCCACTTTGAAAAACTAATCTTTCTTCCCTTTTCTTCCTCGAGAATAATGCATGTCTCATCTGTCAGGACTTGTCAATAAATGGAGGCATATGTTATACCCAAGAATGGAGAAAATCTGTCCGAAGCAATGGAAATGTTATCTGCTTTTTCTGTATACATTAATTTCACCACAGTTGCAGCTGAGATATTGATTGATTTCAGTTGACCAAACCTTATAATTTGGCTCAATTTTGTTTTAGATTGTTTCCTGTGTTTGGCTCAGTGGTCTGTTTTTATGCGTTTGCTCCACGGACTTGAAAGGCTCTGCTTGTGTGAGCCCAGATACTAGAGCGCTGGAAAGGACGCCTTCTATTTTAGTAATCGACAGGAAACCTTGCTGCTCCCACTAGCTCTCCTCTCTTCCCCTACTGGGTAGATGAAGACCTTCATCCCTCTATTCATCTCTCTGTGACACAGCAGGAGCCTCTAGTTTCCTGTTTTGCTCTCCGCCTCCCTTTACGTACTTTATTTTCCTCTTGTCTTCTATTGACTTCATCCTGTTGGGGTGATTTATCCTGTGCTCATTTTGTCCCCTACTGGTGGAAAAAGCAAAACAAAATGTCAGTACATTGACACATCCTGAGCTTGCCCACTATAATACAGTTTTTGTGCTAGAACTCAAAAGGAGAAGGGACTGAATGACACCATATGGGAAATATATTGATCCATGAAAAAACACACTCCATGGAAAGAGAAGCAATTTGTTGTTTGGTTCACAGTGTGTCTGTTCTTTGGAGTCCAGTTAACATAGAGGCTGTGAGTTTTAATTTCCCCAGGTCCTCCATCATTTTCAGTTGTCATGTTACACGTTCCTCCATTCGCGAAACAACAGAATAGAGTTGATCCGAAGCGATCAGCATCTTGATATTCCATCAAACGTGTGACATTGTGACGGCAATGAACTTTCACTTAAAAATGTGCCTCAGTATTCTGCTGGAAATCTATGTGTATTTCCAGCACTTTGCAAAGGCAGCAGAGTCATCACAACCAAGATAAGTGAAGGGAGGGGTGTCAGCAGATTTGCCATATGCTTCACCCCACACATTTGCGCGTTAATGGGTAGGGAGTGTGAGTCAGGCCTGTCAGAGAAGCATGGGAGGTGGGATGTAGCATTGTGTGGTGAAGTGGTGAAGTCATTAAGATGTTTTGGAACGGTGAAAAATAAGTCTTTTTTTCTCACCATCTGCAGCTTCTTTCTTGCATCTGCTGCCTCTCTTACATTTAAAAAGCTGTTTGTGTTAACCTCCACTCTCACAACAATTAAACATCTCCCCAAACTCAGAATTCATAATTAAGCAAATCACTCATCTGATTGAGTAATTAAAATGGGCTGCGTTCTTCCTGTTCCCCACAAGATTCATAAAAGGGGGCCAAATTAAATAGTGCAGACCTCTGTAATAAAGTCAACGTGTAGAATTCATCCGAGTGTCAAACACTGAATGATTGTTCTGTTATCAAACACAAAGAAATATGGAAACTAAAAGGCTCAAGATTGCTACCGATCTGGTCCTTTTGTCATCTGTTCATAGCCAAGAAAAGTGACTCCATTCACACAATGAGATCAGACAATGTTAAAAATGTAGAGGTATTGCATCTCTAGGCACAGGCTGTGTCCAGAATGACTCACTGCTCACTATGTAGTGGACCATGTAGTGAGTATAGATATATATATATATATATATATATATATATATATATGCATTATACCACTCTACGGTAACAAGAACAACTCTGCACAGTATACCACCGTGCATCGCAGAGGAGAAAACTGTAAGAAAGTATTGTAAAAGGACATTAAATCGGAATGAGAAACGGTAAGAAATGAGCTGATACATTAGAGAATAAAATACAGGGCTGTAAGATACAGTGCAGTGCTGAAATAAATGAATCTTGAAACAGAGGAGCATGTAAGGTTTCGCTTTTATTTCATGACACGAAAGAAATAAAACCTGCAGGAGACTTAATGTTGTCCCCATGCAAGTACTGTACCAGTGTGTCTTTCGATACTTTTCAGTACTTTTCCAAATAAAATTGTCAATATTTATTGTTGAAAACTGTCATAACTGATTTTATTCTATTAGAAAATCATAAAACGTAAATTAGGGAAATGAAATGAAATGCTATTAAATAATGTTATTGCACTAAAAAAGGTAGAACTGTGCAAAATAAAATATTTAAATTCAACATAAACCAGCTTCTCTACATGTATGGCAAGAAGTTATTGATTTCCATCAATATTGATTTCTGAACTCTTCTTAAGTTAACCTAAGTAATCTGTTGTTTAAAAATGAATATGAACCTCTTTTCTTTGCTCTCATCCTTGGAACTCCTCGTGCAGGTCTGTCTGCTCGTCTTCCAAATGTGTTTCACGAACCTGGAAGTGTTTCCACCACTTTTTATTAATGTGGGAATACGCTCAGCATAATGTGAATTTATTACAGGAAGGCATGCATTTATTTTGAAATCCCGCTAGACAGCGTTGACTTGGCATGTTTCATTTATGTGGCGGTAATGACGTAATTAATGGTGCGGTGAAGCACTGCCAAAGAGCTTGCTATATTGTCCTCTGTGTAGAATCCCCTAGACAGTAAGTAGGTAGTAGTAGGAGTAGTAGTGAATAATTGGGTGATTTCGGACGCAGCCAAAATCTGTCCCCCACTGCAAATTCGGTGTGTGACTTTTTAATTAAGACCGAAGTGAGAGTCAATATTGGTGAAGTGTGGGTATTTTATGGGCAGGTTTGCTGTGACATTACGCAAAGTAGCGGTTAGAGTCATAATAATACTGTCAAATCAATAGTCAAATGCTGAATAAGAAATATTGATCAGCATATTTTACAACCTCGGGGCAACTTGGCATAAATCACAAGGCCAAACCCAAGCAGGCTATCTACCAGTTCCACTCAGGATTTTACATACTAATTTAATGATAACCCATTATTTGGAAGTGGGAGAAAGGTTCAGAGCGACGGAGAGCATCTCTGTCTTGTAACCATAGTAACTCACTGTAACTCT
Organism: Karalla daura; assembly: GCA_029224185.1. Classification (NCBI taxonomy): domain Eukaryota; kingdom Metazoa; phylum Chordata; class Actinopteri; order Chaetodontiformes; family Leiognathidae; genus Karalla; species Karalla daura. Next base: position 11,142,619 of record CM055192.1, on the reverse strand, counting down.
AGCCTGCCTGTGCAGAGTGCAAGAGGAGAAGCAGAGACACTGCTGCCAGAATAGCTGCTGACTCTATATGTGTAGGGCTGCATATTGACAAAAATCTGGCAATGAAGCACATATTCCAAGACTCTGGTGGTGGTAGGATGTATTGCTATACTATAAAAAGGGCAATATGTAACCATCTATCTTTAGAAAAACATTGTGTAAGGAGGACAAAATGTTATGTGCAAAAACAGGTTTTATGTCTTACATAGAGGAAATGTACCATCCGTTACCTTATAGATCTCATATCTTAACAGTGTCGGGAGAGGCTGCTTCAGCCAGTTCTTCAAAGCCAGCACTTTGAGCAAAGGCAGGGAATACACCCTGAGCAGCCTGTCAGACCATCCACGCTTACCTGGAGGCTATTCAGAGACTCGTGTGACCTAAACATGCACCTTTTTGGACTGTGAGAGGAAACTGCAGCCCGAAGAAAAAAAATCCACACTGATGCGTGGAGAGCATGCCAACTCCACACAGACCTTCAGTCGGACTGGGAGATGGGAGCTGGTCAAACAAAGTTTACCTCCTATGCTATATCCACACAGTATTTTGTGCATCTGAACAGATGCCATGTGCCTCAGTATGTAAGTGCATACAGAAAGGGTCGGTAGATAAACATCTAGAAATTAAATATGTGAAGTCTGCGGTCTGAACAAAGAAATGACCATCTGTCTCATTTAAAAAACAAACACAAACGAACAGTAAATGTGCTTTCAAGATGCATTAGAAATATAGTTAATGCATTCAGTTAGTAATAGCGTAGAAAGAATGGCGTAGTCCCTGCAACATTTAACGTTCTAACACTATTTTTGATGAAATCCCAACAAGGGAATCTCCTCAATTTCCTAAATAATAGTGCTTGGAGAACCCCACACCCGAAAAAACAAAAAATCGTGTTGGTGATTTCATGCTCTGTAATCCTTATGTAGGAGTCAGTGGCCCATGATGTCAGAGCAACTTTAGCTTCTCTGGGTAAAGAGGTGTCGGTGCTGTGTTGTATGGTGTCAAGCCATACAGGTGTTTATTGCAGAGTTATGAAAAGATTTGCCTCATGATTGATAACCCTCCACATTTCTGTCCAACAGAACGAAACAGTTTTGTGAAGATCACATTAGTGACTATCAGTCACTCGGTAGGAGGCCCCGTCAAGACCATCCCACAACACGTCAGTGCAAGGGTACATAAAACCACATTTAGCACATTCTGTAGAGCACACATAAATTAACTCGGCTGCCCAGGACGAAACAATAGAACCTGAAGGGTTTGAATGGATGTGTTGACACCAGGCTATTACCATTTCCCCCCTGTCCTAATTGATTGCATGGTGAAATGCTCCCCTCCCGACTTTTGTCTAAAGCTTGACAATTTGTTTGATGTGTGTGACTTTCCCTTGTTCTCTGTTGGATCCTGTCCGTGTGCTGTGACTGCTGGGCAGGGTTAGGAGTCCTACGCACACACACTCACAAATACACGCACATAAAAGAAAGAGCCTCTGTCTAAGCGGGGAACTCGTGCCTGGCCACCCCTCCGCTGCTAATTGCCTGGTTTCCCATCTGGACTATCTGGCACTAGTAGGGCTCTGTCTCTTTACCCTTTCCACATTTTCCTCCTCTACTCTATGATTGCCGTTTGCCTCCTCAGTTTATCACACAAACTGACATTAGCATATCAGCAATGTCTTGCCAAATGACAGATCCCCCGATTAACTTGCCTAAATGAAAGTATTTGATCTTAAAATCCAGCCCGTCAGCATCACCCTGATCTGGTCACGTCATAAGAAGTGCAATTCTGATACGGGTTTGGATATTTGCCGACTCCATGTTTTGATTTAACAAAATAACGTGTTGTTTCATCGATATGTCACGAACATTTCTTGGCTAACTCTGTAAAAAACTTTGGATAGAAAATTACTGAATCGTAACTTATTATTGATATAATTAGTAATGCACCATTTACTTGGTAATCTGGAAATTGACCAGAAATTACAACTCAAGTGTAAAGAAATTGGAAAACAATTTGAGTTCCAGTAAAATTAAACTCAAACAGAACTGCTTCTAACGAGAACACAGCGTACGCGTGACAAAAATCTTTCAATATTATGTAGGTGGTATCTGATCATTGTGCAGGATTGCAGCCTGTGTTGTGTCAGTTTCTCTTTGAATAATACTGCGTTATAAAGCTTTTTTGGGTTGTGGGGAGTTGTGGGTATGAAATGTGTCAGACATGTTCCAAAATGCAAATACAAAGTGTTTCCCTTCCAGTATGAATATTTTAATGATAAAGACTGTTCCCTATTCCACAGGAGAAATACTGAATCTCAACACTTTTGTTCCCAACACTTTTTCCCCCTTAGGGATGTTCTTCTATATGTCTGTCCCCCCAATTGTCCATCTCTTGTTCTGCTTGCACTCATCATCTAAGAGCTTTTGCACTCATAATCTTAATGTCAACAGATGTAGGGATTTGGGGACCCAGTTGAATTCCTTTGATTAAAATCTAATGAAATCTTAAGGTAAATAAGTTCTGAAGTGGTTACACAGAGCAATAACTGCAAGTAACTGTCGATCGTATTTTTCCCCTTTACTCTGGTAATTTATTGCTTGAGATGACATTTTATTGAGATCCTTTAGTGGGACTGTTCAGGTTTTGAGGTGACAGAACAGTTTCTCAGTCGACTGCAGTTGGACACGCCTCAGTCACCCCTAGCAAGCAGGCCTAATGAAAAAGAAGAAATTTCAGTCAGTAGATGAAACGTTGTCCGTCAACACTGTGCCTCCAGATGTGCTCAGAAGAAATTACCGAAGTACGTCCCAGCATATTGCTATTTTGATTTTGACACATTATTGTCCCGATCATGGTGCCGTCGGATGCCTTACTGGTCCGTTATGGTGAAAGAGCTGAGGCGAAGCTTTCAATTTACTGGTCCGTCTGCAGTCTGACCCTCACCTACTGTATGGTCATGAGCTGTGGGCAATGGGAGAAGAAAAAATTACCAATACAGTACAAGTGGCTGAAAGTTTTCTCTGCAGGGTGGCTGCACTCAGTCTGAAGGCCTACGCTGCTTCATCTGTGTGCTTAGATTTCATGGGCAATTGGGTAAGCTATCAGCAAGCTTGTGGATATGTTGACATATATGAAGACAGAGTTATATACAGTACCATCAGAAATCATTGGGCCACTCTCCATCACATGGTGGGAAAGTAATAATTACAACCACATATATGATTTAACGTCACCAGGTCACCTTTGCCTGGTCAGAGGGGAGTATTTAAGCTCCAGTCTTCACACACATAGAGCATAGATGGGCCTTTAGGGAGCTTTCACATCATAGCTGGATAGTCTGAACTTGAGTTCAGACAAAGGAAGTGTAGAGAGATCGAGAAAAGGCGAGACAGAGAGAGAAAGAGAGCCAAGCAACAATAGCTGTCACTTCTGCTCTTTTTTTTTCCTGTTGGGGATGTTCTGGGCTAGCGCCCCAAATGGACAGCTTGTGTAACTGTATGATGTTGTCTAGAAGGCTGTGTCCTCCTTCAAAATTGACTAGTGAAAACGGGGACTAAAATGAAGATGTGAAATGTTTCACCTCCCACTGCCCTACGAAAACCTGAGTCCCGGATTATACTAATGTGAAAGCAACCTGAGAGTCAGGGCGAGGAGCTCCAGAAAGTCAGCTGAGGTTGTTTGAGCATTGAGCCAGGAAGCCTCTCTGGGTAGATTTTCAGGCATGTCCACATGGGAGGAGACCCAGAGGTTGATCAAGGATGCGCTAGAGGAGTGTGCGTGCCATTTTGCTTGGGAATACCTCAGGATCCCCCTGTAGGAGTCGGAGGAATTAGTCGGGGAGAGGAATGACTTAGCTTCCCCGCTGAAACTGCTGCCAGGCAAGCAGGACCCGGATAAACAACTGAGATGAAGACAAAGTGTCTATTATAGGTTTTGATCGTAGTAACAGACTCCAGTTTTTTTAGTTTTTGCAGTTGACACCAGGTCACTGACAGTTCAGCTGAAGTTAGTAGACAGTAGTCGTCATAATCTGAGCTTTCATTAGAATACTCCAGAATACTCCATTCTGCTGGCCAAATCGCCCCACATATTAGTCTCTGTACACTTCTGTCCTGAATTAGTCGTTCATTGAATGGCTATGATGATTGATGGCAGGCAGAAAATGACACTATTAAAAGCAATGAGGAAAGAAATCCCTGCATTTGTGTCAAGATAATGTAGATGTCCATTAGGTCCCAAACATCTGCTTTACTTTTTCATGGATGGGAATTTATCAGTGCATGAAGTCGCAAGTATAGTGAACCCATGATGACGTAATTAAGGGTCTTTGTGTTGAGCGTTTGCTGACATCAGAGCGCTATATAAATCATGATCATCCATACAGTTGGACAAGGTAATGGTGGGTCCCTTTTCCTTGCTTCATGATGGATCTAATGAGAAGAGAATGTTTCACAGTTTACCATAAGCATGTTGGGAATTTTGTAACAAGTTTTTCTCACATTGATATTTTCTGATACACTCATGTTTGTCAAGATGTAAATAAAATCAATTAAACACATCTTGGTACCAACCACTGTGTTGCCTAACCAACATTATATTGCTGGCCAATAGATACAAGGCCATAAAATATGATTAAATATGATGCTTAAAGCCAAAGCACTACATCAAGGACTCAGAAAAAATTGTTCTCTTGCTTTGTCCAGTCCAGTGTGATTTACAAACCCTTTTCATTTTAGGTTTCATTTCAGGTTTTGTGTAATACGCTGCAGCACCTGCTTCCAGCCTGGCCGGTTGTCCCCAAATGGCCTTTGCAAATGACATATTGATTTGGTTGCATTAAAATATCAGAGTACCCCAGTGTTGACAACTGTCAAAATGCTTTAGGCTACGGAGGCAGCCAGTCAATAAGACAGCGGGCTTACAACAGAACGTCCTAAAATAGTGTATGCTCAGTAGAACTCAGATGTAGCAGCCAAACAACAAAGTGACAGCTTAATAAAACCCATAAGCTGACATGGCTAAAACTGTTTCTGGCACGCTCCGCTTATAGACTGAATTGTATGCTGTGTTTTTCTTAGTAAACAACCCAAAGCATTCCATACTACTGATTTATTTATCATGTATTTTCAGCTGTTGAGGGAAATGATATCTCACTTAAAAAACAATGTTTGAGAGCACCATTTGAACAGCTACTCTGCACAACTGTTTATTTATTACATTTATACATTTATTTTTTCAACTTTAATTTAGTTGGACTTAATCTAGAGCACCAATTGATTACATTCATCTGAAGACACTTGATGTTCGAGCTGGTCTGCACACAATCTTTATTAAACATGAATATATAGACTGAGCCTCAGAAATCCAACAAATAAGCAAAGAATAGGCAACTGTATTGAGGAAGAACTTATTTTAACAGTCAGAAACTTGAGAGCAGAACCAAGCAGGGATGGTGGCCATATATGTCGACTGATTGGGTTGTTAAGAGAAATCAGTGGAGACTGAGGTAGAGAGCAGGAAGGTATTGACATACTGTATTGTCATAAGGACAATAGAGATATGGCATGGCATCCACTTGGTTCTGAGAGGAGAGAAAGCACCAAAACTCAGGGGAAGAAGTCAAGTTAGTAGCATGTAGTAGTTGTAACTTGAATCGGCGAGGAGAGGGAAATATAGAGAGGAGAGTTCAGTGTGTCAATGGGATTCCCCTGGCACTCTAAGCAGCATAATGAGGGGCTGGTCCAGGTGGAGCCATGGCCAGGCCTAACCATCAGCTTTTCAATGAGGAGAGTTTGAAGCCAACTCTTGAATGTAGAGAGAGTGTCTGCCTCCATGTCTGAGCCTGATAAATGGTTCCACATGAGAGAGCCTTGAACAGTGGTGAAATATGAACAGTTTCCCTTTGGGGACAAATAAAGTCGTTATCTTATCTTTTAACCAAAGGCTCTGGCTCCATATCTACATTTATAGATGCTTAGAAGCACAAGTAGGCCTGCAATCAAGGAACACGGCATCGCAGTCGGGCAATAATGTTCGATTAGACCTTGCATATGATTTAATGTAAATATTGACTTAAAATACATCAGTGCATTAGTGCAAACTAATCATGGGGTGATTGAACAGGATTCTTCACCCCTGTTTATGAGTGATGGACAGTGGACAAAACGGTGTATTTGTTACCCAGTCACATGAACATAAAACATCAAGACAGAAGAAATCTGTTATCTGAATCATCAGTTACATGTATAGCAGTCTGAATTTCTTCTAGATGCAGTTCCCTACCCTCCCCACTCACAAGAGCATGACGTCCAGAGTTGAAGAGGGCCCTTAATGTAGTCAGTCACGACAAACTCGCTCTGAACCTGCAACCGCATCCATTTCATTTTGTGGGGCAGAGCCCATCACGATTCGTTATTGTGTTGTGAAATGGTTTGTACAAAAAAGGGACGTAAACAACAGTTTATTCATTTGCTTCATTTATTTTTTCCTCTCTTTCATCAGAGTAGGAAGGGTCAGAGGAGGTCTCATAACAAATGGAATGGAAGTTCAAAGTCCCAGATGCTTGTTCGGAAAGGGTTAAACAGTGTTTTGTGTAAAATCCACTCTACACCCCACAGTGGTATCTGGTTTCACTGCTCCGAACGCTCATGTTTTCCATCAAGAGCAATTTGTAAGCATTTGCCCTTTAATGCATTAAATGGACAAAGATAAAACAGTGAACTGGGGTCAACCGTTTGGGGGCACAAATGCATGGGAAATTCCATTTAGCAAAAAAAAAAAAAAAGAAAAAAAAAACATGCAAGGAGGGGTCTAGCAGAGAGAGGACGGTGTGTGAATACCCACCCTTGGGGTTAAGTGACAGAATCCACCCACTCTGTGTTTTTATCCCATAAGTGAGAACATTATGTGGCTCATGATTATGTGGTACGTGTGCTTTCTTAAAACAAAAAAAAAACAACAACAAAAAAAACACATAAGTGCCGTCGATAAAACACAAGAGTTCTTTTAGTGATTGTTTCTGTAAGAGGATTTGTCGCCATGAGCGTATAATTGTCGGATACTGTCAGATCCTGTTTGTCTGTTCGCTGTTTGGGGGGTATCGTCGAGATCTACAGCGTCCCCTGTCAGGGCTGATCGTAAGCAGGTCTGCACGGTTCGCTGCAATTCAATTTTTACATGACCAACGCGACCGCAGCGTTTCCATTAGAGGGGAGCTTCTTCAGTCCGTAGTTGTGTTACTAGGGAAGATGCAGCTAATCGAGACAACGCAGCTTGAATACAAATAAGCATTCCTGACACATTTACTACTTTGATTCTGCGACGCCTGCAACGCTACGTGGTTGTGTTTCATTTACCCTGCAGAGAACCTTATCTTTGCTTCAGAACGGCGCGTAAACAGCATAATTTATTGTTTTAGGTATTTTTAACGTGGCTTCAACTAGATGACTCATCTAAACACCACCATTGCACCATAATTACACCATTCTTCCATCCACAGCTACGTGAGGTTGAAAGCATCAGCGTGTGCCCTTGTTTCTCAGAGATGCTCCTCAAGATTTCTTCAGCTCTCCCATGTTGATTACTCTCAAAGGCCACGCATATGTTCATATGTAATTATTTCAAGTTTGTGTGTTTTCATGTCCATATGATATCACCAGATGTGTTATTCCTTCTCAACAACATTTCCAAATCTGGTCCTGCTTTTGGACCATATGTTGACCATGACAGGACTCGTACAGGATTCTTGATGCTTTCTTTTTCACTCGTTTTTTCTCTTTGGCTGTAAAACAAGATGCACAGAGAAGGAGCAGCTCTGTCAGGTCAGGCTTTGTCCAGGGTAGGACTAGTGTGTGTGTGTGTGCACTAAATATTGATGATGAGACATGAAATATTGAATCACCTTCACTATAGGTGTGGATGTATGCAGTAGGAAGACTGGATGTGGTTCTTTTTAATGCTACAGTGGCTAGAAACAGACACTGGAAGCATTTCAAATGATCAAATTGCATAAATCATAGAGGTCGACCTAAAATGTAGACCACCAAGCTAATGGTCATGGTCCTCGGGATTTAGAAAAAAAGCTGGACATGAAGTGAGGGTAGAAGCATACCTATAGCCAGAGTTTAGGCTTTAGGATTAGGATTTTGGTCACATCTTTGACTGACAGCTGTTGTGAAAGTGAGACAAATCAATAAACTTATTGAAAGGAAAAGACTTCTGAAATGCTGACCACAAAGAGACAACAAACTAGTGGTGCATAACAGTATGATGGACAGCTGAGATAAAGGGTACCCTACTGGAAAGGCAGGAAAACAACACTTGGTACGTCTTCAAACAGATTTCATAACCTTGTGGATAATCAAGAGACCCTGAGAAAAAAAGTGTTGACGAGCACAAAGCATTTCTTTTAACATAGTTCCAGAGATAAAGTTGCTGATAAATATTTGTAAAAATCGATGACTGTTTTTGCTGACCCTGATTTTCCTTTCTAAAATCTTTTAAAACATCTAAAAGAAAAGTCAACTTTGCTTGAAGGCCAAATATAATTGCCCCAAGAAAATAATAGATTCATTTTTTCCCCCAAAAGTTCACACAAACTAGACTAAGTTACAAAATCTTAAACAATGCTCAAAGTTAAGAGCATTGGTCCCGGAAAGTGGATCCAGTAGCAATGAACCAGCACAGAGGTCTTGTTGAGAGAGTTGGTGTATCCAACTTTTATTTCACATTTTCTTTGAAATTAGGCAAAGTAAGCTGCATGATGGTGTTTTAACTTTCTGATGACTTTCTGAATGTTTTTGTGGTGAATCTCCCACAGATAACTTTACTGTGAAGGGCAGCAATGCCAATGATGTGTCTGGAGGCGAACTATGCTTTAAGTTATATATATACCATTAAAGCTTCTTGTGTGGTCTTTTACGCACCACAAAATGTGGCTTTGACGTAAAACTGCGTAAAGCTGAATCGACTTGGAATGGGAAATTCGTAGGTCTGCCGTGTAGGCTGATAACGCTGAAATTTGGATTTTGACTGCAGGCCATATGACATAGATAGACTCTAACAAATACCCTATTGTTGTTCATCGTGCCCAATAATCGGTCTACCAGTTTTAGTCTAGTCTCATTCTTGGCAAACGAGAAGCAGTCTTGTAAACAATCTCCCGTATTTTCCCCCAAATTAACTTAACTGGAGGAGTTGGACTCCAACTGGCGGATAGATTATGCAAATTAAAATAGCAAACGGTTCTTAACTCTTAAATATGTCGCGACCATACAGTAAAAGGACCCGCACAACGTATCTTAGATAGTGCAGTGCGAGGCTGGACCCCTGCCAGCACCAGTCAGCAGATGTCAGGCGACTGAAACACTGCTATTATCAAAGTAAACACACTTTCCTCGAGAAGCCCTAGAGAGAGAAAGAGGGAGTGTGTAAGTGAGATAGAAGGAGGAGAGAGCACGAGTGAGACCTCAAGACCTTGTGCATGATCTATAAAAAGTGAGTCAATATGTCCTTGGGGGACTACACTAACTTGCCTCCCTGTGGTATCTGTACAGTACATGTCATCATTTTATATACGACGTGCCCCCTGTCTGAATTCCAGAGCACAGAAAGAACTGAATAAACATGAACTCGCCACTAGCATCTACTCCACTGCTCAATCTATTGATGCATTAGTAGACACGGGAAGATTGAAAGCCACTGAACCAATTTTTTTGAGTTTGTGTGGTTGCCTTTGTCGTTGTTGTAAGGAGTTAAATTAGCAGCATTTAAGTCTGAAGATTGAGTTGGAATTGCATGTGTACTGCTGAGCTAATGTGATCTATAGCCTGGCTGTTGCTAAAGGAAATGTTCGTCGTTGTATCTATATTGTCGTTCAGTGCCTGTTGAAATCTGTTGAAACAAGACTTCAAGTATTTATAGGAGTTTCGTCCTGGAAAGAGCAGAGGATGATGAAATCAGAATACATTTCAGGTCAGAGAAAATGTAGTGACTGCATACCATCTGTCTGTGCAGAGGAAAAATTTTGTGCGCAGAATAAAACGTATTTGTGACACTTCTTGCCTCGGAATTAAGTCTGTTATGCGTGAAGCCAAGCAGGCTCCGTAGTTGTGAAAGAGATTTTTCAGACCATGGTTTTGTGTTGTAACTACAGTTATTTGATGTGACAGGTGAAACCTGCTAAGAGGACCAAAGAGCCCCGGTCCTTCATCCTCACCCCTCTGTCTATTTATTTTGGGGTGATGAACCCGATTCCTATCAGCAGCCAACTTGGTTTTATAACACCCTAAGGGAATCATACTAAATTATTAAGCGCAGAGATCATGCTAACCTCTGCAGAGGCTAAAACTGCTTCTCTTTGCTAAGGCACCTCATGTCAAATGGTAGTGATGAGCAGGGTTTCCCTTTTTTGGACCCAAAAACACTTGTTCTGGGAACTAATCCAGCTCTCCGGGGCTATGCTGATATTCAGAATGGCCCCTATTATCACTGTGACCCGCAACCAAATCTGAGTACATTGGGTTTCCCTCTACTAAGAAAAGATTGTTTGTCCATTTCTGTTGAATCCTGCTTGACCATATATTAGAAATTATTAGATTTCAGTCATAGGTTAATTTACGAAGCCCTGGCGCTAGCAGCAAACAATTGGATCATTCATTCACTCGGGGCTAGATTTCCGCAGAGATTCTCAATCATCCGGGTCATCATCACAATCCAACGTTGTAAATCGTGGCGAACGGACTCGTGCAAATTCTCCGAGACCTTTCCTCTCCTTCAGTTCGCTTCTTCAGAGACAAAGACGACGAGACGCGGCTCGATCGTGTAAAAAGGAAGAAGAGAAAAAACCCCATGCCTTTCACCACCAGTTAAAATCAACTTCGGCGTACTGTAAGGTGATTGACAAAAGGCAGCATCTGAGGCCGCTCTCTGAGAGACGTCAGGTCCCAGCTGGATGTCACTTGGTAGGGGGGGCAATGTCTGTTCTTATCGCCGTCGCACCGCGCGCACGCACCCCTCCTCAGTCAAGCGCCCCGTTCACCCATGTGACGGCCGGGGAAACCGGGCTTGTTTTACTGCTCAAATAAATGGTCTGAGGTAATAGTAAATATGTCATTTGTTCGTACGTCCTGGTGTTGCAATTTTTTTTTTATGACGGTGGCAACAGGGAAGATAAGGCCCATCAAGCGGCCCACATTTGCGCTGAAGGTTAGCTTAGTTGTGAAGCAAGACATAAAGGAGGCCTGTTTGCATCATCAGAAGGGCTTGGAAAACAAGGGTAGATAAGGGGAAGGTGATTTTTTTTTTTTTTTTTACTTTGACTTCTGAGAGAGATGTTGCGCCTGTAGTCTTGTCATGATTCTGTTTCATTTATATATATATATATATATGTGTGTGTGTGTGTGTGTGTGTGTGTGTGTGTGTGTGTGTGTGTGTGTCTTTTTGGCAGTGGGCTTAGCACACTGGTCAGAGCAGGTGAATGAATCTCAGTTTGCCAAACAAAATCAAGGAACAGTATATCTTGATAATAGACTCTGTGGCTTGTGCAAAATATGGCTTTTTTGCAGTAGAAAAAAATCTTCCGCACTGGCTGTGGGGATGTTTGCTATGCTCTGTAATTTGACCTCCAATTAAGAGCTTTGTCGGTGCCGTGTTTGCCGGGGTTGTCCACAGCCGACTTCTTCAGCCTCTCCACGCCTGACCCTAGCCTCACCTCGCACTGCTCATTACCAGTTAATGCTGACTCCAATAAAGGCAGCGCATGTCAAAAAGACATTGCTCATCTGGCTGAGCAACCCCCTGGATCACAGGCACAGTGAGCTGTGCTGTGTCGTTCCTGCGTGGCTGTTTAGGGCAGACCTACACAGTGTTAGTTGCCAGAAGTTCTTGACGCTTGCTCTACTTGTTTTACTAATGTTTTTAAACGTTTCCTCTAAGTGTTATGGATCATATCGAGAGATATCTGATTTACTTGAGGGAGAAAGAAATCATTTCGAAAATACACGGTAGCTAGTAAAAACTTTTAGACAAGTCTTGGGAAAACATTTGGCCTGTGTCAGAGGAAAATAGAAAAGAGTTGCCAAGATTAAGTTGGTATATTTAGGGGTGTCAGAAGTTGTCAAAAGCATTTTAAACTGTCCTAGAACATCCCTTGGAAGGTGTGCCCAGCAGTCTCAAGGTGAGTCTTTCAAAGGACTTGGGTACTCATGTTTTATCCTCTTGTTGTCTTCCATCAGCACTTGTTTCTTTCCTCTTAACCTTTGGCTGTCTCTGACTTAAAAGCTCACTTGGTCCATGGTCCCTGGAGGCTGCTTGCAGGTGAGTGGCGTATGCTGTATAGTACAAGAGGAACCAGACCCAGGAGTGAAGAAGACAGAAGAAAGAGGGCAGTGCCCGGTCATTCAGTCACAGCAGAAGTTTCACTCGTGACTGTGAGTGATTGTGTCATCAATGGGGCCTTTTTTTTCTTTTGTTTGCACTCTAGTTGTACTCATACAAGAGGAATTTCCTGTTGATGAGGGGAAGTGTATGTCGAATTATCATCCTTATGAAAATCATTTAACTAAAAACTACAAAAGATATAAATTGCCACGTCACAATGTTTAAGCTCAGCAGTCAGAGCAGACAAGACTGGAAAGAAGATACTGATATCAGTCATTTTTGACCATTGAAGCCATCTTGAGCTCTTCTAGTTAGACAGCTCATGTACTGTATAAACTTGAAAATGAACACAACACTGTCTAGCCTCTCTAAAACTGTGATTGCAGGCCACTGCCCTGAAACACCATCTTTATACGATACTGTCTGAACTGTAAAGCATCTATTGAAGTTTTGCCATCTGAGCAGAAAAACTGCTAATTAGTCCTAGTGCACACAACGCAATTACAAAGCCCAGAAGTCAGCTGTTCAGATTTCTAAACAAAGAAACACTTACTTTCTGAGCTCTGAGACTCGGCTAGTGTTTCACAGTTTTTCTAATTCCTTATGGATTGCACCCTTTATAGGAATTGTTGTGCTGTAATGATGATCATTACAGACATCCTAAGAATGTAAATGCTGCTGATCGATTGGACACCCAGCCAAGTTAGAGGCAGCTGTGGGAGAGTAAATCTTTAAAGGTAAAGATAGCGTAGGCGATTTCTAAAAAACGGCTCCAACAGTCCACGCTTTGACAATACACATCTAAAAAGCTCAGCGCCTTTCCACAAACTTCTCCCTGAAGACATGCCTCCAGAGCAGAGGAAGAGGAGGGACGGATGGATGCACTGACAGATCGATTGACCATGATTGTACATAATGTGATATTCAGTGTGATTGAGTGGTTTTCCAGGATTACTCATTCCCCATACGACTGATTTGTTTCATTTCAGTTTAGCATCTATTTACTCATTTGCACGTCAAGGTAAACTTAAACAAGTTTATGTAGGTTATCCAAAGTCAGACCCGTACAGTGCTGAATTTATAACAAATGAAAAGAGCCTAAAATGTAATTGTAGTTGATGTTTTCTCATCCCTTTTAATAAAGCATTGGTGTGGTGCAGAATTCATTGCTCTTAATGTATTTAGTGTTAATGGCTCTAAAATAGTGAGATGTCTTGTGGCCGAGTTGATATAATGGATATTCTGATGGGTTTTGATCATTTTCACACAATGACAATACATACCGTTGGCCTATTTGCAAGAGATAGTGAGTAGCATTTCACCACTAGTGCTGCTTTTTCGTGTGGACTTAGCATGGAACAGACTGGTCAGGCCCGTTACAGAAGGTTGGTAAATGGTGAGGGAAAAAACGACACTTTTAGCAGTCACAGACACATTTTCTGGATTAACACTCCCGACTCTAAGCCTCTACCTCTCAGCTTCGCTCAGCACACTTCCTTATCAAGGCAAGGGCCATTACTAACCTGACAGCTGATCACGACAGGTGTGGCTGTGACCAGAATCTGTGATAAACTCCCTCGGCGTTCCCTGGATTGAGGCTGAAGAGCACTCTTAAAAAGCAACATGAGCATATGTGGGTGAACGTGACCTGTCAAATTCTTAAATGTTCCAAATTTGACCTTTAAGTTCAAAGAGTAGATGGGTTTCACAGCTTGTTTGCATTAATTACTACTTGTAGCATGTGGGCATGCTCTCGAATGTTTATGTATTCATATCAAGGTCACTGGCCTATGGCCCTTTGGGAAAGCTGGAGCTCTGATGCCCAAAACAACAAATTCATAATTAATAAATCTTGGGCAGACAGCAGTGCAGACCTTCTCAGTGGGCCACTGGGTCGCGTTTGATGTCTTTCCCCTGTCCCTCTGCCACTATTACAAGACCATCTCCTGGTTCTCGTGGCCTAGAACCACGATTAATCACAGATTTATGTCATTGTACAGTTTGGTGTTGTCAGCATTATAACCAATGTGAAGACTATCCTGCAATGGACCGATGAGCTGTCCTGAGTTTATTGCCCGTCTCCTCACCCTATGTGTGCTGGGATTGGCTCCCGTCGAACTCCCCATGGTGTTTTACGGGTGGACACACGAGGAGACTTTTTCTAAATATAATTAAAACATTTAATACAACCATGGAAACGCAGTATGTGGCGAGCTCTTGTGGGCTCTTGTGGACATTTACATTGAAGTTGTTAACAGAAAACAGCCAGAATTAATTATAGCTTGTCAGAATTATGTATTTGCTTGTTAAATGAAAAAGCTTTGGTCTAAACGAGGACGGGGTGAACGAGAGGTAGAAGGACTGAAGGTACGATAGTGGACATGAGACTGGGCGCAAAGACCCCTCTCAGTGAAGTGAGCTGTTGCTAGAGTTATTGGTCAAATCAATCCAGCGACGTCTACCTGCAGGGCCAGAGTAGGAGTTTTATGATATTGTTTTCCTGGGATAGGACAGCCTTACACACACACACACACACACACACACACACACCTACCTGCAGCATTCAGCTTCAATGGCTTCTCTCGTTTTAGGCCTCAGGTCACTTTTGGGACTGTATGACGATCAGTCTTCAAACCCTGACGTGCGATATTCTCGGAATTGAAAAAATGTAATAGGATTTAGAATAAAAGGTATTATCTGTAAGTAATATTTAAGCAAAAAGATCCATTACATTTTGTGAATGCACATTATAGCTGCACTCAGTGGACTCTTGTCTGAAACCAGAGACGATGAACACCATAATTCAGTGCCTGTAATGAAACCTTTCAGAACATTCACACTGCGTACAAAAATGTGTGGATTCAGCTGTATACGTTCTGTGATACATGATCACATGGATGTAATTTCTTCTTTCTCTGTGTGTCCAGGCAACTAGCATTAGCATTTTTGAGTGCTACAGCTAAATGAAGGGAAAAAAGCTGTATTTCGGAGATTTGCACAGACATACACCCACCTTGTCATGCTGCACACGTCCTCCAAGAGTGCGAGAAGCACCTGAATCTCCTTGCAGAGGATTCTCAATAAGCAGATTTGGGCATCGTGGCTGCTCGCTCTCTGGTCACTGGACTCTGGGTGAAGAAGCTCCAGATGAGTTCTCTACACCAGAGTTTCTTAACCCTGTTCCTCTGGGACCACTGTCTGCATGCTTTGGACGTTTCCTCCTCCAGCACGCCTGAGTGAAATGGCTGAAGAGTCATCGAGCTCTGCAGGAGCCTGATGAAGAGTTTGTGCTGCCAGTGTTATGCTCAGCTTCCCAGTGACCATCTGCTGGCAGCACTTGTCAGCTCGATCCTCAGGATCCTCCGGTACATCTTTGTCAGGTGGTTTTAATTCAGGGGTTTCTCATTTGTTAAATCAGTTCTCGGGCTTTGCACAATTAGCAGAGAAACTCTTAAGTTAGTTTACCACTTACATGCATGCCACCATGTGTCGTCTTCTGCTGTCTCGCGATACATACCTTGTATTCACCTTCTTTGTGCTTACATAAGCACTGACATTGCATATTTGACACATTTGACATTATGTAATTTAAAACTTAACTTTCAACTTGTATAATTGCCTTATATACCCTAAAACCCTCAATTCTTCATTTCATTGCAGCTGCGTCACAAACAAGTGCCCCTCTTGGAGTTCAACTTATGAGCCGGCAATGATGAAAACTCAGTGAGAGAGTAGGCCATCCGCTTAAACTGGGCTCTTGCCAAAGAAGGGTATGCATTCAGTGATGTGGAAATATTTTGGGTTTAGGCTAGACAAACAGTCTGAAGCGCATTACGGTGTGTGCTTCGCCCCCGTGGCAGCACCACAAGGTTTTCTTTAATCACAGTTCATGAGTGCAATAAACGTTTAAGTTTGTGCATTCTTGTTTACATACAACCGGCACACAACCTGGCGAAGCTGTCGGTGTGGTGAACGGTAATTGAGAGAGCAAACCGTCCTGAAAGTGTTAAACGGCAGACTCTGACATTGTTCCTCCGTGTCAGTCACTGAAACAGTCTTAGAGTAGAGTTACGTAGAGACTTCCACGTAGACTTACAGTCATTTATCTCAAGGGCTTAGCTGTTACTGTCACTAGTGAAAGGATTAATTTGTCAGTGGGACAAACTAACGATACCCCTAACCATGATCATGACTGGGACTATATCGATTAAGTGAAATGTGCTGAGACAAGGGGTTTGAAACCTCTTTTCAATAACACTTGTTTCTCTCCTGCTGTTTTCTTGCCTGTCAGCTCTTTGAAGGCAGCGGGGGGATCCTGGGAATCTTGCTGATGCTCGAGAGCCACAATGATCTAGGTTAATTTGATTGGTAGTCTCTAGAAAGAAACTTAAAGAGGGATGGTGTGGCTCAGTTATCACGTAGATTGCTTTTTTGCATTTGGTTTTTACTTTCTCAGCAGCGTGCACGCATGCATTATTTGTGTGATGTCTGTCAGAGCTCGAGAGGGAACGGGAGAGAGAGAGAGAGTAAGTAGATCTGTTTCAGGTAACTTGCTCGCCATCGCTTATATCGGCAGCACAGATAATCTGTCCTTCTTTATTACCATCATCAGTTTTATTGGTGTGGTTAATACTATGTTTGTTCCTCTGGCACTCTAATGCAGAGGAGATGAGTTGATCAATCACAGCGGGATTGGATCCCGGATGAGAAACAGCCTGAGTGAGACAGCGAGAGGGACGAGCCGAGTGAGCTGCAGGAGGAGATAAAACAAAAGCAAAGAAGAAGGGAGAAGATGATATAAAATAATGAACAAAATAATTGAACAAAGATAGGCAGAAATGAGTTATCAGTCAAGAGAGAGGAACCATGTGAGACAGAGGAGGGAAAATGGGTTGCCCTGAATCTTGGATCCTTTGCAGCCATGAGAACTTCTCCAGATTTAGGCAAAACAACAAATATGCACAGAAGGGGGACAGGAGCTCTTCCTTTTTTTTTTCAAGGGTTTGTTTAAGGGTGAGCCTTTGCAAGTCAGTGAAGAATCCCAAGATAGAAGTAAGACTGCAGCAGAGTATAAAGTGACTACACTTGGCTCTCTAAACCAAAGCAACTCCAGTACCGCCAGGAACAGAGGTCCTATAACAGTAATAAAATAAATCTATTGTGTTTCCTGCTGCTTCCTCATTCTGGTCCCTGATGGACATCGAGGCAGAGGACTATATGAGGTTCGTCACTGCAGCCCTTTGTGATGACACTGCATTGTCTAGAAGCACATGAGATGAAATGTTGGGATTAGGGATGATTGGTTTCAGCACCGATTTTCACAGAGATCCTTGCTGATGACACACATTGAGTTTCTTGCTTTGTGAAATGCGTAGTTTTGATCTAGACTGAAGGTCTTTTAAGTATTACTCTTTTTTTTTCAGTTGTTTTCAGTTGGCAGCAGCCTGTGTGCACTGCTTGTAAAATGCTGCAGTACTTACGGTGGCCCAGAAGGTCAAAACCCAACATTTCCTAAAAGCACAACAACATTATAGAAAAGGCAGTGTCATCAGAAAAAGCACAACACAAACACATTTCAGATTATGGGGGAGGGAGTCATGACTTTGCTACTTCTGAACAGGCATCAGTTTTGGAACAACAGCACAGTTTTGTTAGTTAATTGGTCAATTCCAGTATTTCTTAAAGATGCCACATCATTCTTACTGACACATCATCATTTTATTGTAATAAACATTCCTTTTCTTATTCCCATTGCTGCACAACTGAACCAGCTCACATGGTTTAATATGTTTTATCAGTGGCCCAGTGCCTCTAATGTTGCAGCTTTGTACCAGTCCTTATAGCCTCCGACTGTATTTGCTGCCAGGTGCTGGTCAAAGGTGGAACATTGAAGTTGAAATGAAAGTTGAAATGCAGCCTTGGATCCAATTTTGCAACTTTGAACTTGAGATGAGATGCCGTCTGTGGTGTCAGAAGAGAGCATGGAAAAAATGTTGTGCACATCCTGTTTGACACTTTCCTCCAGGTGTATGTGTAAAAGCTTGCATTATTTTCTTTTTCATAGTTGCTCGGAGCTGCGACCTGCAAAAGGGGGATTGTCCGGGTTTTCTGAGGGAAGGAAGATGGTTATTGTCACAACAGAATACGACACGACAGGAGCAGCAAAACATTTTGCTCGGCCAGCACTGACTGGAAAATCGCTTTTTGTAAAAATGCCAGAAACTGTTACAACCGCTTCTCCTTGTTGCGATATGAAGAGTTAACTGGCGGCGATAGAAAGGAAAGGAAACAATTGTTAAGACCAGACGGCGGATGATGGGGAAGGCCAGGGACAGATGGATGGCGAAGAGGGGGAAAAAAGAGGAGCGGCAGACGATGGAAGAGGTGAAGACGCGCACGGATTATGAAGTAAGAGAAGACAGGCGCTGACGGGAATGACGTGTCTGTGTGGACGCGTTTCAGCTTCTCTTCCGATAAAAACTGATTTTTCAGTTGTTTACCATGGTGGTTGAAAAATTCAGCAGAGAGGCGAGGTGCGGTGCAGAGACTAGGGAGGCAGAGTTAAGGAGGAGCAGAAGAAAGAGGGAGAGAGAGCTTTGGCAGTATGACAGAAGAAGCCGAGACAGTATTTTGTAGTGTAATTAAAAGGGCTCTTACCCGGCGCTGCCATCGGGGATGTTTCTGTTCTCCACTCGAGCACCGTGTTGTTTATCTGCACAGCTGGTAGAGGGGGAGAAGCTGGAGGGGAGTGGGGGGGGGGCAGCCTTGAGCATGCAGGT
Organism: Karalla daura; assembly: GCA_029224185.1. Lineage (NCBI taxonomy): Eukaryota > Metazoa > Chordata > Actinopteri > Chaetodontiformes > Leiognathidae > Karalla > Karalla daura. The sequence continues at coordinate 11,123,423 of CM055192.1, read as the reverse complement.
TGGAGACTGGAGTGAAGGCTCGGGGTTGTCATGTTTTTGAAGAGTACACGCACCCGCGCCGCGGAGCTCGCCGACTACTTTGTTCTGCCGTTACTTGTTGTCGGTTTTGCTTCCCGCGAATCAATTGCCTGCGCCCCTGTTGAGCCACGTTATGTGTGTTTACGCCCCACCCTCTCCCCCGTGACGAAGCATCTCGCATCACATAAGCATTACGGATGATGTCTGATTAAGTGTGAAGGACCAGGTGCGCAGCTTGTTTTCCTCCGCTCCCTTTCATTTTATCTGGCCTAGTTATGGGACGACTATATTCACAGCCCCATTACACAATAGTTTAAGCATCACAGTTACACAAGTGGGCTTACATAAGCCTTACCATAACCTCTTACTCAAGAAAATAGACTTTCTGTTTTTGCAGTGACCTGGAAAATAGGCAAAAATATCTACAAATTAATTACTACATACATTACTACATACATATGTATATCGCATGAAACATGTCAGAAAGGTAAGAGTTGCTTCAAGTGATGTTGTCCTTTTGCGATGAGTCTTTTGTTGACTCAGCAGGATGACTTCAGGATCTCCATGGGAGCGTTGGCCTTTCATACATTTTCAGTCTGTTTTTATCTTCTAAAAAAAACTGTTCCCAGTTGCTGATGTTATTTCTCGGAATTTGATTTTGAGTTTTGACAATCAGTCGAAGAAACAAAGGGATAAGAACAATCTCAGGCCTCTGTCAGTTTAGGGGGAGAAAAGGTCTATTTGTTGTGGGAAGACCAACGAAAGGGTCGGATTAAAAAGTGTCAGGTTGGTCCGACGAAGAAAACACGGCACAAAAACTGATTTCAGAAAATTGCATCTCCCTCTCTACTTTTTCTTGTCCCCTCAAAACACCCTCTTTCATTGCATCTGCGCACACAGGAGAGTAAATGACTCGGCGTTTAGCTCTGATCATCTCAGTCGTGAAGTAAGCGCAGCGATTGAAGGTCACAGTGCCATTACAAGGCAAATCCCAACACAAAACAGCTCATCTGAGACTACAGGGCCGTCATCAGAAGCCTTGATAAACAGAAATGAGATTCACTACGATTAATCTGTTTGATTAAATTGCTTTCAGCCCAAAGCAATGCCTGTACACAATTTCAGTGTGGGGCTGGACGCAGACTATAAAACCTCTTTTTTTTTCCCTCACAGCAGGTTATTTGAGATAAGAACTGAAATGGAGCCTTGTGAGCTTTTTCTGGAATGAATCTTTGCAAATCTATATCAGTAGCGTTATCAGTAACTGAAAGTGTCACACATAAAGAAAAGTAGTAGTAAATGTCAAGGGAAATGGATCGTCCAGTGGGCACTCATTGTTCATGCATTTTTCTTTTTTAGGCTCCCTATCAGTAAACTGCTTCCTCCCACCACCGCACGCCTCTACTCCATCAAAAACAGCGAAAAACTAAAATGAGCTGACAAACACACTGCGTACCGGGGATTCTCATAGCCATTAAAAAGTTGTAAGAAGTCCACAATCAAATTATCTGACTGCTAGGTCTTAAATTGCCTCTCTCTATCCCCAGATTACACCCACCTGGTGTGTGTAGTTGTATTTCTCTCTTTGAGAAAGTCAATGAGCCTGGCCCAAACCTGAAAAGCAATCTGGTTTTGTACTTAAAAAGTACTGGAACTTTGACCTTTTGTCATCACTTGATGAATTTAAATAATTTCTGTAAATGTTGCATCAGTGGGGTACTGTATGGGTAAGGTAAGTTCAAGTTCAACGAGTTCTGATTCAGCAATAGTCCATTAAATGCTCAGTGAAAGTGTGTTGATTCAAAGCTGGGTGCACTGGGACTCCATTATGAGGTGATATGGGTTTTAAATTGTATTCTAATCTAATGTGTTGAAACCACTAGAAACCATGTTTATGCATTTAAAAGCACATGAGAGATTCTTAATGATTTAACAATCTCGTGAATAAACATGCTTTTGTGTTGTGTAGTTCCAAAGTTTACTCTATTTCAAACACAAATGCCGTATATAGATATCGCAAGAATACAGACCAAAACGAAGAGCAGCTGTGGTTTGAAATAGCGATGGAGACAACAAACAACAAACAAATGTCAGAAAATAATGACAAAGAATACAACAAATCACTTCAATTAGCTTCAAAATTCCTCTCCTTTTTAAGTTTTCAGTTTTCATATTAGTTTCAGCACTTTATTGCCGTAGTTTGACATTAGCTCTTAATCCTTTGTCATCTTGGTAAATGACTCGTACAGTATTTAACTAAACCTAGCAACTTCAAGGCAGATCAATTGAAAAACATGTCATATCATTGTACCTCATTTTGTAAACTAGTCTTAGTCTACTCTCTTGTGTATCGTACAATCGTGCCTGTACCCTGGTGCAAGTCTCTAAAGCTGTAGCTGATAATGGGTGAACATCCCGCCTCCATACGGCCGTCTCCACTGCAGTCATTAGTGGCAGATAAAGACAAGAGAGAAGATCGACTGGTGGCTAGAGTGGTCCAGTGCGGTGGTGTGTAAGCCTGTGCAGACGACCAGTGGAAAGGAGGGTGGGGGCTGATTTCCCTGTTGTCCCTCAGTCCTCCTCGGACTGTGGGTGTTTCAGCTTGTACCACTGGGACTGGATGTACAAACACCTGGCCGAGTCCTGGTTTTGGCATTAGGAGCTCTTTACTTAATTATGCACGGCTGAGCACACGCACACTGGGTACAGAAAGTCCCAGGCAAATCTCAGGCTTCTTTGTGGAGGTGTGATTGTTCATCAGGCACAGGTGTGCAACACCCGCCTCCCTCCTCCCTCCTCTGTCCTGAGGAGGGACTAATCAGTCTCTCCAACACATCTGTGCCACATCTGCATTGGGCTCGTGAAGCCGCAGCTGGCTTTAACAAGATCCAGCCAGGTTATGGTACTGCATGTACAAAGTGAAACACCCACAATGCCGCACAAGCCCAGAGTTGCCCACCAGCCCAGCTACTCCTCCGCCTTTATCTGCCAATGATGAGTCACGTGCAGACAGCTGTGTGGAGGCGGGATCTTCACCTGCAGCGCAAGGGAAAGAGAAAAAAACCACGCTCAGAAACACATGTGGCACTGGGGCCTTCACACTTGAAAATAGAAAGTAATGATATGTAAATACCCTGGCATTAGATGTGAGCAACTCTAATTAAGTGCTGCTGCAGGTGAGGTTGAAACATGTTTTAGATGCTTGAAAAACAATAAAAAGCAGCAAGATGCCCTGGAGTAATTGTACTCAGATTTGTGAGGAATTTATTGTAGCAAACATATCGTTTCCACAGGAAACCCTAATCGGGAACGCCCCGGATTGACAAAAGGCTGAGCTTTGCTCGTGAAAACCAAGCGATTCCAGTCTACTGCAAAGGCTGTTAAAAATAAAAACGGCCATTAATATGCAAAGCTACTGCTACTACCTCATTACTTCAAGGCTGTTCCCACATCCAGCGTTATGTCTTCTACCCCCAAAAAAAAGTCCCCCACAAAGAATCACATCGATTCCCTGTGTTTCTGCAGAGAACGAAAAATCAAAGAGGTCTTGCTATAAGCACTGCGATGTGTTTTCAAAGCAACATGAAAGGAGTTACAAAGCAGAGAATCTGCATTCCCTGTGCACATATCGCAGGCATCTCTGTGCCAGCCTTTACAATGGTCAACTTCCTGATTCTCTTTCCGTTCGGTGTTAACACTTTATCCTCTTCCCCTCCATTTGAGAGCGTCGGTGTTGAACTTTCAGCTCCGTCGCGTGTGTCTGAGTTGTCTGACGAAACATTTTAACTTGTCTCTTTTCTTATTCAGCATGCGCAGGAGACTTTCCGAATTAGCTTTACAGTACACTTAAAAAGCCAAGGTTCGCGCAAGGACCGTGGGCCGAAGCGTAGCGCCGAGGTTCATCATTCATTGACTTAAACGCCGAGCAGTGATTTATAACACGCCGCGTGTTGAATAAATTCGTATCACTTGGCAGTGCTCCCCAGGCTTCATGATGGGGGGATAAGGTGCACTTTGACGGATCACATTCAAATGAGGACACTTCAGTTTTTTCTTGTTTAAAAATGCGACTCATCATCAAGACTGCTGTGGGCCCTCAGCGCAAGCACTCGCTGCACGGCCGCGCTCTCTGAATGAGAGTGTCCTCTCCATGTCTCCACGTCAAATCGCATGAATGAGAATGAAGGTTGGACATCCTTGTTTGTTCGAAATTATTGATCAATGATGACCCCGAAGGCAAATTTGTACATCTATTATGGATTCCATCTACTATTATGGATTTCGTAGTGATCCGACTATTCAACTTTTTTTTTTTTGCTCTGGCGAATGAAGATGTGGGACTGCAATTTGAAGGGCATTTTTACCTCTGTGTATAACCTTGTAGCCCACGTCGGCTTTTTTAGTTGTAGTTTCAAGGAGATGTACTTTCCAATGAAATGCTGCAAGGCCTTGTTTATCCGACATGTGGGACAGGTGACATTGATATAGTTCAATAACAGTGTATTGATAAACGTCACCACGAGTCCAGCGGCCTATGGTTTCAGGAAATGACAGGCTGAGACCACCTGGAAGTAGGTTTAGCTCCTTTTGCTGTCAATGCGCATGCAGCCCCCTTCTAAATGTGAGATGGACCAAGCGCCCATCAGCACCCTTGTAGATGACGCATTTAAGATGCAACCCACTCATTTAGAGCTCAGTCTTTTTGACATGTGGCCCAGCAGTGTTTTTAAAAAGCCTCATAATCCTTACATTTCATTGAAAATACTGGGCACATTATGATTCTTCGCTTTGCCTCTGGCTTTGACGTGCCACTATGTTTAAGTAACTTATGGTCCCACAGTTTTGGGGTTTTTTTTAACACTTGACAGGGACCAATTCCTTAAAACCCCCAGGACACTTAACATTTCCACTCAGCTTCATCTTGCTCTGATAAAGAGTCTTTGAAATTCACTTTCAATCTGTGTTAGCAGAAAAACAAACATTCTTTCTCTTTCTGTCTCACGTCTTTCTCGGTCCGCCCATTCCCCTGCCTCTGGATCGGGGACATTTTTCTGTTGAGTGTGTGCTGTCTTGTTTTCATTAGACTCAAAAGAAATTCTACATTGTTTTTAGAATTAGCCTGAGAGGAAGTTTGTTGTCCCCCCCCCCCCCCCCCCCCCCCCCTCTTTGCTTAGAATTGATAAAGCTTGGCAAAAAGGTAAACAGTGACACTACTGTGTTCCCCTAACCATACACCCATGGCTGCAGAGAGAGGAAGAGAGCAAGAGAGAGACAGAGAGCAGGAAAGGGAGGATCATAGTCACATAGAATATGCACCCTCTCCAGCCCATGGGCTCTTTGCCGAGCCCACCTAATGATCCTCACATGTCTCCCTCTCTTACTCTGACATACAACCACAGAGCCCTCAGCCTTGATTGTATTAGATTCATCTGCTATTAAAGCTGTGATCATGAGACCTCAATAAATTGCCTGATTTCCGTTTTCTCAGAAGGCTTGTAAACCATGTGGTGAAAGTGCCCACACGTTCGCATTAACGCTGGAGCAACAAACACTAACAATTCTGTGATTTAACTACACAGCGTGTAATTAAGCGGTATGAATTTACGATCAAACGAGGTCCACACGGACGCCAATCTGAAGTTTTCAACCGCAGCACACCAGCTTCCTCGGTGGATGGAGTCAGAAGTCTTACTCGTGGATTTCTCAATGAACTTTTGCCCATCCTTCATTCAGTTAGTGCTTTGTAATGTTGGAGTAATTCATTCATTCTTTCTTTCTCTGCAAGACATTCTTGAAGCCAGACAGTTGATGTATTATAAAGGGATAGTGGACCACTCCCTTGAGGAAAAAGTGCTAACAGGGAACAGTCAAGTCAAAATCGTTTTCCAGCTCTTGGGCTTTTGTCTGCATTTTGCAACTGGCTGCACAAGAACATTAGTGTTTTTCCCAGTGGCTGCACCCCCTTGTCCCCTAGACTTTACATTGGCATGACAGCATCCAAGTAAAAATAGCTTTTCAAAGCTACGGGTGATTGAGATTCATTTGAACAAGTTTCATCGCCGTTGAAACTATTAGCGTTTGACTATGAGATCTGAAGAGCAGCCACGTAATTTTACAATTTAACGTGCCAGAAAATCCGAAAATTCTCCATGCAGAAGTATGAGCCTCCTCTTCCTCGACACAAGCAACACAGCCGACGCACGGGAGCTGACAGGAAAAGAGGGTCATATTATATATATAGAGACATTAGGTTCCTCTGGGTGGATGAATGTTAATGTTACTTAAAAGGCGAGTTATAAGAGAGCATAAATAAGACCATCAAACAGATGATGTTTGGGGAAACAGTCTGAGACGTGCTCCCCAAGGTAAGGCGTTTAACATATCTTTGCACTTGTTCATTGTTTATTTAATGCCCTAGAACACAGGGGAGTGACGAGACATGTCAAATCTCACCGCTATTTATAATCTCTGTGCCTGTAATTAGCTAACACCGTGCGGTATGTTATATTCGCATACGCAAAACACGTGTCAATACTGACATTGTGTAGTATTCAGCTGAATTTGCTCAACATTCGAGGGAATCTACCTCTTTCTTCCATGACAAGCATATGAAGGTTAAAAAGACATGGGGCCATTGTGGCAACACTGAAGACGACCTATGACACTGTCCATTTAGCTGTGATTACACTCCCAGCGGGATAAACTGCTACTGAATGTACAGTATGAACTACCCAGCATGCGACTCTGTGTGCATGCTGCTGCCATGATCCCTCATTCATCTACATGCTGTTGGAGTACACTAAAGCTCCTCAAGTGCACTAAAGCAGTTACAGTCCTCCTAAAACTTGACCCTGCCTCGTCTTTGCAGTCTGCTGCATACAGCGCTGCGCTCCCCTTTTCACTGCGCTCACTCCACGACCTTCAGTTTTTTTTGTTTTTTTTCCCCTTGCATTGCTTGTTGTGCTGTGACCTCCTGACCTTTGACACCTGATCGTCCCCCCTCAACCCTAACCACTTTGTCTCGCCCCACTGAAAGTAGTCCTCGTCTCTGTCTGGTAAACCCAGCCTCTGCACGGTCTCTGCTTCTGGGGCGGTCGTGTTTGCTTCGGTATGAAGAGACAGTTTGAGGAGTCTATTTGTGATGTGATTGAATGTCGCTGTCAAGGTGAACTATTCCATGTATCGCTGTATCTCCTCTGACCGTGAATACAAATTGAGATAATTATATACCGCTGTCACCAATTACTCACCTGCGGGTCAGACAGTAAGGAAGGTAAGTTGTGTTGTTGGCCCTGATCCCCAGTTGAACCCACTTATATACTCTGCCGGGACTCAGACTCTTAGCATGTCTCTTCATTTAAATGTGTTATAACCTTTCTGCCACTTTCTGCCTTGGTTTCTATGGCATTTGGATAAGAGCAATTAATATTCCACTGTCCTTACGGTCGATTGAGTAGCACATGCTCCCACATATGCTTTTCTAAACTTTACCTGAAGTGCCTCGAACTGATTACTCATTGGACTTTGTTCCTACTTTAGGAGTTTATATAATAGTAAGCGGAATGTCGTCGGGTTTTCTTGCATTATTGAGAAAAACTGACATTTCTTGCTACTGTTTTTTTAAAGATGTCATTTGCTTCCTTCCAGTTCTCTATGGTTTGTCTTCTCTAGAAGAGAAAAGGTCATATAATTCAGTGAATTCCTTGGTCAGTTATTCCCATAGGTTGAGTTTTACTTACTGTTCAATACAAAGCATCCTCATCCAATCAGGCTTATCTCCAAGGCATACTTTCACTGGATCCTCTTTGTAATGTTGATAAGGAGATTAAAGGGCATTTGTCGTTGATCAAACAATTATAGATCCATTGGGGAAGTTATTTTTTTGACCATTGCTACTTGCTTGCCCCGGGACACACGGTTGCTTCGCCATCACGAATATTTTCGGTTCATAAATCAATTACCAAATCGGCCAGTTGCATCAGAAATCACGTTGGATCGCGGCTTGTAGATTCAGGTCCAGGTCTTGCTCAATATAGCGTCTCCGGGTTGTGTTTGAATAGTTTAATTTTGATGATGTTTATTTTGTACGCAGGTTGCGCATTGGAGAAACATAGCTGCAGGTATCTTCCTCGTTGGCCTCTCCTCACATCCTCCCAGGTCGTCTCAGGTGTCTTGTGCTCCACACTCGTGAATAAAACATCACGGCTGTCAGAGAGAAAAAGCCTCTTAAAGGTGGAAGACGGGGAGCAAAGATTTTAAGTGTAAATGGTGTGTGGGGCTGGCGTGTAATTAGCGTTCTCTTTTTTTTGTCTGGTCGACTTTTTCTTCTTTTTTTTTACCCCCGTTCAGAAATGGCTCAGCGATCAGTGTAATCATCATCAGATCACGTTCATCAAAAACACGATAAACAGTGTAATTATCATCAGATCACATTAGTTGGAGACAACTTGATCTTTTCCGGCTCGTCTCTCTCCTCTCCGTTCCTTTTTGCACTCGGTCGACATCATGTACAGTTTACGTATTGCTTTCCATGAAAGAACATCAGAAGTCATGGCAGATCTGATTCTCTGAATATGGCCGGGGTCTGTGTGTCACATTCAACCACAACCAAGACAGCAGCTCACTGGATGTGGAAACAAATGCTAATAATAAATAAATGAAGTTAACTCCATTTAATTGACCTGTTTTCACAGCTGCGGTTTTGACTAAAAAGTGAATCACAGGTGTTGCAGATGACTTTATTTAATTCAGAGTGTCACAGCGAGCCAGCAAAAACAAAACCACGACCCTGAAACCGGAGCAGCTCGGTGGAATTCAGCCATCATTCCTTTAATTGCTTTCATGTCAAAATGTCTTCCCGGCCGTCCCGCAGTGAATTGTTAATATATTTCACGTGTTTGATCAGCTAATTTACCCAGGTAAACCTGGATGTCAGTTGGATCGCTTGGCACATCGGAGCTCTGGACGGATATTGCTGTATTCATTAATCATGAGCAGAGTCTTCTGACGATCCGAGTTCAGATGATTTATTTTCTTATCTAGGCCACACATGCTCTTCCCAGCGCTTCCAATCGAACTGCTGCTATGTATTAAATTTGGATCCATCAGGGCCGCTGCACACCTACACGAGGGATGGGCAATGATTGTCATACACTCTGTCGTTAAATCATAAATAATCAATTGGTTTATCATGTGTGAAAAAACGATTCCTCTGTTTTACTGGCAGTTTCCGAGTAGAATAGCATTTGATTCACTGTGTGACTGGTTCACGTTGGATACCACCATAGAAGAGGAAACAAGCGATGGAGCCATCAAAAAGTTCTGAGTGGGAGTGGGTTGGGGGGGTGTTATTACATCTTTTTACGCATAATAACATGTTATTACATGAGACCAATGGGGTCTCATGTAATAACATGTTATTACATGAGGGGGGAAAAGTGTTGTTTGAATACACAGATGTCCCCTGAAATAAATGCTCGACATTCTGACTTTTGTGTGACTTTTGAGTGTGGATGTTCCCCTCCATGCGTGCCTCTCCTCTGGGTGCTCCAGTCTCCTCCCACAGTCCATAATCATGCATGTTTAGGTCAATTGGAGGCTATAAATTGCACTTAGGTGTGAGTGTGGGAGAGTGAATGTGTGTTTCCTACGACAGACCAGCAGTCTGTCCAGGGTGTATTCTCTGCCTTCACTCCCTTTTTGGTCTCTAGAATACTCCTGTGTTAAGGTAGAAAGCAGGTAGGGCAGTGGATGGATGGACTTCAGTTAACAAATGCTGCAGCCATCATGATTTATGCTTGTATTATGTGACTGGAAATTGGAGAGTGAGTGTGATTTCTTCACCCAGGGAATAAGAATGTTCTTTATTTTAGTGCAAGAATGAGTAAATGTCAACAAAAATAAAAATGTCCCCCCAGAACGAGAGATCTTTTTAAAGCTGAACAGAGAGGTGCATGGGAGATCGGAAACAGTTCCAGCACGCTGACGTCTCCTGCAGTAAATTCACTGAATAGCTTCATCTCGGTGGTGCAGTGGCATGTCAGGCATAATAATGTAATCACTGTGCCAAAATTTAACAATTTCATAAATGTGTAGGAGCTTATTTTCATTAAAAAGAGGATTACGCGGTTGTAAAATTCCTGTCTATCCTAAAGCCCATAATGTGTTTAAATTCCCTGTAGAAATAAATGAGCAGCTGACCCATAAATCGGGACAGTTCATTTCCAGTCAGTTGTTCACTTTTTCGTAGCTCCTTATCAGGCTGTAATGTGTATGTATGTATAGTTTTTGTATAAGGCTCTCTGCAGAGGCAGTGCAGCAGAGGCATGAGTAAAACAGTGAAAACGGTGCAAAGCTGAGTAACAGAGCAAAGAGTAATGGTAAAGAATTCCTTTTGTTCTGGGAAATCAATGATACTCTGGCTCAGTGACGCACAGCTACTGATTCACAGATTGATTTCCTGTGTGTGTGTGTGTGTGTGTGTGTGTGTGTGTGTGTGTGTGTGTGTGTGTGTGTGTGTGTGTGCGTGTGTGTGTGTGTGTAAACTGAAATAGAGGCAGTTCCAGGTGCATGGCTGTGCGTGTTTACCATATTAACATTCTTTTTGAATTGCCTGATATAGAGTCAGTCATGTTGGCGTCCCCGTGGTATTATCTATCTTCCTGCTCAGCAGTATCCCTTCTCCCCACTGGTTTGTCTAAAGAGCCTAAAAGCATGTCAAAGATGCACTGTTAACACCATCGCCAAGTACACCGTGTTCCGCAGTGAATTTTCATGCCCTACATCCCAGCCGTCCGGCGGGAATGCTCCGATTTGAAATCTTCTGGTGTGACTGAGGTAGAAACTTCCTGTCTGAGTCTTACTCAAGAGCGTTTAGCAAAATTAGCTAAATCTCTATCATTGGGCCCAATGTGGTGATAGACAAAATTTATGACCTGGGGAAAAAAGTTCCCGTTTACAATGAAGGCCTTTTTGCACCGATAATCTCATAACCGATAATTTGCACGGTCATTTGCTTCGTATTGGTCTTTTCACTCCAATGCCACTTTACATCATTTGGCACCGGACTGTGGACGTAACATTTGCTGCCGACGCAGACACATACCAACAATGCCGTTTTGTTGACGCCCAAGTCAGTCTTTGACTTTTTTATGTGTATGAATCCACTTGAGCTGGAGATGGAACATGAAAACGTAAAAAGGTTATCACTAGTGTGAATAAGTGAGTCAAAATTCTCACTATTCTTCTTTTTTCTAAACTTTTCAGCTTTTTTATACTTTCAGATACAGAAACTGATCTCCTTTAGAATCACTTGCTGTTGAAGTTATCAGTTTTTATTATTTCTGCCTTCTATACTGTTTGAGATATTGTTTAATAAAATGATTTTAACTTGAAATGAATGGGAAATGGCAAAGAAAAGTGGTCATAACCCAGCCCTCCCTGGACCACCGCAGTTTTGCAATCCTTTCACATAAAGATGTGGATAAAACTATAAAATTACACAAGTCTTGCAAATCTCTAGTGAAAACAAAATTTTAAACACAGTGACCATTTTGACACAATCGCTGTGTACATTTTGTGAAAATTTACAGCGAGTGTGTCTTACACAAGTAAGAGTGGATGACGCAGTCATAGAGTGGAGGACCCTATCAAGGACAGCTTGTAGCGTGCACAGATTTCATGTTGCAGGCATGATTCATTCATCAAAACATGGGAAAACCTGTCCTTGTTCTGTTCATGTGCTCATTGAATCACAGAAGTTTACACTGCTGACACAGCGAGCCTTGGAAAGACAAGGGTCTTACCTCCACAAGGCCCCATAATAAAATGATCAGGCTTGCTCCTCAGAACAAGAGAGTAGGGCATTTTAATGTGGCAGATCTGAGGTCGCCATTTGCTTCATGGACAAATAATCCACCTACCAGCAAAGACTCAATTCCCACACAGTAACAACCTTGAGGCCATCTGATGCATGGTTTTTGACTGACGAGCCAGAATGCGAGAGGTGTGTTTTTGAGTAATTTTTAAAGGTCGTGTGTGTGTGTGTCCATGGGATTTGCTGATTAATAGTACCTTCTCTCTCTTTTTCTCTTTCTTTCTCTCTCTCTCTCTCTCTCTCTCTCTCTCTCTCTCTCTCTCTCTCTCTCTCTCTCTCTCTCTCTCTCTCTCTCTCTCTCTCTCTCACACACACATACACTCACACACAGACACACACACACACACACAGACAGAGAACAGACAGCTGCATTCAGCATTCATATTTTCTGCAGGAAATGCAATTTTCTAGTTCTTTTTCCATGCGTTTTTGGACGCTTCTCAATTCCTTCATATTTTCAGCTCCACAAACCACTCAAGTATCAAACTGTTCTGTTTACAAAGGACATGAGTGCTGTCTCTTTCTGTCTTTCATACTTTTTTAAACTAAATATTAAGCTTTTTTTTTTATGAAAATAATTTTCCATTTGAAGCGAATGGGGGTGCGCTGTCCCTTTAAGGGAGCCCACAGTATTGTGCGCAGTACAATTTGTGGGGAGCACATGCAAGTAAAGGATGTGTGTTCTGTTCTTTCACCTTTTGTAAGGAACATATGTCTGTGAGTACGGCTGACTGCTGAGTTTATTTCTTAGGGCTGTCCTGATCTAAGAGGTTTAGCGTAGGAAAAGAATCCCTGTCCTAACTGCCTGTTCATAGGGTATTCAATTAGCATCAAGCTAATCACTAGTTTTAGTGGCACGTTTTGACTGTATTTTATTTCTAGATTTCTGTTTTAAAGTTCCTCTCTCAGTACATGTCTAAAACCTACTTTTAATCTATCAAACTGTTAAGCTTTGAGAGGACATGCGGGCTATTATTTTTCTCATTTTTACCTGTTAACCATTTAAAACATTTAGCTGTTTCAGCTGTCAACATCCACACAGCCTCTCCGCAAGAAATGCAATTTTCTTTGCAAATGTCTGTTATTTGTTAACCCGGCCCCCTCATTGGGTAGAATAATCAGAAATGGATAAATAGTTAGATTGTCCAAAATATGCAGGAAATGATTACAGGTCATAGCTTTTTGTCACACAAGAGCAACTCACTTTGGTGACAAGTACCAGGGTGTGGACACAACACACACACACACACCATTTGCACTCACATTTTAGGGCAAACATGGAACACATGGTGAGAATATGCGAACTCTCCACAGAAAAACACGGAGATCTCCAACTGTCTTGGTGTGAAGCAACAGTGCTAACCTTTTCAAAGTAGGAAGAAAATGTTGTGTTCACAGGTGAATTTAAACCAGGACGTCATACAAAATATATCGTAAATAACATGGTTTCCCACTGTTGGGTTGTGAAGGAACAGTTGGGTTTTACAGACGTAGTGTGATTTTTTTATTTTTTCCTCAACCTTTTGTTTTTCTCAAAGCGTGTCAATGCTTCACCTCTGTGAGACATGTTCAGTCACCAAATGGAGACCATGGTTCACTATTCATCAGGCCAGCTTATTCAGTTTTTGTACTATATACTGTATTCAGTCATTCATTATAAGCATTCAACAAGCGTTTTGTTTCTTGTTTGTAGGTTAACAACAATAGCGTGGGTTCTGTAAAGTCAAGCGTGGCGCAAACATACAACATGTCTCTTAAGTCATATTGTGTGGTATGTTTACAGTACCAATTGCCATAGTAACTAAAGGCTCATGGCCTTTGTTATTGTGTGACCTTGTGGTCTTTACACAGCACCTCATGTTCTTTTCATTTAATAGAATCTCATCCTCCATGCTGACACTTTATCTACTGTGGGGAGAGTAGTTATAGATGTAATAATTAGGTTTGAGCATTGTGTCACATCAATATGTATTTATACATTTCCAAAAACACTTGTCAAGCTACAGCATATGTCTGAGGATAGGCATTGATTGATGCATGCATAGTAACTGATTCAAATGAGACTGTTAAATCTCCACGTCTGACTTTCAGACAAATGCTAAGTGTAATTAGGGCCTCTGCTAATCACTCAGCAGTTTTGGGAGTAGACCTTAACATGCCAGCCACTATCACCTACTGCTTGGAAATCATCTTCAATCTAATCTGACCTGGCAGCTCTTAATGGCTTCTGATATTTAATCCGCTCTCATCACTGGCCCACAGAGGTCTGGGCTATCACATGAGGAAACAGCAGTTTATTAATTAAGGACGATAACTGATTGACTCCAGCAGAGTGGGTGAACTTAGCGAGCGCACGTGTGAGGAGGAACGTGCAGTTCAGATTCAAGTGTTTCTGCGTTTCATTGTGTTAATTCAAATGCTGTATGTTTTGATACTGCGAGGAATATGCAGCTCTTTGTACTGTTACAAAAATCTGGCCCTACTTTCCCGCTGCCTCTAGCCAATTCCATGTGGTCTTGTATTCCCTCTGGAGTGTCTTACGTAACTCCATTAGAGCCTTTGCAGTGCAATTTACAGTTATGCACCCTTTGCTGGCTGCAGCCTTGTCTCTTCTATCACGCTGCACCTGCACAGCATCACAGAGCCTTGGGAACCTCTTATCAATGCCTTTGTTCCCGCTGGAGTTGGTAATGAATGTGGGAACTTGAGCCAGTCGAAATGGAGCATCTCCCCATGGGGAAGGCTTAGGTTTTAATTAGCTAAATTAATGGGGCGGAGGGGGATCAACGTACCAAGAGACAGCGATAGAAAGGTAAAGTCTCCTATTGAGCCTATTGACACTTCTGAATCCATTGGCTGTCAGCACAGAAAGATGTATGAGAGGAGTGTGTACCACAGGATGACAGCGCCGCCACGTCATCCCTTTGTAGTGGGGTCTAACCTTAAACTAAAAGGAAGGCTCTCTCGGGACCGTTGCTTTTATCTTTGTCTAACACTTTCTTTGGACAGTGTGCAGTGATCTTGATCTGCACTGAGTGTTAAGCTCAGATGATTACTCATTTGAGCCAGTGTTGTCAATTAGATACCTATTTAAGCGTGGTCATATTTGTCCTCTGTTGCCAACTCGAATTAATGGGTTTCTGCATAGGCAAGGGACAAGCATCACTTACATAAGAGGTGTTTTTCAGCTGATGGCGATGTACCTTACTTTTAATGATTTGTAACCCGCCAGTGAGTCTCTGCCCCACTGCACTTGTGCATTTGTGAGAGAGACAGCCTCAAATTCCTCTCACTCTCTAACCTCCAAATGGTAGTTCTGTCCTTGTTAAATTCCCGCCAGCATTTAGACGTGAGTGCAAAACTTTTCAACTTTTACCTAAGCACGTTAAGAAGCATCGATGGAAAATGTAGCCGAAAAGAGATGCAGCAGTGAAACAATGCTTTGTCGTAAGTGAAACGGATGATGGGGAAGTTATAAAGTTAAAGGAATTTGTGATGGTGGAAGGGGAAGAAGAGTTGGTTAGATGGGTTAAATTGTAGCTATGGGCACCGGTGATGGATCTGTGAGTGCTGCCATCACTCCTCTGTCAAGGACCAGAAGACAAAACGAATTTTGTGTCACGATGAGAGCGTGCGTGCGCTCGACTGGATGTGCGTGTACACGCTTAAACGGAGAGATGAGGCCTGTTCTCAAAGCATTGCTCTCTGAACGTTCGGAAAATTGGTATCGTTAAGGCTCCTAAAAGTGACTGTGCTCTCACTCACTCACTCATGTGCTCACCAACAAAGCTTAGCAGAACATACAGCCTGGACACATGGTCTTAACATGCCATTCCCTCCCAAATCTTTGGGTAAAAAATCTTTGGGGGGGGGCTCACCATGGTGCAGGAGAAAGAATGACGGGATAAACACAGACGAGGTCTTTCCAGCGTTTCAGCAGAAAAGAGCCGCTGCAAGAGCGCTGCCTGCGTGTCTCCCTCCAACTGTCGTCTCCCACTTACACCGCGTGCATTCATCTCCGACTCTTTGTTCTTCGCAATCACCAAAGAACATGCGCGACCCCATGTGCGTCATCGAGATAAGTATTTCACAAATCACGGCATGTGATGTATCGGTGAGTCACGCTGGTGCATTGCGAAACATGGAAGGAATACCTTTCTTTATTTCGGAAGCAGGCAGTGCGCTTATTGGGTTGAAGACAGCATACAGCATTCGTACAAATACAGCATTTCATGGTTTTACAGGGAATTGAATGCTTTAAGTACCAGAAAAAAAATGAATCTCAGAATCTTGTGATTGCTAAGCGGAAGGATAGCAAACCATTTGTCTTGAAAAATGTACAGCACATTACTCATCCCAAAGCCGGTCAGTGTGTGTATGTGTGTGTACATGCATGCAAAGATCAAAAAACGGATACAGTTTTCCCACTGCTTTACCAGTTAGACATTTTTCGGTCTGCTGCAAAGCATTCGTCTGGTTTTGGTCACCACCACCTGGGCCCCCAAATCATCTGCTTGTTTACCACAGAGCTTTTCAGATTTTCCATTACAATCTATATAGGTTTAAAAATTAAACATCCTAAACTAAACACTTCTAAATTTAAACATTCTAAATAAATAACGTTCTAAAACCAAACGTTCTAAACTATTACATTCCAAAACTGAACATTCTAAACTAAATACTCTGAACATTCTAAGTTGGTTACATTCTAAAACTGAACATTCTAATCTATTAACATTCTAAAACTGAACACTCTAAACTAAATACTCTAAACATTTTAAACCAATATTCTAAAATAAACATTCTAAATTGGTTACATTCTAAAACTGAACATTCTAATCTATTAACATTCTAAAACTGAACATTCTAATCTATTAACATTCTAAAACTAAACATTCTAAAACTGAACATTCTAAACTAAATACTCTGAACATTCTAAGTTGGTTACATTCAAAAACTGAACATTCTAATCTATTAACATTCTAAAACTGAACATTCTAAACTAAATACTCTAAACATTTTAAACCAATATTCTAAAATAAACATTCTAAATTGGTTACATTCTAAAACTGAACATTCTAATCTATTAACATTCTAAAACTGAACATTCTAATCTATTAACATTCTAAAACTAAACATTCTAAAACTGAACATTCTAAACTAAATACTCTAAACATTCTAAGTTGGTTACATTCAAAAACTGAACATTCTAAACTATTATCATTCTAAAACTAAACATTCTAAACGAAATACTCTGAACATTTTAAACCAATATTCTAAAACTAAACATTCTAAATTGGTTACATTCTAAAACTGAACATTCTAATCTATTAACATTCTAAAACTGAACATTCTAATCTATTAACATTCTAAAACTAAACATTCTAAAACTGAACATTCTAAACTAAATACTCTAAACATTCTAAGTTGGTTACATTCAAAAACTGAACATTCTAAACTATTAACATTCTAAAACTAAACATTCTAAAACTGAACATTCTAAACTAAATACTCTAAACATTCTAAGTTGGTTACATTCAAAAACTGAACATTCTAAACTATTAACATTCTAAAACTAAACATTCTAAACTAAATACTCTGAACATTTTAAACCAATATTCTAAAACTAAACATTCTAAATTGGTTACATTCTAAAACTGAACATTCTAATCTATTAACATTCTAAAACTGAACATTCTAATCTATTAACATTCTAAAACTAAACATTCTAAAACTGAACATTCTAAACTAAATACTCTAAACATTCTAAGTTGGTTACATTCAAAAACTGAACATTCTAAACTATTAACATTCTAAAACTAAACATTCTAAACTAAATACTCTGAACATTTTAAACCAATATTCTAAAACTAAACATTCTAAATTGGTTACATTCTAAAACTGAACATTCTAATCTATTAACATTCTAAAACTGAACATTCTAAACTAAATACTCTAAACATTTTAAACCAATATTCTAAAATAAACATTCTAAGTTGGTTACATTCAAAAACTGAACATTCTAATCTATTAACATTCTAAAACTGAACATTCTAAACTAAATACTCTAAACATTTTAAACCAATATTCTAAAATAAACATTCTAAATTGGTTACATTCTAAAACTGAACATTCTAATCTATTAACATTCTAAAACTGAACATTCTAATCTATTAACATTCTGAAACTAAACATTCTAAAACTGAACATTCTAAACTAAATACTCTAAACATTCTAAGTTGGTTACATTCAAAAACTGAACATTCTAAACTATTAACATTCTAAAACTAAACATTCTAAACTAAATACTCTGAACATTTTAAACCAATATTCTAAAACTAAACATTCTAAATTGGTTACATTCTAAAACTGAACATTCTAATCTATTAACATTCTAAAACTAAACATTCTAAACTAAAAACTCTGAACATTCTAAATTGGTTACATTCTAAAACTGAACATTCTAATCTATTAACATTCTAAAACTGAACATTCTAATCTATTAACATTCTAAAACTGAACATTCTAAACTAAATACTCTGAACATTCTAAGTTGGTTACATTCTAAAACTGAACATTCTAATCTATTAACATTCTAAAACTGAACATTCTAAACTAAATACTCTAAACATTTTAAACCAATATTCTAAAATAAACATTCTAAATTGGTTACATTCTAAAACTGAACATTCTAATCTATTAACATTCTAAAACTGAACATTCTAATCTATTAACATTCTAAAACTAAACATTCTAAAACTGAACATTCTAAACTAAATACTCTAAACATTCTAAGTTGGTTACATTCAAAAACTGAACATTCTAAACTATTAACATTCTAAAACTGAACATTCTAAACTAAATACTCTGAACATTCTAAGTTGGTTACATTCTAAAACTGAACATTCTAAACTAAATACTCTAAACATTTTAAACCAATATTCTAAAATAAACATTCTAAATTGGTTACATTCTAAAACTGAACATTCTAATCTATTAACATTCTAAAACTCAACATTCTAATCTATTAACATTCTAAAACTAAACATTCTAAAACTGAACATTCTAAACTAAATACTCTAAACATTCTAAGTTGGTTACATTCAAAAACTGAACATTCTAAACTATTAACATTCTAAAACTAAACATTCTAAACTAAATACTCTGAACATTTTAAACTAATATTCTAAAACTAAACATTCTAAATTGGTTACATTCTAAAACTGAACATTCTAATCTATTAACATTCTAAAACTAAACATTCTAAACTAAATACTCTAAACATTTTAAACCAGTATTCTAAAATAAACATTCTAAGTTGGGTACATTCTAAAACTGAACATTCTTAACGAAATACTCTGAACATTCTAAGTTGGTTACATTCTAAAACTGAACATTCTAAACTATTAACATTCTAAAACTAAACATTCTAAACTAAATACTCTGAACATTTTAAACCAATATCCTAAAACTAAACATTCTAAATTGGTTACATTCTAAAACTGAACATTCTAATCTATTAACATTCTAAAACTGAACATTCTAAACTAAATACTCTAAACACTTTAAACCAATATTCTAAAACTAAATATTCTAAATTGGTTACATTCTAAAACTGAACATTCTAATCTATTAACATTCTAAAACTGAACATTCTAATCTATTAACATTCTAAAACTGAACATTCTAAACTAAATACTCTAAACACTTTAAACCAATATTCTAAAACTAAATATTCTAAATTGGTTACATTCTAAAGCTGAACATTCTAATCTATTAACAGTCTAAAACTCAACATTCTAAAACTGAACATTCTAAACTAAATACTCTAAACATTCTAAGTTGGTTACATTCAAAAACTGAACATTCTAAACTATTAACATTCTAAAACTAAACATTCTAAACTAAATACTCTGAACATTTTAAACCAATATCCTAAAACTAAACATTCTAAATTGGTTACATTCTAAAACTGAACATTCTAATCTATTAACATTCTAAAACTCAACATTCTAAACTAAATACTCTAAACACTTTAAACCAATATTCTAAAACTAAATATTCTAAATTGGTTACATTCTAAAACTGAACATTCTAATCTATTAACATTCTAAAACTGAACATTCTAATCTATTAACATTCTAAAACTGAACATTCTAAACTAAATACTCTAAACACTTTAAACCAATATTCTAAAACTAAATATTCTAAATTGGTTACATTCTAAAACTGAACATTCTAATCTATTAACATTCTAAAACTGAACATTCTAATCTATTAACATTCTAAAACTGAACATTCTAAACTAAATACTCTGAACATTCTAAGTTGGTTACATTCTAAAACTGAACATTCTAAACTATTAACATTCTAAAACTGAACATTCTAAACTAAATACTCAAAACATTTTAAACCAATATTCTAAAATAAACATTCTAAATTGGTTACATTCTAAAACTGAACATTCGAATCTATTAACATTCTAAAACTGAACATTCTAAACTAAATACTCTAAACATTTTAAACCAATATTCTAAAATAAACATTCTAAATTGGTTACATTCTAAAACTGAACATTCTAATCTATTAACATTCTAAAACTGAACATTCTAATCTATTAACATTCTAAAACTAAACATTCTAAAACTGAACATTCTAAACTAAATACTCTAAACATTCTAAGTTGGTTACATTCAAAAACTGAACATTCTAAACTATTAACATTCTAAAACTGAACATTCTAAACTAAATACTCTGAACATTCTAAGTTGGTTACATTCTAAAACTGAACATTCTAATCTATTAACATTCTAAACTAAATACTCTAAACATTTTAAACCAATATTCTAAAATAAACATTCTAAATTGGTTACATTCTAAAGCTGAACATTCTAATCTATTAACAGTCTAAAACTCAACATTCTAAAACTGAACATTCTAAACTAAATACTCTAAACATTCTAAGTTGGTTACATTCAAAAACTGAACATTCTAAACTATTAACATTCTAAAACTAAACATTCTAAACTAAATACTCTGAACATTTTAAACCAATGTCCTAAAACTAAACATTCTAAATTGGTTACATTCTAAAACTGAACATTCTAATCTATTAACATTCTAAAACTAAACATTCTAAAACTGAACATTCTAAACTAAATACTCTAAACATTCTAAATTGGTTACATTCTAAAACTGAACATTCTAATCTATTAACATTCTAAAACTGAACATTCTAAACTAAATACTCTAAACATTTTAAACCAATATTCTAAAATAAACATTCTAAATTGGTTACATTCTAAAACTGAACATTCTAATCTATTAACATTCTAAAACTGAACATTCTAATCTATTAACATTCTAAAACTAAACATTCTAAAACTGAACATTCTAAACTAAATACTCTAAACATTCTAAGTTGGTTACATTCAAAAACTGAACATTCTAAACTATTAACATTCTAAAACTGAACATTCTAAACTAAATACTCTGAACATTCTAAGTTGGTTACATTCTAAAACTGAACATTCTAAACTAAATACTCTAAACATTTTAAACCAATATTCTAAAATAAACATTCTAAATTGGTTACATTCTAAAGCTGAACATTCTAATCTATTAACATTCTAAAACTCAACATTCTAAAACTGAACATTCTAAACTAAATACTCTAAACATTCTAAGTTGGTTACATTCAAAAACTGAACATTCTAAACTATTAACATTCTAAAACTAAACATTCTAAACTAAATACTCTGAACATTTTAAACCAATATCCTAAAACTAAACATTCTAAATTGGTTACATTCTAAAACTGAACATTCTAATCTATTAACATTCTAAAACTAAACATTCTAAACTAAATACTCTAAACATTCTAAATTGGTTACATTCTAAAACTGAACATTCTAATCTATTAACATTCTAAAACTGAACATTCTAATCTATTAACATTCTAAAACTAAACATTCTAAAACTGAACATTCTAAACTAAATACTCTAAACATTCTAAGTTGGTTACATTCAAAAACTGAACATTCTAAACTATTAACATTCTAAAACTGAACATTCTAAACTAAATACTCTGAACATTCTAAGTTGGTTACATTCTAAAACTGAACATTCTAAACTAAATACTCTAAACATTTTAAACCAATATTCTAAAATAAACATTCTAAATTGGTTACATTCTAAAGCTGAACATTCTAATCTATTAACATTCTAAAACTCAACATTCTAAAACTGAACATTCTAAACTAAATACTCTAAACATTCTAAGTTGGTTACATTCAAAAACTGAACATTCTAAACTATTAACATTCTAAAACTAAACATTCTAAACTAAATACTCTGAACATTTTAAACCAATATCCTAAAACTAAACATTCTAAATTGGTTACATTCTAAAACTGAACATTCTAATCTATTAACATTCTAAAACTAAACATTCTAAACTAAATACTCTAAACATTCTAAATTGGTTACATTCTAAAATTGAACATTCTAGTCTATCAACATTCTAAAACTGAACATTCTAAACTAAATACTCTAAACATTTTAAACCAATATTCTAAAATAAACATTCTAAATTGGTTACATTCTAAAGCTGAACATTCTAATCTATTAACATTCTAAAACTCAACATTCTAAAACTGAACATTCTAAACTAAATACTCTAAACATTCTAAGTTGGTTACATTCAAAAACTGAACATTCTAAACTATTAACATTCTAAAACTAAACATTCTAAACTAAATACTCTGAACATTTTAAACCAATATCCTAAAACTAAACATTCTAAATTGGTTACATTCTAAAACTGAACATTCTAATCTATTAACATTCTAAAACTAAACATTCTAAACTAAATACTCTAAACATTCTAAATTGGTTACATTCTAAAATTGAACATTCTAGTCTATCAACATTCTAAAACTGAACATTCTAAACTAAATACTCTAAACATTTTAAACCAATATTCTAAAATAAACATTCTAAATTGGTTACATTCTAAAACTGAACATTCTAATCTATTAACATTCTAAAACTAAACATTCTTATCTATATACTCTAAACATTTTAAACCAATATTCTAAAACTAAACATTCTAAATTGGTTACATTCTAAAACTGAACATTCTAATCTATTAACATTCTAAAACTAAACATTCTAAGTTGGTTACATTCTAAAACTGAACATTCTAATCTATTAACATTCTAAAACTGAACATTCTAATCTATTACCATTCTAAAACTAAACATTCTTATCTAAATACTCTAAACATTTTAAACCAATATTCTAAAATAAACATTCTAAGTTGGGTACATTCTAAAACTGAACATTCTAATCTATTAACATTCTAAAACTGAACATTCTAAACTAAATACTCTCAACACTTTAAACCAATATTCTAAAATAAACATTCTATGTTGGGTACATTCTAAAACTGAACATTCTAATCTATTAACATTCTAAAACTGAACATTCTAAACTAAATACTCTGAACATTCTAAGTTGGTTACATTCTAAAACTGAACATTCTAATCTATTAACATTCTAAAACTGAACATTCTAAACTAAATACTCAAAACATTTTAAACCAATATTCTAAAATAAACATTCTAAATTGGTTACATTCTAAAACTGAACATTCTAATCTATTAACATTCTAAAACTGAACATTCTAAACTATTAGCATTCTAAAACTGAACATTCTTATCTAAATACTCTAAACATTTTAAACCAATAATCTAAAATAAACATTCCAAGTTGGGTACATTCTAAAACTGAACATTCTAATCTATTAACATTCTAAAACTGAACATTCTTATCTAAATACTCTAAACATTCTAAGTTGGTTACATTCTAAAACTGAACATTCTAATCTATTAGCATTCTAAAACTGAACATTCTAATCTATTAACATTCTAAAACTGAACATTCTTATCTAAATACTCTAAACATTTTAAACCAATAATCTAAAATAAACATTCCAAGTTGGGTACATTCTAATCTATCAACATTCTAAAACTGAACATTCTAAACTAAATACTCTAAACATTTTAAACCAGTAATCTAAAATAAACATTCTAAATTGGTTACATTCTAAAATTGAACATTCTAATCTATTAACATTCTAAAACTGAACATTCTAATCTATTAACATTCTGAAACTGAACATTCTTATCTCAATACTCTAAACATTTTAAACCAATATTCTAAAATAAACATTCTAAGTTGGGTACATTCTAAAACTGAACATTCTAATCTATTAACATTCTAAAACTGAACATTCTAAACTAAATACTCTGAACATTCTAAGTTGGTTACATTCTAAAACTGAACATTCTAATCTATTAACATTCTAAAACTGAACATTCTAAACTAAATACTCTAAACATTCTAAGTTGGTTACATTCTAAAACTGAACATTCTAATCTATTAACATTCTAAAACTGAACATTCTAAACTAAATACTCTAAACACTTTAAACCAATATTCTAAAACTAAATATTCTAAATTGGTTACATTCTAAAACTGAACATTCTAATCTATTAACAT
The DNA here is from genome assembly GCA_029224185.1 of Karalla daura. Taxonomy (NCBI): domain Eukaryota; kingdom Metazoa; phylum Chordata; class Actinopteri; order Chaetodontiformes; family Leiognathidae; genus Karalla; species Karalla daura. Next base: position 11,098,966 of record CM055192.1, on the reverse strand, counting down.
TCTAAAACTGAACATTCCAATCTATTAACATTCTAAAACTGAACATTCTAAACTCAATACTCTGAACATTCTAAGTTGGTTACATTCTAAAACTGAACATTCTAATCTATTAACATTCTAAAACTGAACATTCTAAACTAAATACTCTGAACATTCTAAGTTGGTTACATTGGAAAACTGAACATTCTAATCTATCAACATTCGAAAACTGAACATTCTAAACTAGCTGCGTTCTAACACTGAACACTCTAAACACTCACACTCACACTCTAAACTGAGTCTATAATTGATAAATTAAGTACCTGTTCTTTCCACATTGACATCCATGATCTTACCTGCTCTGCACTTCAACGGCATTGCAGGGGGCTCACCCCAGCACACACGCTGTAGGGTGGAGACGGGGAGTACAGCCTGGACAGGCTGCCGGCCCAGGATTAGGGCTAGCTTACACAAACACCATTCACTGACAATTCACTGAGCAATTCATGCTCTGAACATGCTTTTGGACTGTGGATGGAAAACTGGAGTGCCTGGAGAAAACCCACACGCAAAAACTCAACTGGGATTCTCACCAGGTGTTGTGAGTCGTGATGTTGTGTGCGTCTCAGTGTTGTTTCCTGTTTTGTTTTGCCAAGTCTGTGTTGATTTCCTCCTTCCTTTCCTCAGTCCCTGTGCACACCAGCCTCTCGTGTCCCCCATAGCCCAGCCTCGCTCCCAGTGTGCGTTCACCAGCTCCTCTCCCCGTTGTTTCAACAGCTGCCCCTCATATCATTGACTGAGTGTGTGTCTGTTTAAGTCCCGTCTCCTAGTCGTGTTTTGTCAGGGCATCTGCTGGCTGTTATTCTTGAATTCCTGCTTGTGTTGCCCCTTATGATCCTTTTCTCTGCCCCCGTGAGTAAGTTTCATGTTTTGTCTTCTGCTTTTGGGACTTTGTTAGATTCTGTTTTATACTTTTGGAGAGCTTCAGAGCTTTTTGTAAAAGCTTCCTCTTAGTTTGAATTTTTCTTGTTATTGTGTCTGCATCTGGGTCCTGTAGATGAACGTCAAAGTTGTTACAGACCAAGCAGAGCCGCAGAGGAAGAAAGCTTGGATTGTGTCAGCACAGTGCAATCAGGACCTGGGATTTTGAACAAATGACGGCTGATCTGGCAAAGATAAATGCGCAACTCAAGGCTCTCAAGTGCCAATTCCCATCCCTGCCTGCCTGCAGTACCAGGCCCGGGTCTCCAGTTCCATGCCTTTGATTCTTTGCTCTCTGCCTCTTGTTCCATCCTCTCTCCCACTTTGCTAGATTCTATTTTTCCTTTGATTCTTTTGGAGGATTTCTATGTTTATCTAACTTTGTTTTTTTCAATCAGGTTTCTATTAAAGCTCACTTTTAGCTAGTTTTTGTTTCTGCATTTGGGTCCTTAAAGTGAAGGACCTGTTGATTTTTTTTAAACACTACAACCCATCAATGCACTGTTTTGTGACAGATGAGCAGCTAACTCCCTTTTATCAGTATCTTACATTGTCAGAAGGAAGAATTTGAAGGCCTCAAAAATGAAGCGACTTACTCAAAGTGAACGCAGACTCTTGTTTCATCTGATTCGTTACTCTGATGACACAAATAAGGTGAAAGTGCTTCAAAGTGCCGTGACAGATCAATTCTCACTTCAGCCTCAGCGGCAGCCGCCCCATTGTTCACAGCTGAAACACGTCTCCGCACCAGAGAAGAAGCGATTCGGCTGCGCCGCTCTTTTGATGTAATATATATAGAGCACTTAATATTATAACCTCATGAATCTCTAATGTAAGGCTTTTAATGTGTTGCCGGGTCGCTTTGCTTGTCGTTGCGTCTTCCTCGGCGGTGGAATGAAAAGGAGCATTGCCTCGTGTAATGATCTGTGGGGAGGGGCTTCTGCCCCGCACGCATTTCCGCCTGTCTCACTCCGTTTAGACACAGCTGACAAATTTGAAAAAGAAATGAGCGCCTCCATTTGCATAATCGAGAAGTGGGAAGGTCCTTTTAAGCTTAAACATGAAAAATCATGTGTGGACATCAGCGACCCGTCAACCTGCTCGGTGAAGTGGCTTATTTCTCCAGATGTTCAGCTCTTTAGTAGTAGCATGTGCTCTTTAAAGTTTCCCCCCAGACTTCAGTCATTCCTCTTCGGCTCCGCCATCGAGCAAGAGCGCTTGAACGGATGACAGTTCGATCGGCGTCCTCTCAACGTGGTAATCTTTTGTCTTTTGAATCGACGTTTTCTCGGCAAGGCAGTGATTCGGTCGGCTGCTCTCTTCTGGAATCCATCGTCGTCACCGTTCAGCCAGGAGAACGTGCCATCGACTCTTGGGAGATTCATTAGCTCCCGCCCAAATATGGTAATCAGTCGAAACTTCAGCCGCGAATAGCAGACCGCACGCAAGTGCATGGTAATTAACGGCTGTCGTTATCGTCGCACAAATATTTGTACAACTGACGAGCAGCCGGCTTGCTGCAGGAGACCTTAGGTCTGGCTCATTAGTATGCAGCACGCAGTCTGGTCTGTGCTTCACTGTTTATACCTGATGTGCACAGATTGCCTGATGCCAGGTCTCATACGGACCCTTTGTTAATATTTACTGCACTGGAAGTTGTTGCGTGCTCCCATTGTTTCAAAGTTAACGCAATCACAATGGCACAAGTTGCAACAAACCGGTGCAATGAGGCAACAGGAAAACGGCTCCGAACTGCATGTCGTGGAGCGATGCAAAGCAGCCTCGCGACCTTCCAGGTCATTAGACTTTTCCGTCTAATGAACTGGAGTCTGTCAGGCTCTTTCTTTGGATTAGGGTCATGCAGTCTCTGTCAGACAAGTTCAGGTCAGAGACAAAGTTTAGAAACCTCATCGTGCATATGTGTCTTAAGAAATCCCAGTTTTCTGAGAGAAACGAAGCTGTGGAGATCGGTTTTGTCTGATTCTCTACCACGATCACAGACAGCAGATTTGTTTTGTATAATTATATGATAATTAGTAATGTAGTACAATAATTGGGTTGCATGCATGTAAATGCACTTGCTGGGTTGTGAGTGGGTTTGTCACATCCAACATCTGACTTACCCCAGGTCCGGTTCCCATGAATTGTTAGATTGCGCTGCCTTCTTTTATTTATTTGTTTTTGTTTAGATGAATTTTAATCATGGTGGGCGGTGTAACAGAAATCCCTCTCAGCACAATGTTAATTCAGTTCTTCAGTATAACAAACTACACCTAAAACCATTATACAGTGGACTTAGCATCTCTCGAAAGCACTTTGGATTTGTTTTTTTTGCGTGTCTTGTTGTATGTTCGTGCAGTTGCCTTTAAACAAGTTGTGTCTTCGACGGGCAACTGCTGAAATGCAGTTGCATGGCGTGCTCCGAGTATGTGACGCCACGTTTGTTTAATTGTGTTTCCCCCCTCTCGCAGCTCTCCGGGGAAATGACGTTCAAGAAAAAGCTGAAGACGGTGCCTTTCTGTCTGGGCAAATTCAGACCGGCTGTGGGTCAGTGCTGCCACCAGTGCACCCCAGACAGCATGGTGAGTGTGTGTGTGTGTGTGTGTGTGTGTGTGTGGCGCTCCAGAGGCTGGAGATGATTCCTGTGATACACACAGGGAAAGCCACAGCTCAAAATCCGAGTAATGAAATGAGGGAGACGGACTGCATCTTGATGCCATCCTCCAAATTTGATTTTGTGGGTCAGCCACACATGTGCTGGAGATGCTATAGAAGCGCTTCATTGACTGAGAAGATGCTGCCGCACTGAGCTGCTTAGTCGACCTCTGGGGTTCCAAATCTCAGCAGTGTGCGTCTCTTTCACAAAGAAATAGATTGTGCGACAACAGGGCTCTCTCTCGATCGATGTTGACGCCCTGTGTGTTGTTTTCTACCTCGGCTTTAGAGACCAAAGCGCGCGCAGACCTCTGTTGGTTTCCACAACCTGCTGAGTGTCAAGGAGACACACACCAGGTACTGATGAGCTCCACAGTATTCAGCATTCAGGATGTACACACTCGCCCATGCGCATTTTCTGCCTCTTGATGGTGAATCCGCGCGCGCGTGCACGCTCTCGCAGGTTTCGAGGCTGGCTGGTGCGGAGGGTGTGCTGCGTCCTGTTTGTGAGTGGCTGCAAGGCGCACGAGAGTCGCGTCGGCAACCGGCTGGAGAGAGTCTGTCAGAGCAACAGGTACCTGAGGAGAGAGTGAAACGGGGGGGAGGACGAGCCGTGCCTGGGGAGAGTAAATAAATGATAGGCACAGATACGGGAGATGGAACATGTCCCGCAGTTCTGGAGAGAGGAAATAGAAAGGGGGGGGGGAGGGGGGAGATAAGAGACACAAACAAAAGACACAGAAAATGAATGCTATCATGGGGTCTTTGCAGAGTGAATGGAGAGGAAGGGGATAACTCCAGACTGTTGTCGCGCTCTCCCTATCTCTGTCACCGACTCTTCAGTGGGCGTTTGTTGCCTCCTCTCCTACGTTGTAATTGAGTTTAACCTTTATGTAACCTCTTTACTCAAGGATGTTGTTGTTGTCTTACTGGAAAGTGGGTGTTTGCCCGCCTGCGCGCGGCACAAAGGAGGCTTTGTGCCGTGTTAACGCCGCTATCCTGTGACCATGCGTTTCAGGGTGAAGCAGGCGCTCGCAGCAGAGCACAGAGCGCCCGAGGAGGGAGAGAGCCCGGGGCAGATCAGTCGTCTCTTACCATTCCTCCCCGTCCTCAACACCTGCATCATTCCCGGCTTCTTACGGTTTGTGTTTGCGGGGGCGCCAGTGAGTTAAGAGGCTCAAAGACAGCTATTTGTTTTTGATCGACCAAGTAAGGAGACCCTCTGGTACGTCGATGCAAATGTGGGCCGTACGACCGTGTCTCTTTGACACCCTATCAAAAGCAATCACCTGCACGGGTGCGATGATGTGACCCTGAGCATAGCAGCACCAAACCCAGCCGCCGGTTCACAGCTCTCACGGTCTTCAATTAGCACATTTGTCAGTCTTCCCCCCCAAAATAGAACCGCTAAAATCTTCCGGTCAGTCCTGTCATCCATAAATTAGCATAATTTGACGTGTAATTGATAAGGGTGTGTTTTTCTCCGTCAAGTGCTGCCATAAATATTCACGTTCGGTGGTGAACCTGTGGCCGGAATATTTACCCGGAGAGATGCAGCTGCGCGGTGTGACTTATGTATGTGGTCTCCGCTTTAAAGGAACAAGTGGGCTCGGGGGCCCGAGAGCCGCAGACGCACGATAGATCGGCCAGGTGTCGAGAGACACGTGTCCGGCCTTGGTCTTTTTATGACGTTGAGTAAGAACACAGGATGCCACCAGCTTTATTCTTAAAATGCGGCTGCACCCGATAGCTTCACCTGCTGCAGTGCAATAACGGCACACAGAGCCTTTGCAAAGTGGAGCAAGAAAATAGACGTCATCTAATGTAGCTTCATAGATATGCTCTCGGTTTTCCACACTTCCGCCTCCAGCTTGCTTTATTGGCCAAATCAAAGAGGATAGTTTCCGTAACAGTTTGATGATTAAACGTGTCCGTTTATTGCTTGTACAGAGTATCAGCAGCGTCTGTGTTTAGGGTGTATAGAATGTGCATGCCCAGAGCACAGTAATTCCCTCATTTTGGTGTCAGGGGAGGACATGAAGTGCAATACGATGGCTCCCGGTGAAAAGACGCGTCTTGCGTTTTAAGATGAAATTGGGTGTTGCGACTCTGTCAGCTCTTAAAAGCCTGTTGCTGTAGCCCCAGACTGCATTCGATTTCTGCAAGTGTTGTGTGAAGTGAAGGGGAAACTTCAGAAACTTTCTTTTTTTTTTGGGGTCTTCTCTTGGTTGTGGGAATCGCTCGTCAGAATCTGCCCTGTGCTGTCTTTGTTCTTTTTTCCCTCTGTTCTCTCCCTCCTCTCCCTCGTTTACAGCCTCAGCCTGCTTCTCTATCTGCAGCTGTCACCCTCTCACCCCACCTCTTTATCGCTCTCCATTTTGCTTTTTTCCTTATGTAATCAGTTTTTTTCTTATCCATATCCCTCTCCCCTCCACTGTGCCCTCCACTCCCACCCGCCCTCGTCTCTATCTTGTCACTTGTCTCTATCCTCACTCTGCGCAGCGTCCTGTTATTGGCTGCTATTTCTTCTTAGCTTCGTCGTTATTTGTTCCGTAGTCACTCATTTTCCCCTCAGTTTCTGTCTTCCCTCAACACACCTTTCCACCGTCTGTTCTCTCCTGACCAGATTCGTGGGCTGGGTAATGCTGAAGATATTTGCCTCAAAATTTGACAGTGTTCAAGTTAACCTGAGCCATCTGCCAGCGCTGCGCAGAGCAACACAAGAGGTACAAGTTTGTAAACACGCCTATTATGCAGAGGATGTGCCTTGACTTTGTTGTTCACAGATGATTGAACGTGCTCCTGCCCTGGAAGATCAAAGCTTCTCATGCAAAGCGTGTGCATTAGAACAAAGTCGCTATAATGTTTTGGCTCCACACTTTAAAGTAGACTGTGCTCAGCCATCTAACAAGGTGATTAGCATCTATGGGCCCGTCTTAATAGAGCCGTTCCAAAACATTTTAGCACAAGTGAAAAAAAGATTTTTTTTTTTCTGCCTTTCAAATCTGATTACTTTGAAAAGTGTGAAAAATACGGAAAACTTTCAAGTTTCTCGTTCTTGTTATTCTTGATTATTTTCAGTATTCTTTTTTTTCTCCCGAAGTCTACACAACTCTCATTACATGCTTGGCTAAATAAATGCAAGTAAATAGGTCTGAGTCAGGCTGCTGTTTTCAGAAGTTCAAGATGGGCATGAATGAATTCACTGAACTATGTCCATGTCCCTGAAATGCATTCAGCGATGTAAATGAAGGCGAACCGGCAGGAAATTATTCTCGTGATGCTTATGGGTTTCAAGGGGCGGACCTAGATTAGGTTTTCCGGGGTCCTTTCGCTACATGAATAGTCCCCTTATCCTGGATCGTATTCTTACCCGGCCTCAACGCGTTTATGAATGCCTGGAAGATGGAGGGCATCGGCTCAGTCTGTGAGCCATTTATCGTCTCTCCCTTTACCATCAAATGGATAAACCGATTAACCTGTATTTCTTTCACATCAAATGGAGATGAGCTGATCAAGACGCGTCATTATCCAGGGGGCTTGTGACGCTCGCACCGTGACTTGCACTTCCTCATCAATTTAACTGTACTGTTCTCTCTGCAGTCATCACCGACAAATAAAAAATAAATGTCGTGACATCAAAGGAAGTGATAATAGTGGATCTTTAGAGATTTGTGGGAGCGGAGGGAAGCGATGCTAAAGGAAATAAAGTTCTGAATGCGGCGTCGAAACGTCCTAGCGGTATCGCTTTCGTGGCGCTTTCACTGCAAACCTTATTGCCTTCTTTTACGGCACCCCACGTCTCATATCCACAAAAGTACAATCATGTTTTAGCTCTCTGCTCTGACATCACTGGGTGCGTAATTTGGTTTGCAACAGAGGCTCTTCATGTCTGTAATGAAAAAAAATCAAATGCTGCTCCGAAAATAAAGGGCCGCATACGAGTACAATCGAGCCCATTGTTCCCCTCGCGGGGGGAAAAAAAACAACCCACTCGCTGTACACTCTCACCCTCTACAGTACGTAGAGTCACTTCAGCGTAACTCCCATGTACAACTTCTATCTCTGACCGCATCCCTCTGGACATCACGCGTGTAAAAATAGTGAGATTGTCCAATTTCCAGTCCCTGCGAGTGCTAAATTATGAATGTATTTTCACGACATTCCACCCGGCTGATATTATCTGAAACTTGTGGGGCTTGATTATGATATTGATTGAATATAAGGCCAGAGAAACACTTTCCTGAGTGGTGTGCCACCTCTGCACAGGCCGCCATTGTTTTCCGTAATGAATGACAATGTGGAGCATCTTGTTTATCTAAAGCTGCTTCTGTTCTGCAATTTAGGGATCTCTGCTGATTTACGTGTATGTGCGTCAGAGCGTTTTGGACTGCGCTCTCATCCCTGTGCTGCTGCTCTGTCACAACCTGAAAGTGCCTTACTCCATTTGTCCCATCCAAGTGAGCAGCTCCATCCTGAGGTACGGCCATAAAACCCACTTATTAGTCGTGCCGACATAAAAAAGTATCCCCAAGTGATTCCACAGCTGTATGGGGAAGCTACAAATGGCCTTTGTGCGAGGAATAACACGCTGACTTAATCCATTTTGATACCAGCATCATATGGAGCCTCGTGAATTTCAAGAGGAATGTCGCCGTCGGGCGTCTTGAATTCAACCTCTTGGTTTCTGTTCTTCCTTTAGGTCAATCTTGCAAAAAGCAGGTGTGGTCCTCCTGCCAAAATCTGCTAAGACGGAGCAGGATGCTGAGAAGGACAGTCTGTACCCGGCAGTCATGACCTCTGTAAGTCTGAAGCGTTCATGGTAATCATCACAATGTTATTAATAACTATCCAATTTAGGTATGTGCTTTGAGATGAACAGAACAGATGTCTGATAATGGCAACAAGTAAAATGTCTCATATCTCATATCTATGAGCCTGCCACAAACCACAGACCTGGCCATCCCTAGAGGTACGCTGAAAATCCAAGATTTATTTTTAGGTATCACTGTCGTTTCAGGATAACATGAAGCTAATTTAGCCATTAGCTTCAATTTGAGCTTGTGGTTTGTGATGCTGCAGCTTTTTATTTTTTTTTTCCCTCAACCGCCTGTTAAACATGGACTCTCTGTTTCAAATTACAGCACGAGCTCTCCACTTTCTCCTTTCTCTGTTTGCCCAGATGCACGTATCAGTCAGAAGCCGATTCGGTGGGTGTGCCCTGTTCTCACCATAGAGAAATCCTCTCTGTGCAAACCATTACAGTCTGACAGTGGTAGAGGGTACTCATTAGCTACGCACGCAAACCCAAAAAACTGTCTCCTGCTAGATGGGCACGGAGGACCGGGCCATGAATCAGAAACCGTGCCGTGAATGCATTTCGCTGGAAACCCCTTTGTAGACAGCAAGTAATTACACAAAATTGCAGGGCAAGCAAAATATTGCCGTCTGTAATTTTGCTGATCAGCGTGCCGTCGGTTCCATTCGTGCTTTCTCACGCACGCACGCGTTTGTTTGTTGTTTCTGTTTTTGTTGTCCATGACGCTTCCCGGTGCAGCTTTATCACATCGAGCTCCTTCAGCCAGAATACAACCTGTCTGTTCGCCCCCCCCCCCCCCCCCCCACACCTATTCTATTCATTCTCTAGATTACCCAAAGGGGGTTTGAGTTTTGCCACAGAGATCGCAACCTTGACGTCAGCCAGGATGACAAAGCCGCGAGTCGGTCGTCAGCCTCATTGTGCGAGTTTGGCAGCCCTGAACGAGTTCTCACTGTACTCGCGCTTATTTTCCAGTGTTTTCATCAGCGATCGACACCTGCTCCTCACCGACATCTCTGTCTCTGCATGGGCCGAGGAGGAGCTCCTCCGCGCTTCGTATCAGTTTGCCCGGAGACGTGTTTTCATTCACAGGACTCGCATTCTTTATTAAGATCAATGCACTGTGCAGTCCAATAAAGCGGCTCACGCTTCCATTAATCTACGAGGCCACGTTCACAGTGGAGCATAAACGGGTTGTTTATGAGTGACGCAGTGAGTCGTTTTTTTGTTTTTTTTTCATTGGCCATTTGTGTGAGTAAGCATATTGGCTGTGCGTGACAAAGCAGGCTTGTTTATTGGTTGTGTTTCAATGTTAATAGACCTTTATTGTTTATTGAGTGTAGGCCTGCTTAGCTGCTGCTCAATGGTAATTGAATTTTCCTCGTCTGTAAGGGGAAAACAGTACTTGGGGCAAAGGAAGTGCCTCTGAATGTCATGAAGTGTTCCCCACAGACAGTCCCTTTTTATTTCTGCTCTTTATCCCGCCCCGTGTCCTGCTTTTGGACTTCTCCCTCGTTCTATTCCCTCCGCGGTCTGTCTGCGTATATGTGTGCATTTCTTTTTTTTCTAGAAAAGCAAGGCAGGCACTTTTTGTTAATTGCCGCCCCCTCTGCCAGGACCTCTCAAACCTTTGTCTCTGCCATACGTCTCTCTCCCCCCCCCCCCCCCCCCCCCCCCCCCTTCATCTTCGCTCCTCGCTCAGCTGCTGCACGAGCTGCTCGGCGAGGGCCAGGCAATAAGCGTTGGTGTGTCGCTGGAGTCTGGCCTGGGCGGGCAGTGGCTGGCTCGCATCAGGCAGCTCATCAAAGAGGGATCTGTCCCCGACGTCCGCCTGGTCCCCGTGGGCATTTCCTACGACCGTGTGCCCGAGACCAGCGCGCAGGTAGACGCACGTACCCACACGCACGCCTGCTGGGATCATGGTCTGGTTCAGAAACGAGGGTTTTTCAAGCAGCCAGAGCGCCCTTGTCTCCAAAGGGAGGAGTGAGGAGGTGAAAGATACTGTGTAGGGGAAAAAGGTGCAGCTGGTGTTATGGGGGGAAAAAAAACAACAAAACAAAACAAAAGGATGTTTGTTGTCGTTTGACCCAGTAATATGACCTGAATATCAACGCGCTTATTTTCAGCCGCTACAGAGGCTGTGACACAATTCATCAAGGAAATAAAGTTTCCTTTAAGCCATTTAACACTTGTGATCCTCAGGGTCACAGCTCGCTCAGATGTGACCCCTTTAACAACATGAATAGACCTGTATCGCATTTCACCCTCTGGATCCTTAAAAGGTGATCACCCCACAGGGAAAGTACCACAGTCTTATGACTTTTTGCCTCACGAATGTACTCTTGTGCGTCTCACCGGGCAGCGATATTTGATTAATTGAGGTTTGCGTTCCATTTATTTCAAAGGAACATTGATTGCTATTAGTCTCCATTAGTCCTGCCCTCTGTTATCTACACATATGAGACCATACGAGAGAGTGGGTGTTACTTTTGTTTAATTGCCATAATAAGGTCCTCGCCTCAGCATTTTATCCTGTCATTCACACAATGCACACACACACACACACACGTTCCATGACTGCATATTTATCTGAATGCTAATTAGCGCTTAATGCTCATTAGCATAATTGTTGCCGTGATGTACATCGCAGCGGCAAAGCCTTACATAATCGTGTGTTCTGCCTGTCCTCACAGGTCGGTCCAGGTTCTTTGCTGTGGTGCCTGTGGTCTCTTCTCTGGAGGAAACCGGGAGGGGCCGTGAGGCTGCACTTCACGCAGCCCTTCTCTCTGAAGGTGCGCTGAAGTAAAAGCACATCCACAGAGCACCAGGCTGGGACGAATAAAGCACTCTGTCCGTCTAACCCTGATGAAATGAAGCAATTTTCACATGACAGCTCGTCCAACACGACAGTCCTCGAGCCGTTCGACCGAAATCACTTTTTGGAGATGAAGAAAAATCGTCATTATTTAAGTACGAAAGGGCAACAAAAGCACATTGTTGTCTAGTTATGCTCCCGTTACGCTTCAGTAATTTTTGAGCGTTATCAATCTCCATGTGACCCTCTTATCTCGGGACTCCTTGAGAGTTCACGGTCCTCCGACTCTAGACCGATGATTTATAGATGAGTTGGACGGGCAATGATTAAGCCTCGACATAAGTTGGACTTGCCCTGGAAGTGGGCCAATTACATAAGATTTTTCAACAGATTTGCGTTAAAATCTGGACACGGCGCTGACTGGGGGCAGCAGATGGTGCAGGGTCAATGTTTGTCATTTTCTGTGCAGCTGAATGTTGAGTTGTGCTCAGCCACAGTCACACTTCTCCAAGTCCTAACCCGAGTACTTTCCATATTCATTAAGGCCATGGGGATTTGTGGGACTTGTCCTATCGACAGTGGCAGGACCTGGTCACTGGATGTTGAAGCTGTTCTTAATTCATAGGGCATTGTCCTTGGGTCTGATTGAACTTCTCAAGCCTTTGACATCATCTGCCTTTGGCCAGAGTTTGCTCCCAGTTGTGCTGCACAGCTCGTCTGACTAGTAACAGGATGAGTAATACGTCTCATTATGATAGAACATAGTTCTGGGGAAAAAAAACAACAAACTGCAGGTCCCTGAACAGAAATGTAACCCAGTGTCTGAAACGGTTCCAATAAAAACTTAACTCTGTAATCTTAATGAAATTAGGCTTTACTGCAGGACTGTTGTATCAGACCAAATAATCTTTTTTAATTATTTTTTAGGAGATGTGTGAGTCAGGGAGGTGCAAAGTAGAAGAATGGCTCCCTCTACAGGACCTGTTGCTGCCTGTTGTCCCCAAGAACAGGTAATCAAGCCTGTGTGTGAACCTGTGTGCACGGCCGAGCGCTTACAGTGTGTGTGTGTGTGTGTGTGTGTGTGTGTGTGTGTGTGTGTGTGTGTGTGTGTGTGAGAACAGACCGTAATGGTGTTTGGATTTGGATTGTCTTGTATCTAACATCTGTGAAATTGAAAAGTTACTTTCTCATAAACTTTGAAGATAAACTCTCCCCTAAACCTTGAATCTGGCACAGACACGATGCGAGCTCTGATGAGAGTTTTCATCTGCTTAGACTCGGTCCAATTACCATCAGCATTACACAGTCTGCCTGTGACAAAGATAACAGAAACAAAATAACATCCTCGCTCAGTCTCCGCTCGGTGTCTGACAGCCAAAGCGGCTTCTCCCGTCATATGTTTAATTCCTAAAGGAGAAGGGGGGGAATAAAAACGGCACGAGCCGAAGCGATGGCAAGTCACAGATGAAGTGATGCGGAGGGCGACGGATTGGATGGTTATCAACATGTGAGCAGTTTTTTGTTCTTTGCTCGCGTCTGTGTCATTAACAGGCTCCGGTATCTAACTGTTGCAGCTGCTGGAGTTTCAGCTCTTGAAGCGTCTCTTTCTTTCCTGCGTATGGGAACGAAATGCAGCAATTATGTCGTCATAAAAAATTTACCATGCCTGCATGCAAACACTTGATTTACAGAGCTCACAGTTTATTCGTTTTCGTTTAGGATAAACCCCATCCCTGTCTACGGGACTTATGTATTACCAGAGCCAGATATTACAACCTCTCTTTGATACTCTACAGTATACTGTATCTCCCTCACGCAGCCAAGAGCCATAAATAACACACCCAAATCACTCCAGCAGAGCCCGAGATAAGCAGCTCATAAGATGTACTGCACACTCACGCGTCTTTCTTTTTTTTTTCTCCCCCAGAATGAAGCTGTGATTTTACACACGTGAGGTGTTTAACTTGACAGTTTTGTTTTGCCCGCATGCAGCACATGTGCTCCTTTTACACTCTGAAATAAGGTGCCAACTCTATTAACAACGCACTGGAGCTAAAAATGATCTTTGTTCAAAGCCACAGACAGTTCAGTACGATCCAGTTGATCAAATACTTGGAAAACACCGTGTAAAAGTAAATGAAATGTTTTCACACGATTTCTTATTCAAGTCCCTTGACAATGAACGCAATTTACTGCAACACCTTGTAAATGCCCAACAGAGCATCTGTTAGGTTTGCTGACTGTGCTCTTTAGAGTTGTAATGCTTGTGATTTATCTCCAGGTTACATTTCTGACAAGTGCGATTATTGTCGCATCAGCAAGTGTGGGTTGGTACAGAAGCAGCGACCGAGGAGAGCTGCTTACGCATCCGTTTACAAACTTTTATTTCAACAAACAGCTGATGATGTGTCATCGTCCCCTCTTCAGTCAGCAGTCAGCTGTGGCTACACTAGGTTTCCATTACCCCTAGAAACGCACTAATTCTAAATATCGCATTGAAACTCGGCAATGGAAACATCTAAATGTCATTAGTAAAAAAAAAAACAAAAAACCCCAAATTACTGGACATGGCATGGCTCAGTATGGAGCCATACTGAAGTTGAGTCTTGCAGGATGAGATTTCCAAAAATCTCTTGGTCGACGCCAGAATAGACTTGACAGGACTTCCGCTTCATACACTAGAAGAAGAAAAACAGCCTTCAATGGAAACACCTACAAGTTGCAGCTGAACCTTAACATTTGGGAGCTGTAATGGAAACGCAGCTGCTGATAAGTCCGTATATCACAGTGAGCAGCGAGGATGATCCCACCGCGGTGAAATAGTTTGGGATTACATGTGTGCATTGTTTCCTTGAATCCTTGGTGCTTTTGAACGCACCTTGAATCCGGCCTGGGTTTCAGCAGATTCCACCACTAACAATGAAAACCACTATATATAGATGGTTCATCCGTTAGCTATACCTGCTTATCCTGCAGGGGAGACATGATGGTTGAATGTCTGCAGCCCCCGGGGGGAGGGATTTGTTTTCAATAAAATCTCGAGGATTAGAACTTAAACTAGAGGAGAGTGTCTGCGCCACAGTTTCTGTGCGTTCATGCTGACATCCTCCCCCGCTAATCTTTTCTTTCTCCCTAGAACCGACAGCAGGTCCGGACAGCAGAGGATGTCGTGGCTCCTGCCTCCGTGTCATCACGCATCCGAGCTCAAAGAGCCGACTCACCCGGAGAGAGACCTCAGCATCGCCATCACCCTCCACCTCATCTTCTGTGGGCCCAGGATAATACATCCCCGCTGAATCATGTCTTTCTTAATGTTATGCAAATTGTTCTACGTTACCTCTGCACTCTGTGTGTGTGTGTGTGTGTGTGTGTGTGTGTGTGTGTGTGTGTGTGTGTGTGTGTGTGTGTGTGTGTTCTCGCCTTCTAGCTGCAACTTCCAGCATGGCTGTCATGTCCACCAGTCTGGTTGCCAGTCTCTTGCTGCACAAGCACCGCAAAGTAAGTGGAGAGCGCGTGCCGAGTAGAATCCACCCCCTAACCCCTCTGTGGGCCCATCCACAGCGCTCCGCAGGCGTCATCAACAGAATAGGTTGCGGTGGCTGTTATTAAAGTGTGACGGCGATTTTCTGAGTCGAGCCCCGGCAGTCCCCGACAAATGTCAGCAGATGGATTGAGCGCGTTTCTCGCTTTTGGAAGGAAACGTGTCCTTGTGGTCGTCGTCCTCCTCCTCAGGGCGTGAGCGCCACTCGGCTGTGTCACGACGTGGCCTGGCTCACCGAGGAAGTCCTGCACAGGACCAGGGACGTGGGCTTCGGGGGGAGTTTGGCCCAGGTCGTCATCTATTCCCTCCATCTGCTAACCCCTCATCTCGTTATAACCGCCGCACCATCGAGGTTGGTTTTCTGCCTGTCAAAACAACAAAAAATAAGTAAATAAATAAATAAACCGATAAGCCCGACACGGCAAAAACTGTGTCGCTTATCGAAAATCCAATTTCCCCTCCCAGCGAAACCACTGTCTGTGATGTGGCTCTCTGTTCTCCTTCTGGTCGCTGCCTCCCTCTTTCTAGGAAAGATCTTGTAATTGTGGCTCGTCCGTCTCCGGTTGCCACGCTGCACCTCAGCCTGCAGGCCAAGCCTGTCACACACGCCTTCATTACGGAAGCTGTTGGTGGTGAGTTACCGTGCACGCACGGATCTTCCTCGCAGCCGACAAAGTGTTGCCTATAACATTTAAGCTTAAATACCATCTCGAGACCCCGTGTTCTACTTCGCTTGTTTTTCGTGGGAGGCCTTGGCTGTGTCTCCCACTGTTGGCTTGTCAGCACGGAAAATGAGTCCAAATCAAACATGACATTTATAAACTTTAAAGTACTTATATTTCTGAGTGTTAACGGTCTCTGTGTACTGTACTTTACTGCAGCAGACTTCTATTAACATTAAAAGTTGATCTGATGGCAGTTGTGTTAATATGCTATGAGATGATAAATGAGTCATATTTGCTCCTGCTCTTAACACACTGTTACTTAACAACTAAACCACAACACCGTACGCACATTTCCGTGGAGGAAAAAGCTCTTTCTGTCCGTGTCCCCTGCCCTATGTTGTCATTTCACATCTGATACAGTGACTGTTTAAATATAAATATGAAATATAATCTAAATATTATGTCCTTGCACTGAAAGCAAAATACAGTCAACAATCTGTCATCTGCTTTCTTGATTTTGTTGATAAAATGACCATAAAATGGTATACTCGTAGCTAGTTTGTAGCTAGCTAGCTCCAGCTAGCTCCTTTCTCCAGGAAAAACATCACGTACTAAATAGTGGAAGACATGAATATTTCAATGTTGTGCTTGCTTTTTGAATAATTAACCATTGACCACACAGTGGCTGGTTGCAGTCACCACAGAGAGTCACATGAAGTAATCAAATAATCATCAGCGACAACCAACACAGCCACGTTACAGCGTAAACAAAGGCAAGATACCCACAGAGACGTCCCCTGCGCCGTTTAGCGGGTTCCTCGTTTCTTCTCTGGACCTCTACGTATATCGCTACCGTATAGTCCCCATTATGAACAAAGCACATTTGCTCTGGGGGGGGCTGAAAAGCTCGGCTGATGTTTTATTAAGTTTCTGCAATGTTTTATGTCGTCAGAATGTGTATGAATGTAACTTTCTAGTTTATCAGGAGCGTCAGTGAAAGCAAACGCAGGACGTGGAATGGAGCAGGCCAGCAGTAAATCCTGCATTTATGAAGGTTGTATTGTTAAAAAAAAACTGAACTTTACACCCTTAGTGAAAAATGGGATTTATGGACAGTTTAAAAGTTGCCCCCGCTGGAGCAGCCCTGAGCCAGGCACACACCGCTTCACGTCCCTCTGCACTTTCACTCCTACTAAGAGAATTCATGAGCGGGAGACACCCAAATCATCCATGCCCCGGCGATAGCAGGTGTGATATAATGCTCCGCGCTAACTCTGATTTATGACGTTGCTGTTCATGTGCGAAAACCTTCAGCTCGTGGCATCTTAATAGGTGCATGACACGAATGTTAAGTGGTTGTTTATGAAACTGCATAATTAAGACGCAGGGTTGCGTACCTGCAAACTCTGGTTGTTGTTTATCCTCTGTTGTTGGGTTTATGATAATCGTAGCATCGTAACGCTCATTAATTAGCGACACTGCGTCCTCCTGCCAGGATATGGAGCGTCTCACGCTGGATACTCCATGAAATGTTCAGCGCCAGTCGTCTGAAGCTAATCGCGTGGAGGTGGCCGAGTCAGACTTTCATGTTAAAGATCAGACCTTTCTGTCGCACATGTGCAGGTAGCATTAGCATTTTGATCACCCCGACCAGAGTTTTTTTTTTTTTTTTCCCCCCAAACCTATATCACTCTGTACATGTAGCTGCCAGCCACGGATCTTGTTTGTCAGTAGGATTGGGAGTAGGGTAATGCATATCCCATACGTAATATATGGTAATCATCTAAAGGTTGGAAGCCTAGATTCCACATCCTCACCAAAGTCTTATATCGGCTCACCCAAAGTCGGCGTCTGGAACCCAGCTGGGCCAAGAACTGTTTGTGCTGTTGACTAAATTGCAGCTAAATGTGTGTTGCTTTGTTTCTAGACAACGTGCGAACAGGGGCGAGACCGGGGCGAAGCCATAAATACTGAAGCCCCGTTTTAGCATTACAAGTGGAGGTAAAAAAAAAAAGATAATGTTGTGTTTTGAAGTGCAGGAAGCTGCTTCGCCTGCATGATTCATTATTCCTGCATGAGTTGTTCTGGTTGCAGAGGAAGTGGAGCTGGTGGGCAGTGGGCTGTGTACTGCTCAAAGCCTCTCTGTTGTAGATTAATATATGCAAAGCTCGAGAGATAAGCGCAAGTTAAATGAGCTATACTGATGAGTTGCTCATTCTGTTGTGAAGTATCGTGGCACGTCCAGAGACTGCATAACACATTTAAAGACACTTAATGACAAATCATGTGATTGGTGTGTTCGAGGTCTTCAACCTGCCGATTCCTCCAGTCAAAGAGTCATTTAACAACGCGCTGGACCCCAGTTTACTTCCCCGCTGGTCCCATGTGGGGATAAATGGAGAGGGTTGTGTCAGGTCAGGTGTCCACAGTAAAAAGCAGCTGTCAAATCCAATATGTAACTCGGCCAAAACTATCCAGGTTCCACACTAGTTAGGTCAGGGCCCGATTTGCCAGTGAGATGGAAACAGATGATCCGCCGCTGTGACCTCCTAACAAGGAGCAGCAGGGAGAAAAAGTCATCTGGGGTTCTTATTCTGTGACTGAATACAGTGTGAAGGACTTCCTCAGGAGCACGCGAAAGCCGGATAAAAGGGATAAAAAGCACAAATAGAGAGATAAATGGCGAAAATCCTCGATCCGATCTATTGGAAAAATCTCATCAACTGATCCTTTGTCCAAATACTGTGTCCAGTGTCTGACATGTTTCAGTCAAGCTGTGACAATTTCGAGAAGCAAAACGGCTTCCTCATCCCTCCATGTCCAAGAAATCAGGAGTGAACGATAAAAAGGGATTAAAACCTCTTTTACCTTGGCCATGGATGTGTGGCAGGCGCAAAAAACATCACTACGTGTTGAAAATGGCAGCCTAAAAACAAGACCGAACCACACCGCCCCGCACCTCCAAAACAGCTTGCACGTACCCTCCTCAATACAGTCACTTAAGCAAAGCGGGCAAGGCGGCATAAAGCCCAGGTGCGGTTGCCAGATAAGCATGAACGGCTCTCAGATCCGTGCAGAAACGGACCTCAAAATAGGCCTGAAAGGGGGACACCGCCAAGGCGTTTCAGCGGCTTCTATGCTAACACAGAGAGAGAAAGACGGCCTTCTCCATCCGTTCTCGTTCACCTGTGAGTCCATGCGTGCATGCGTGTGTGCTTGGCTCCCCAGCGTGTGCGCTGCTGTCCCTGCTGTGTGACATGGTGGGCGGAGACGTCGGGGGCCCGCCGGCGGGCGGCCTCGGGGACGGGGAGAGCGCGGACGTGAAGTTCGACGTGGTGCTCGGCCAGTACGAGCTGACTGAGCGGGCCCGGCAGCTCTGCCATCTCCTGCCTCCGGGCTTCATGCCAGTGAGTTCAGAATTCATATCACACCCGCTTGTCCGTGCACACGCACGCACGCACACACACACACGCACGCACGCACAGGCAAGCAGGCAACCCAGTGTGTCTCATTCAATGGATGTTTAATGGAGCTGAACAACTATTCATCTTGCTCCGCTGCCTCTATCTCTGGTAGAGGGAGCTGGTTCGAGGCGTGAGTGTGTGTGTGTGTGTGTGAGTGTGTGTGTGTGTACTTTGTGTCTGGGAGAGTTTGTGTACGGCCGTGTGCGTACGTGCTCCATCAGTCTGACTTTTAAGGGATCAGAATGGGAGCCAGGATTGCTATTCCTCTCCCCGTTTGCCCACCTTTCATTCCAGCAGATGCTCTTTCTTGTGTCGGAGCCGCGGCTCTCACCTCATTCCTCACCACAAAGTATCGCTCCTGCTCTCGCCCTCTCGCCGGCCATCCCTCATTCTCCTCCTCTGATCTCTGCTACATCTCTACTACACACCCTCTGCTCCTCGTCAGCTGTCTGCTCAGATATGTGATGGACAAAAGCCGCCGGTGCCTCTAACCTTGCTTTACCATCGAGCTTTTCCTACTCTCTCTGTACTCTCTCTCTAACTCTCTCGCTAACTCTCTCTCTCTCTCTCTCTCTCTCTCTCTCTCTACAGCCCTGTCAGTCACTCCAGAGTTTTGCGTTGGATACAGTTGATAGTCTGGTCCGCTGCGGCATCCTGATTATGGAAGAAGTAAGATGAATTTACTTTTTTCTCCAAAACACTGCATTATTTAAGACTGGCCGGTTTTAAAAATGCATCGCCTGGAGTTTGTTAGTCAAACATCTGAAGGATCTGCTCAGGTTATTTGCAAATACTTTACTTGAACACTTCAAGCTCCTCATTCCCCATGTTTTTATTTGTTTGTATTTAATATAAGAATGAATAGATAATGAATACACAAATTCATGTATATTCTTTTTACATTTTGTTTAAAGATTTGTTCAAAATTACTTTTTCACATATACTTCATCCGTGAATTCTCTTTTCCCAAGTTTCATAAGGAGAAAACAGGCAAATTCACATTTTCACTATTGTGCAGCACATTCATTTTTAGGGATTTTCAACCAGTGTGTGTTCAACACCAAACAGCTGCTAGATGTAGTTTGTAATTACTTTGTAAATATAGTGACGCATAAAGCAGAGAATTTGTAGGACTTTGTAGAGACTTTGTAGGATTGAGACTAGAGATTAAAAACTTGGCCAGAGGAGAGTTAATAAACGTGCAATACGACAAGACAAAAATGGTAATGGAAACGGCTGCTTTTTTGAAAAATCTCTCACTAAAACATTTTCTGCTCTCATGAGTTGGAGTAAAACTGTAATGGAAACATTATACTTTTATTTTGCATAAAACTGATGATGGAAACACAACGAGTATTGTGTCCACAACTTGTTTCAGGCCTGCTCAACAGTTGAGGAGACTAAGAAAAGCAAACTCGTAAAACAGTTGAGCAGTAAAACAAGAGCAGAGAGCATAAGCTCTGTGAATGCAATCACACGCAGGCAGATGATCTCACAGAGCGAGCGCGTTGCATCACCTCCTCTCCCTGTTGGAATTTGATTTTCGCAGTTTGTAAAAGAGTGTAAAATTAGGTGCCAGACATCTTATTTTGCAGCGAAGCTCAAGACGTGCCCATAAAGGCTGAGGAGAAAAGAGCTGCAGTCACACGCGTAACCATACGTGCCATGTCTGTCCCTCCCTCCCTCCCTCCATCCCCCCCATCCCTCCCTCCAGACCAGCAGACGTAATCCCACCTGTGATCTCTCCAGGAAGGACGGCCCTCTGGCCTGGAGCACCATCGACGACCTTTATCAAAGCGACTCTGACTGCGAGGATCTCGAGCTGCCTTCCTACAAGGTACAGAGGAGCGCCGCCGGGCCCCTCCGGCCCGTCCTCGCGCCTGACAGAGGCAGCAGAGGTTGTGTGAAGGGAAAGCGGGCGCCCACGGTGGCTGCCCATGGGGCCGGGGAACAGACGCGCCAGGAACGGCGCATGTGAAAGCCCTTTGAAGTCACTAAATCTCCATTACAAAAGCACCTACAACCCTACAGTTGAGTCACGTAACACGAATGCCAATTACACGTCGGCTATGAAAGGGGTCCCGCAGTTATGATACTGTAGATGGGATTTCTTTTGTTTTTTTCAAAGCCGCAAAGCATTCAAAGGGATGGGGTGGCGGGTGCTTCGGTCTCAAATACGGCAAAGTGACTTTGAGATGACGGCTTCAAGAGGCGTGTCAGGAGATGTAGGAGTTGGAGCAAACGTCCGTACGGAAGAAGCAAAAGAAAGATGAAAAAAAAAAGAGCGTTCAACCTCCAAATTACAGATCACATTAGTAAGACTCCACAATAAACATGCATTTGCACCTTAAAAACTTAACAGGGGTCTACTGGAGCGTTTCTCCAGCAGTCCATTACAGCATACACACACAATCAATCCCACACTAATTTAGGCTGATTAAAGTTTCCAATCAACCCAAGTGTATGCTTTTGGACTGTCTGAGAAATGCAGACGAACATACAGAAAGACCCTTAACTGACATCTCATCTCCATCTTAATCTCCAAGCTAGTGTCAACCCTCAACAATGCACGTAATATATAGTAGGTATAGTAGGTATAGTAGTATAGTAGGGTATAGTAGGGTTTCACATTAACATTTGAAATAAGATAACTTTATTTATCCCAAATTGTTCTGTCCAAAGGCCAAAGTCATTACACAACAGTCCACACAGAATCCTCACAGTAAATAAGTATATTCAGTACTTTAATGTAATGTGTAGTAAGCAAAATACTAAGTAGTACAGTAACTAGACCCACTGGAAATGCAGTTGTCATAACATCCAGCCAGAGGTCTGCAGTGTTGATACTTCTGTGTTTCCATCATTTTGGGGTGATGGGTGGACCGGTCCTCATACGGCACTTCTCTAATATTCGTGACCACTCAGAGCTCTTTTTACAGTTACATTTCCCCATTCACACCCATTCATACACTGGTGGCGGAGGCTGCTTTTCACAGTGCGTCTGTTTAACCAGCAGCTCGAACCATTCATACGCATTCACACTGCGAGGACAAAGCGTCAGGGGCAGTTTGGGATGCAGTTTCTTGCTCATCTTGCTCGGACCCCCGACCTTCTGATTCATGAACCACAGCGCTGTTTGTTTGTTCAGCTCGTCTGCAGATGCTGCCAGGTTTCAGGTTTTTTTTTTCCTTTTTCCCTGATGGAGACCTTGAAGGTTCAACACTGAATTCCTGGGCATGTTTTGGGAGTTTGAAGCATTGAGTGTGTGGGCTGCCTCTGTTTTTGGTGTGTGTGTGTGTGATCTTCTCCCTCTGCTCTCTTGGGTCAGAGCCATAATTTGACACCGTGTTGCCACTGGCAGATCTTTGAGACACTCCACGCTGATGTTTACAGACTACCTGTACCGCAGTAGAAACCACTGCCACCTCCACACGGGTCCCACTGACTGCAGCCTCGCTCGCCGAGGAGAAGCCTCTGCAGTGTTTTTGCAGCTCCTCCGCTCTCATCTTTTCACTTTCTCCAGCCGGTGCTCTCCCTACACCTCTGCTCTGCCGCCCTCAGCTCAGGTGCACAGCAAGGACTGCAAACTCCTCCATACCAAACAAAACATTCCCTTACCACCGCCTCCTCCTCCTCCTCCTCCTCCTCCTCCTCTTCTGCTAACTCCCTTCAGACGCTCTCGCAGAGCTGCCTGGCTGTAATACAATAATAATAAGTTTGAGATTTACGGCCTGAAGTTTTACAGCTTGATTTTCTTCACCGAGATGAAGAAGTAGACATATTTGTTTTTGCGTGTGATCATTTATTTATGAATGCTCCCTCAGGTCGTTTCTTGTTACTTGACTGAAAAAGAACAGACCCATCTGATCAACTTATACAAGCTCAGTAAATCTGTTAACAGCTTTTACTTCTTACCGTCCTCTTTTGAATTTGTATTCTTGGACGTGGTTTTTCCCCCTTTTTTTTTTCTCATAAGGGAGGTGGTGTTTGTTCTCCCATCAGAGTTTCACCAGGTGCTCTTCTCCCTGCCCTTTTCAGTCTTTGCCGTGTTGATCTTAAAGCCCGGCTGTTAGCGGGGCTCTCGTCAGCGCTCCACACTCACATAGTGACTGTTTAAACACAGACTCGAGCAGCAAAGCCGAGCACGCGTCGACAAATTGGACGAGGCCCGTTTAAAACCGCAACCCTCTCGATGTGCGTCCTTAACCCCAGCTTGTGAAGCGGGTCGCGGGGAGCGCGAAACGAGGCGAGCGAAGATGAACGGTGTGCAGAGTGACCCGCTCAGGAATGAGCGTGGACAGCGAGGGGAACCTGTGGCGGTGGCGCTTCTCCGCGGCTGTGTAACGACCGAGGAATACGGAAACCATATGATATAGAAACCCATGCATAGTGCATGACCGGAACGGCTCCTTGCACGCTGCTGCGCTATTTATAACGTGCTTTATTGCAGCCCGAGAGTTTATGAATGTAATCATCAATTCTTTATGGTAAATAGGAGCAGGAGTAGGGACCCCATCTGGGAATCCAGAGGCGGGGAGTCGCAAACTGCGAGGTGCAGCGGTGGCGGTTGATGCGCCTCGGTCCGCTCGCTGTAGCCTGCAGATTCATGACTCACGTGCAAGCCGCAGTGCTCACCCTCAAGATCTGTGAAGTGACTCGCTCTCTCATCTTCATCGAACACGACCGGTATTCGGGGCATCGAGTAAAATAAATGTGTTAGTTGAACGCACAATGGATCAAGGAAAAGGTAGGAATTACACATCTCCGGCTGCGCTAGTGAATGCTGAAGAGTCTGGTCCTGGTCGTCTCCATCCCGTCCACTCTGACAGTGCGTAGTGTCCAAAACTCAGGATGTGGGACATTAAAGTAGCGGCCGGAGCTGCTGTCACACTCCCCCTGCCTCTCTGAGGCCAGCGCACCGGCTGACTCATCCAAGCGTAAAATGTTCCCTCTCTCCTGCTCTACGAAGTCTCTGGTCTGCTCCCACAGCTGAGCCCGACGCGCCAGTGTCCGGAGATGTTCTTCTTCCTCAGCAGCATGCTCGCCGGTCACCTGAGGGCGCTGTGCTGGACCGCCGACGCTCTGGAACGCCTGCACACACCTCTGCCAGGTGTGTGTCCGTGCGCGTGTGTGCGCTTGTGTGTGCCTGTGTGTGTGTGTTTGCTGTACGGCGCCGGCCAGACACGTTTGACGTGAATCTGTGACTTAAAGACGAAATGGAGCAGTGAACTGGCACCGAGGTGGTAGCGGCGCCTGGCTCCAGCCTCCGGACCCGCTCTCTGCTCCTAATCTGAGGCGACACAGTGGTCCCCGCAGAGGCTGTCTGTCCCGGTCCCGCCGGTGAGCCGCGGCGGCACAGATGGCAAAGCATTTTAGGCTTAGTTAGCAGCACAACGTGAAAACGAGGGGGTTTTATTGCTTTTTTGCGCAGTAATATCATTTGAGCATCACTGGGGCTTCACAGACCGACCCAGTAATCGTAATCAATGTTTCACATTAACTGCGGTTTTGTTTTTTTGCCAAATACATATTTTGGAAATGTTTCCATTGGAGGATGTTTTGAGCCTGCAAAGTCAAAGGTCTCGTGTTTTTCACAACATCTGGACCCGTTAAACTCCACTTTGAGGAAAATGGACGTTTAAAACATTTAGCATTTCCCTGGATATTTTAATTAGGTTTAGAGAAGTTCAGTCTCGCTCCATACTGCACCGTCTCTTTGGAAGCCTAAAAAAACCTACAAATGTTTTTGTGATGTTTTTATTACGAGTTTCCATTACCAGTTTTTTATTGCGATTTAGGTTTTGCGCCTTTCAGGGGTAATGGAAATCCAAGCTTATAATAACGCCATTATCACCCGAAAAGCTGAGTCAGGACATTGCTTTTCACCGAAAACCACTTGAATATCAGATTCGATCATGAACCCATATCTGATCGGATGGGGGAAAAAAACACCTGCGTTGTTCTTTGCTTCGTTTCGCCTCTAAAGCCCGCTCTTTGATGCGGGTCGTTACAAGAAAGGTGTCACGCCACGCGTCGCTCTGCTGAAAGCCCCTAAATGAATGCTGCCGGTGTTCCTCGCCGTCTGGCTCACGTTTGCGTGACTCCCCGAGCCATTTGCGGTGGCCTCCCGACCCACCTGCCGCTCATGAGCGGGGGAAAGCGGCTCGCTGTTGCCGTCCTCGCTCCCCTTCACCCTGGAGTAACCGGCTCCGCTCTCCCGTCTTTGCCGCCGCAGAAGCCGAGTTCGTGGCTCAGATTCGCTCCCGTCTGTGCGACGCGGCGAACGAGAAGAAACGGCACTACGGTGAGCTCAGCCCGACACCGGCCCCCAAACACACACACACACGCACACACACACATACACACACACACGCACGCACACACAGACACGCACGCAGAGGCACAAACACAGACGTCTTCCATTCCTTTGTGCTGCAACTTCAAAAGCCCCGTCACCTTGGCTCTTCCCACTGATTCAGCCTGTGTTGTAACCAGTCAGCGGAGACCAGAGGAGAACCACAGAGCGGCTCCTCTCCTCTCTCATCGCAGGCTCTCTTCGTCTAATAAAACACATAAAACGATCAGAAAGTACCCAAATAACACCCCTCAGTTACGCTCAGGATGAAATTTTCCAGCACTCCCACCGGTAACGTGCTTTTGTTCTGTGATCCCGTCCTGTTTTTCTTTTTTTTTTCCCACGTCTCTATTCTTTTGATTCATGCGATCCTTTGTGCTGCATCTTGCAGAGAGCTGCTCGGAGGAGGCTGCACGCTCTGCAGTTAGAACACTAATAGACCTGGAGGTGAGTGACAGCACCCAGATTGTGCGTGCGTGTGTTCCTAAATCCGTTTTGTCTGCGGAGAATTAGAGCCGTCTGAAAGCTCAGGTGCGAGTTGCGAGCCTGAATCCGATCTTCGAATCAGTCAAAATCTTCTCCCCGGGTTTTTCTCGAGCCTGAAGCCGAGCGCAGCGGCGAGCCAGGTCGGAAGCGCGCCAGGTCTGGGGCCTGAGATCTCTCCGGGCCAAGGACGCGAGTGCTTTAAAAAGTGGAACTCTAAAAAGTGGCCCAGGCCGACGCTTGGCGCCGACAGAGTGATGGATGCGCGTGTCCCACTGTCGCGTCTATTCTTGCTCGTGTTTGAGAGCGTCCCGGCGCGTTGCATCCGTCGACACCGCCGTTCGTCTTTCCGGAAATGTGGAGCTCGGTCGCAACAAAAGCGTGGAAAATGTTGCCAGGTAAGGCGGCTTGTTTTCCAGGACTCCTGGCTGACACATTTCCCTCGCCTGGCCTGATATGAAAACGCGCCGGGGATGAAACGCAGGCTTTGATGATAACGACAAAGGCCGATTTAAAGGCTTCGTCTTCATCGCGACGGATGATCATCGCTGGCGATTTTCAGGTCCGCGGGGGGTTGGAAGGCGGCGTGTGACCCGCCTCGCCCTGCAGATAAGAGCACGAGCGTCTGCTGGTTCCATCTGCACAATGAGGAGTAGCGGAGAGGAAAAGGGCGCCCCGGCCCGAGCGGCTCAGGCCGAACTGAGGCTGCACGCACGCAGCCGGGTCACAGAGCCGGAGGAGAAGCAGCGGCCGCAGCTCTGACGCAGTCCACGACGGCTCAGATCAAGTGTTCGCCGCTCCCCCGCCCATCCACGAGTCGACTCGACGAACGGCGCCCGTCCGTCCCCTCTGTCAGCCTGTGGGTTGGGACTCGGTGCCTCCTTTTAAAAATAGGCCCTCATTGACCCATATATCTGCAAGGATCTCACGAGGCAGTTATTAACTCCCGCTATCGAGGTTATCGGTCTGAGACGGTCGTTGCCGCGCGCGTCCTCGCCCGGTTCCTCTCCCCGGTGTCGAAGGCGGACGCCGCTTCTAAAGATCCACGGGTCGACTCGAAGGGGAACTCGTGTATGCAACCGCGCAACAGAGAGCTTTTCATCCCATTACTTCAGACCTTGTCGAGCAAAAAAAAAAAAAAAAAAGGTATTTCAAAGATATTTTTGCAACGTCTCTTGTGTTTTTGTTTTGGCAAGCCCTCTTTTTATCTCTGTTATTACTGCAGCGTTGGGCTTTTTTTACCCCGGCCTTGCACATAAACACCCGCCAGTAAAGACGAAGAAAAGCTCGGGAGCCCGCGACGCCGCGCTTGAAGGTTAGCGAGGTGAAGCTCATGGCGGCGCGCCCTTGTCCTAACGTCCGCGTCTGCTGTCGCTCCGCAGGTGCTGTGGGAGGAGCGCCGGGCAGGAGGCGTCGTCCTGGGCCTCAGGCCGCCGTTCCTGCCGCCGGAGAACAGGCAGAAGGTGCGGCGCTTCGTCTCCCGGTTCCTCTACGATGGACGCGTTTAGCCGAGCGGCGCGACTCAAGGCTGCGGCTCGGCTTTGTTCTGTTTCCGAGTCTTGACCTCGTCTCCCGCGTCTCGAGTCGGAGATCCCTGTTCTCACTGTGCGCAGCGAGCGGAAAGAGAAAAAAGAAGTCACATGCTGAGCCAGGAGGCTCGTGCCTTTAGGTTAATTGCGCTTTGATTTTTCAGTGATGAGACATTGATTTTAAGGTTATCCTTAGTAATAGCATTAGCATAAAGCCGCAGGAGACTGGGATTATGAAGTCCCTGTAATCAGCTGGTAGTGCTCCCACCATGTTTATGTTGTGACAAAAGCGGCACGAGTTTCAGTTCGCTTGAAGCGCAGTCCCCCTCTCCGTTTCTCCTTGTTCACGCCCCGCTCGAGTCTTTGTTCACGTTCATGCTGACATTAAACCAATTTGCTGATTCCGTTATTATCTTGACGCTCATGAATTATTCCGTGTTTCCTCAATTATATATGTGGCTTGTTTTTATTGTTAGACTTTGCTTGGCGCTAGACTGGTTCATCTCCTGAGTGTGCAGATGTGTGGCGGTGCTGACTCAGGCCTCGGGTGGGAACGCGTCTGTTCACCAAAGACCCTTTGACACCGAGACGCAGACGAATCGATGCCTCGCTTTGAACGGGATGTAAAACTTTCCCTGGCAGGCATTAATATTTTGGAGTTTGGAGTTTGTTCACTCAACACTCGGCACCTCACCGTGTTTTTTTGGGAGGTTTTTCACCGTCTCTCTTAAGACCAGAGCAAACTTTTAACTCTCATCCACCGTGAAACACTACTGCCACCCAGTGGTGGACTGGGTGTACTGCTGGCACAAAAGCTCGACTACAGCGGTTTGACACACACTTCGATCCAGCACACACTATAAAGTGGTAAAATTCTGTCATTAAAACAGTATTTGGACCACTTATTTTGGTCTTTTACTAAAAGCTAAAGCTGAACTACGCGAATGGCTGCCTGCATATACAACCAATGTCACCCTGCCACAGTCCTGATAAAGGTAAGTTCCTCTATCAACGTGTCTGAAACTGAAAGATCCTTCAGACAGCAGTAACGGCTGAAGATTAGAACATAAGAGGAGGATTCATTGTACCACTGCTGTGTTTTCCCCATATAATGCCTGAAAATCCATCTCTTGTTAAAAATTACAAAAGTACATTTGTCCCAGTTGGGGAAAGAAATGCAAATGCGCTTCTTTAATTTCTTTGACAGTTCTCATCTCTACTCTGCCGTCTCGAAAGTCCATAATGGCGCTGGAGTCTGAGAGTTGAAGCTGGTCAGTAATTGTACGGCTGTACGAGGTTTAATCAGATGGTTTAGTGTTCAGTCGACATTATTACTAGTGCAGGCACCCCATTAGTCCTGCTGGTTTTAAGTGAAATGAAAATTGTACTTCATGCAAACTGAATTAGGAAAGCCTCCTCATCTAATAGAAATGTTCTCGCTGCAGCAAATCTTTACTGAAATTCTTCATCTCCATAGTGAATTTTATCATGAATCTAGTTATTTTAATGAGCTAGTGGAGCGTATGTTGTGTTGGATGTTCAACATAAGTTCTTTATCTGGTTGTGGAGTTGGAAAAAAAAAGAAAAGGTGCAGAGGTTTAGTGTTTGCTCAGCGGCGTGAGTAGGAGTCTGTTATTTTTACACCGAGTGACGATGACTTTAACCATCATGTCGAGTCACATAATTACACCGTGCGGTGCGGTTATAATGCCATGTTTTCACTCCTTTTAATTACTTCAGTATCACAAGTGAAGCTTTCATTTACCACATTTCCCCCACATCCCACGATGTGTGTGAGAAAGAAAAGAAATCACACAAATCTTCAGGTAACAGTGATTCACTGTGCAGCATTAGTCCATCATGGATTATCAGCGTTTTCAGCAGGTTCTAAACCACTTTATTGATTATAGAGCCTAACTGATCGATCTGGCACTCCACCACGTCTCCTCTCTGAAAGAGAAAAAGAGTTCCAGTTAAAAGACTGTGTTTAAAATGGAAACGCTCCCTCTCTACACTAAAATATACTGATCCTAAAGCTGGGCTGACTGGAAGAAGCGTGACCTGCTGCGCACGTTTGATTTTTCTCAGCTGGATCGTTCACCTTGAGAAAGACGGGTGGTTTTCTGAACACGCCCACGCCTGGGGGAGTTCCCGTCAGGAACACATCACCCGGAGTCAACGTCACGAACCTGACAGGTGGAGGAGAACAAAAAGGAGACTGAAACATCCGGGATTAAGGTGGCAAAGTAGGAGACAGAAGCGGCTAAACCAGGAGAATTTTCTCCTGTGATCCTGGAGTACAAGGCTACTGCTCATTTCGATCTGGCAGTGGGTAATAACCTACGAATAATGCCCCAAGTTATTTTGAAGGGAGACCAGAAATGAAAACCACTTAAACCTTGGCTTTGTTGAATGTCTGTTCCAAGCCAGATATGCACAAAACAGTCCTAAACATCACTACGTCCTCTTTCGTACCTAATTCCAGATATTGAAACGCAAGTTTCAATAAAATTGCTGAATCTTAAACCATACCAACCCCCTCACATATAAAACAGTTTCCATGTCATCACCTTATCTCAGGCACGAAACTATACAGTAACTATCAATTTTTCTGTTGAAATGTCGGTGTTCATGCTCCTGGTTCTTCTGAGCTCTGTTTAGCAGGAAATGTACAGAAATGTGATCGTTCACATGGGTCACTGGGAAGCCAGTCGGGGTAAAGCTTACGCGTTGGTACCAGCCGAGGCTTGAAATTTCAGCTCAGCTCTTTGTGGTGCCGCTGTGCTCTTTTTGTGGATTCATGTCAGACGTTTGCATAGCTTCCTACAATCTCGAAGCTCTGTCCATTCAGCTTTACAGGCAGAGGACGTGAAATCTTTATTCATAAACGATGTCTTGGGGGGGGGGGGGGGGGGGGGGGGGGGGGGAGCGGCGAGGGGACGCACTTGGAGACCCAGGCGACCAGCGCCTCGGTCTTGAAGATCATCTGGTCGGTGTTGCTGCTCTGCACGGCGTCTCCATTAACCAGGCAGCGCACGGCCAGGCTGTGGGGATCTGGAGGAGGAGGAGAAGCGGAGCGTAAAGGACATGGTATCCACTCCTCGTGGCAGACTGCGGACGCCGTGTAAACCTATTCCTTCGCTGGCTGGCGACCATGAAATATTGGCCTCTCGCAGTTTGTGAGCTGGTCCAGGCGCCGTCTGGAAAATTCCAAGTAGGCTATTTTGATGCAGTACGTCCTGTCTCACTAGTCTGTGCTCTCTCTCTCTCTCTCTAATTGTTCCGTATCTTCTCCATCTCTTAAATCGCACGCACGGGGGACCGGTAGAGCGTTGGGTACACGGTACAATGACAACCACCTGCCGCCCAGTTCCCATGAGTGCGTGCCGGGCCGCAGCATTTCAGAGACGGATGATGGTGAATGATAACGCGTGGCCGCGTCACGCTCGTCCTCAGCCCCGCAGCAGGGTGATGCAACCTGACATTACAGTCACCAACTCTCTGTCATCTGCTCCTCGGCCGTGGTGTTGAATCATGGCTGGTAAAATGTGAAGTTTTTGGGCCCAATGCTTGATTTCACCTCCTGTGACATCTGTCTTGGACTGTCTTTGTAGCGTTTGCGCCGACCGTTGACCGCCGGAGTCTGTCGGGTTTGTCCTCGAGGCACGTAAACGTTTTTGCCCGATTTACAGATTTTGCGTGGGAGTAAAAAGGACAGCAACCTTAAAATACCGCCTCAAGTTACCTCTAAAGTCATCTGCAGAAATTTCTCAAGACATCATGTCCTTTTTTTGTATGTAAATCCCAGATATTGTTTAAATCACTGATCTGGGCAGAGATCTGCTAATCTGATCTGACATTGCGACGTAAAATACAAGGGTGACTTCAACCATACTGCTCCCTCACTTCCAATAGAGTATTCATGTTCACGTGCACAGCTAAAGTACAGGAGCTAAATGAAATGTCCATTCTCCCTGTGATGGTTCATGTGAGTGGCAGACAGGACAACCAATGGGAGTAAAGCCTGTATTATATAAACATGATAGGAGCACAAGGTTTTAAAAGAGCTTGTAAAATAGCATCTGAATCATCTCTGATGAGATGGTTTCTATGCCAACACCTCAGAACAAGGACAAACAAACAGTCCCGGCCATACAACCATCCTGGGTCCACCTCAATCTTCCAGCGCCACGTTGCCGCACCTTTCACAGCGTCCGTGGTGACCAGCGCAGGGCCAAGAGGACAGAAGCTGTCGAAGGTCTTCCCCAGCAGCCACTGCTTCCCGTTGCGTTTCATCTGCCAGTCGCGTGCGCTCACGTCGTTGGCCACGGTGAACCCGGCCACGTGGGAGAGCGCATCTTCCTCCTGATGGACGAGACCAGAGGAGAGGAGAGGAGAGGAGAGGAGAGGAGAGGAGAGGAGAGGAGAGGAGAGGAGAGGAGAGGAGAGGAGAGGAGAGGAGAGGAGAGGAGAGGAGAGGAGAGGAGAGGAGAGGAGAGGAGAGGAGAGGAGAGGAGAGGAGAGGAGAGGAGAGGAGAGGAGAGGAGAGGAGAGGAGAGGAGAGGAGAGGAGAGGAGAGGAGAGGAGAGGAGAGGAGAGGAGAGGAGAGGAGAGGAGAGGAGAGGAGAGGAGAGGAGAGGAGCAGATGCTACAACCCGAGCGTGGAGGGAGTCGCAGCCGTCAGAGCGGAGGTGACGCCGCGGCGCTCACCTTGATGTGTTTCCCTCGTCTTCCAATCACAAACGCCAGCTCCACCTCCCAGTCCACCTCCTTCAGTTTGACACGGGGAGAGAAGGGAAAATTGCAGCATCAAAAATTATCAACTGTCACACAGGTGTGTGTGTGTATAGTTCACAAGCTTACAAGAAAACAAGGTTAAATAAGATGTCTGTGTATTTTAATCAGGGCTGCACAGAAGGCAGACCTGAATTCTGCAAGAGCAAGTTTTTGAAGAGGATTTAAATCCATTTAAATTGAATTAAATTACTATTATAAATGACTATAATGATACTATTCCTACAGTACAAAAACCTCCAGAACTTAGGTAGTTTACTATGATAAATTACTATATCTTACACCTTTTGTTTTGGTGAAAGCAAATAATGGTGGGAAATAAAGGGACCTGACGTCATGCACAATTCAAAGGATTACATGTTTTCAGTGGACGGCTCTTTCAACAGTGAGTATGAGGGGATGTCAGCATAATGTCAGCAAGCAGATTTTTGTACCAACTTAATAAACAAAACGCTCTCAAATACTAAGGTTTATTGTAAGACACCACTCCTAAACTCTCCCTCTTTCAACTAAACTCTTTCATTCAAGTTCTACTGTAAATTCTGCTTCCTGTTTTGAAATCCGACAGTCAAGTTTGGTTCTGAATTTTACACCATCCTGTTATTAATATTGATCCCTGGGTACTGCTACAATACCATCCGAACTCTTTTGTTTTTTTTTAATAAAGTGTTTGAGTCCAATACTATAAAAACTGTGCTGTAAACAATAATGAAAATGAATGTACTATGCGGTCTCCCTGAGTGTCTACAAACAGAGAAGACCTGAGAGGAACAGTGAGTTGAGGACCCGCCTCAGCTCTGGTCCTCTCACCTGGCTCTCTGAGGGCAGCAGGATGTCGTCGTACGGCCCCGTGATGGCGCTGGGGAACTTGCTGAAGATGATCGGCTCTTTGGGAATGGGGGCGTTCTGCTCCAGGCAGTGATCCCTGTAGTTCATGCCCACACACACCACCTTCTCCGGGGCCAGAACGGGAGACAGTAGCCGGATGTCAGACCGCTCCAGCACACACTGACCAGACGACAAGGCTCTGAGGGAGATGGGGAGGAGGAGGAGGAGGAGGAGAAAGTGAGAACGAAGCGACAACATGATTAGAGGATGGTAAAACTGTAGGTTAGGTTTAAGATGATAATTCAAGAGGATAATACGAGGAAGACGAAGTAAAAGGCAAAGAAATGAGAATTAGTAATGTTGAGAATCAAGAGAGTGCCATTTGTGCACAGTCAGTCATAATGGGATAATGGAATTCTTCTGCAGTAGCAGAATAGGAAGGGCTGTTAACTAAGTCAATATATCCAAAGGTAATGCACTTGTGCAGAGTCGGTTAGACCTAAGAATCCAATTGTGGTAGTAAGGAGTTATTGTAGATATTTCTGTGATTTGTTTCTCCCATCAGTCTCACTGACAAGGTTGTACAAAAGGATAACCAAAGGACAACACTGATTCAGAGCAGACAAGATAGATACTGTGAAATTAGAAGATCTGTGTGGAATTACGTTTGTTTACAATGCATTCTTCATTTTATGAATGGAGACTCCACAATGCCCCTGAGGTGTGAGTGTGAATGGTGAGTGCGGCTCCGGAAAATCCGAATTGGGATTATATATAACAGTAATCCAGAGAGTTTGGATATAAGAGTAATCCAGAGTTTGGATATAAGAAAATATACGTATGGATGGAATATGTATCTGAATGTGTTTGGTACCTCTGTGCACACTCCAGACCCTTGTCTCCCAGCTCCAGCAGCTCTCTCATGGTCGAGGGCATGGAGGGGTCAAAAGCCTTCAGATCCACCACGCCGAGCCCCTCGCCACGCTCCACGCCCACTCTGACACCTCCTCCATCACTGAGGCGCTGAAACTGGACCAGACGCATGGCTGCTCCGCTCACACCTCGCCTCTGAGGGGTTATGGTTTGCCGGCGGAAGATTAAACTCCTAAAGATGCAACGACAGCGAAGAGGAAGTCTCATCTGATGGGAAAAGAGAAGAAACATAAATCCCATAGTTCTCTGTGTTTTAGATCATCAAGAGAGGAACTTTTTTTTTTACCATTGAAATAATACCTAAATGTTAGACTTCTGTGGTCAGAAATGAGAAAAGGCCTCAATGGCTTTTCTAAAATCTAAGGTGACGGTATTGTGCTAATTGAAAAAAGTTCACATCTTCAAGATATTGAGGAACTTCAGATACTGAAGAACTTTTCCATCTTTCTGGCTGAAAGAAGGGAAGAAACCGTGAGATCCGTGGAAAAAATTGCTTGTTGGAACCTGTAGAGGCTCCAGCTTTGCCAGGGACATCTATCAACTTATTAGTGGCTGGAAACTCTCAGTTATGAGAACCAGGACGAGGAGTACAGAACAGAATGTGAACAGCGGCCAGACTGGTTTTTCGAGCGAAGATTGCAAATACTTGGAGAGTGCAAATGTCTGTTTGCATGTCTGCAGCGATGCACAGTTGGAAGCACTCACTTAATAGAGAGAACAGAGCTGTGAAATGAGTTCATACCCACCCAGAGGGAAGCAGCAGTTGAAACCTCAGCCTACCTGCAGCTCCTGATATCATTTAGATCTTATCTTGCATATAATGTAGTTTTCATGTGGTTGCAAACACTGCTGCACTGCTCTGAGAGCTGCTACTGAATAACTAGGTCAGCTGCTGTTTGTCCCATGCCCTTTGTACTGTCTGGTTAACACTCACCTCTCCTGCTTCTGCACAGAAAACGCTCGCTTAAACTGCTTCCGGGTGGTGGTTGTAGTTCATGAGGTCATTTCTGTCAAAGCCGAGATAAATGACACACGCGATGCAGAGTCAATATCGATTCTGAATGATCGTACCGGGCAACGAGCGTCATAAATGAATTTGTCATAAATCAGCATTCTTCGATTTACGCTAGAAACTACAATTCCCGACGGTCATTGAATGCTCCTGAGGTGCAGTTCACCGTTAGCTTATGGGAGTACAGCAAGCGAAACTGAATATATCCAGTGCAGCCGCTGCCTATCAGAGGATTTCTAATGACCATTTCCAGTTTTTGTAGTTCACGAGAGTGTGTCTGTCAAAAGTCAGATCAATTATACACATAATGCTCAAGACAGAAGGAAGCTATATGCACTTTCGCTGGTGTCTCCTGAAAAACTACAATTCCCGACTGCCTTTGAATGCGTCTTAAAGTGCAGTGGGAATCGAGAGACATTCAGCATATTTAAGTACAAACAGCTGGATGAAATGTGGATAATTCGACTTATATATCCGACCAAGTCACACACAACATTTTCCTGATTAAAACGGTGCCTAAACATGTAACTAATATCTCCAACAGCATCGGAGTAACAACAAAACCCCTTAAACTAATGGAGGTCACGCCTTACTTTTCGGAGTGTTGTATTTTCGAGCTTCACGGAGGCCGTGAAGGCAGCACGGCTTCCTCTCGCCGGGTCATGTGACCTAGTGGAGAGTCCTGAAGGGAAGGAGCCGCTGTCAACTGT
Source organism: Karalla daura (assembly GCA_029224185.1). Lineage (NCBI taxonomy): Eukaryota > Metazoa > Chordata > Actinopteri > Chaetodontiformes > Leiognathidae > Karalla > Karalla daura. The sequence goes on along the minus strand of CM055192.1, from coordinate 11,063,403 downwards.
GTCTTTCTCTCCGAAGACGGCCGAGCAGCAGGACAAAGATGTGCACCAGGTGAGACCAGAACCACGACTAGACCCGAACAAGAACCCGAGTCTGGGTCGCACCCGGTCCCGTATTTTTTTTCTCGCGGAATTAGGATGTGCCGGGTCTTAGTTGGGTGCAGGGTGTTAATCTAATCCTCTGTGATATAATGTGTGTTTTTTTGATCCAGCTGGTTTACTGAAGTCATTCAGTCACTGTGAAACCTGACCTCTTCATATTGCAACCACGATCTCAGTTTTGTTTTCCTTGGCTCAGATTTCACTAAATGGTTCCCGTACCCTTTTAAATTTCACTTTCACTGGTGGTGTATTTCCATCAATCATCTCAAGAGACTAAACAGCCAGAAAATCTGACTGGTGGAGATGCATGTAGTGCATGCAAGGTGCAAAGGTTTGAGTCCTCTGCTGTGTGCAGGGAGATCAACCAGTCGGTCTGTTTATAGCCAAAGTATATCTCAAAGGTCCTGCAGGGTTGCACCAACTCTCTTATCACTGATCCCTATTATCATGGCGGACACAAGATCTAAAGGCATCGCTCTAACTGAGATATCTCAGCAGTTTGTAGCAGCCTGTGCTGACACTGCTCATATAAGAGGAAATAACCCTTTCTTTTTTGTGTCTTTCTGTGCAGTGTGCAGCCTGTCGAGTGGACCACCGACCTCAGGAACCAGAAGTGAGTGTCTGGAGAAATGTTGCATGCTTCCTCTTTAGTTGCGTGGTGTTGATGATTAATTGCATTTTTCTCTCTTTTTCTCAGTTTCGATGGCATCGTGTTGGTGACCCAGAACTATGACACCTTGCCCACCAAGCTCGAAAGTCTGAAAGCACCTCTGCAGGACTACAGCTCTGTGAGTGTCTCCTCCTCAAGCCTGGAAAGCATGCAGTCCTCTCGCCAGCCTCTCTTTGTCTCTCTTACAGCCATCCTAATCTGCTTTTTACCTAACCAGTGTTACAGTCTGTTAGATCACCACTCGCTCATTCTCACACCTACGAGTGATTTAGATGCATGTTTTGGGATGGTGGGAGAAACGACTCACCCAGCGTGTATTTTTAGTTTGGCCAGACAATGACAAGATATTTTTTTTCCCTTCTCAGGTTTGTTATGGACACAAGGTGTTTGCGATCCACAGCATGAAAATATTTAGCAGCACCACCCGTCACAGACGAATAGGAGCCAAAACAATTCAGGAGCCAAAACGGTTCAGGAGCCAAAATCTATTTCTCTTTGTGTTTATATCTTTCAGTCAATCACTTGCACCTTTTGACACATGGGTGTGGTTTTGATGTCTTTTCAGTTGGGTGGTGGAGTGACAAAGGTAGTTAGTAGAGCGAATACGGTATTGTTGCCATCATCGTCATCATATTATTCACAGTACGATCTCATCAGATTATTTAATATTTTGTGTCTTCTTTCTTTCATCGAATAAACATTATTTAACAGCATTTGGACTTCAGGGTTTAATTTGTAGCCTACTAAGAATGTCAGATGCCTTTTTTGGGGGGTTTTGGATAATTGGTCCTTACAGACATTTACTCTTGTTCACTCCTGGCAGGGCTGTGTATTTGGTAGTGATCTCGCTCCTCCTCTGTGTGTTTGTCTAGGTGGACAGCGGCCTGCAGGAGGAGGTGGTGGTGCTGAGGGTCCCTGGTCTCCCCGGCAACCGGCTGGTGTTCGCCTCCACTGGGCCTGTGAACCGCGACTACGACGATGTCAGGCGCTTCAGCGACGCCGCCGCCAACGGCATCAAACGGTGGGTGTCTCAGCCGCAAGGTTTCTCTCCACCTGAGTGACATGTGCTGTTGGTTCACCCCCAGGGTTTTTTCTTTGTGTGTGTGTGTGTGTGTTCTCCAGGGCCCTGAAAGCAGGCCTGCAGCGCCCCCTGCTGGTGTGTCCTCCACACAAGGACTACAAGAACAGCACCGTCGTGGCAGCACTCGGAGCGCTTCAGGCTCTCTACATGGTGAGAAAAAACACTGAGAAGCTTTCAATGATGGCTCCATTTTTTAGGATTTCAGCATCAGTGGGATTGTGTTGTAGCTTTAAATCCCCTTAATTCTCTTTCCCCTTTCTGCCGAAAAAAGATTAAGACATTTAAGATAAGATAATCCTTTATTAGTCCCACATTGGGTAATTATTTTTGTCAAGACAATCACAGGATGACTATTGTCTCATACATCTACTGTTGTCTTTATTACCATATACCATAAAGACAGTACTGTTACTAGTAAACTCCATTTATTTTGATGGGAATCAAAAATCTTTAACTATACTCAACAGTTGGACCAGAAACCCCTAAAAATTGCTCATTCTTGCATTTGATTGATTCAGGTTGTTATTCAGGCACTCCAAAGTACTGAAGCAAACCCAGATGTTACCAGATTTGCATTTCAGCTATAGCAAAAGATAGTAATGAAAAATAAAGCTCCTCAGAATGGAACTTACCAAAACCAGTGTCACAAAGTGCCTTTCAATAGATACAGTGGCTAAACTTTAAGTAAAACACCGAAGACAAGACGAAGGCCGACTCACCTGCTCTAACATCTGTTTCCTACAAAAGCCCCTGGAAGTGAGGGAGAGCAACATCAAGCCCTCCGACTTCAAGGTGTGTGTCCTGGGTCTGTGGGCGGACGAGGAGGCGGAGGGTCAGAGACTGGTGAAACTGGCTGACGCCCTGGAGAGCGGCAGGTGGGTGCGACGTGACATCCCATCCCATCCCATCTCTGCCGGAGAGACCCGTCCTGCTGTCTTGAACCCTTCAGCCTGAGTGTGTGTTCCCCCTCCTCAGGCTGGCGTGTCGCGACATCGGCGGCTCAGACCCCGAGCGCATGGCGGCTCCTCGCGTGGCCGACTACGTTCCAGCAGCTGTTCAACGACAGCCCCGTGCAGGTAGCCTTACAACGCGTGCATACAAATCCTCTGTTGAGCCACTTTTTGGATCACTTTTGTACCTAATTTATCCGTCTACCCAGGTTGAAGTGGTGAGCGACCTCAAGGTTCTGGAGAAGGAGTATCCCTGCCTGGCTGCAGTAAACCGCTGTGCCCACTGTAGGAATATCTGCCTTGTTTTTCTTATTTACGAAGCCTGGGCCCAGTGAAGTTTCTAACTCTGAACCCTCCACACACAGCTGTACCTCGACACCAGGCCAGAGTCATCAAGCTGCAGTACTGCGGAGAGGGACCCATCCAGAAGACACTCATGTTGGTGGGAAAGGTGAGAGGAGAGAGGAACATCGAATAAATATGGAGCCACATGTTTACACAGTACCCTTCAATGAGAATTTGATTCTGTCATGGTTTAAAAGCTTTGTAGCAAAGAAAAGTATGAGATATAGTACTACTGGTACTGTTGAGTAATGTTGCATAAGTTACAATGTATGGGCCAATAGGAATGTTTTGGAGCTGTATTTGGACAATGTTTGACATATTTCATACATAAAACTGTCAAACATTAGCACATTATAGTGACCTATTCAGCCTTTATTTGGCCAGTTAATTTCCACTCCAAACTAAAGATGTGCTTTAAACTCAGAGGTTGCTTGTTATGCTGTGTTTCCAGGGCATCACCTACGACACTGGTGGAGCAGACATCAAGGCCGGAGGTTTCATGGCCGGGATGCACAGAGACAAGTGTGGAGCGGCTGCCGTGGCCGGCTTCTTCCAGGTTAACCCCCCCCCCCCCTTCTTTTTATCCGTTTCATCAGCATTCAGTCCTGCTCTCTATCTCACTCTCTCCCTGCTCTCTATCTCTCGCTCTCTAGATTTTGGCCAAGCTGAGGCCAAAACATCTGAAGGTGATCGGCTCCATGGCCATGGTGCGGAACAGTGTCGGTGCAGGTCAGTGCTTTTATCCCCAATCTTGTTTACATTCTTCTGAAGAAAAAAAACATCCTGCCTGCACACAATTTCTTTGAGATGCTCCTTGCTCATTTTGCACCTACTGCAACACCAAAACAAATTCCTCAGTAGCTGTCTAACCAGATGGTACAAACACTTGGCAATTGGAACAGGTGTGGTTGTCTGTATTGGAGAGCCTCCTCCCTCACAATGTGTCGAACAACAAATAAGCGACAAATAATTTGCAACAGCTACAACAGAATTTGCAGAGGCCTCTTCTAAGGTACTTGTTTCAGTGTTAATACACATAGTTAATACAATATGACAAATTTACAACATAACGATGACTAACTCGATGAGACATGGTGCGAACTTGGGAAATCCTGAATTTAGCAATAACTTAAGTAATAACTTAGTATGACGATATTCTATGCAGACACCATGTCTGGATTTCTAAATCACACATCCATTTACGGCTTTGTGTGTGCGTGTGCGTGTGCGTGTGCGTGTGCGTGTGCGTGTGTGTGTGTGTTTTCTCAGACTGCTATGTGGCCGATGAGCTGGTGGTTTCCCGTGCGGGCCGCAGAGTGCGAGTGGGAAACACGGACGCTGAGGGTCGCATGGTGATGGTGGACCTGCTCTGTGAGATGAAGGAGAAGGTGACGTTGCCGTAGAAACGCTTCCCGACTCTCTCTGCACACCTCGGCACGCTGTGTTGCCTGTGATTGTGACGGTGTCGCCCGTGTCTGCAGGCGGTGCGCGAGACCTCTCCTGAACTGTTCACCATCGCTACGCTGACCGGCCACGCCATCAGAGCCATGGGACCCAACTACTCCGTGAGTCCTGCCGCTCTCCCTCTCTCCACAGAGCTCACTGGCTGCTGTGAAGGAGGTTTAGATGATAGTTTGCACAAAGCCACAAAGCTCAGCTCTGAATTTCTCCCCGCAGATCATCATGGACAACGGACCGGCCAATCGCAACAAAAATGCTGCTCAGTGGCAGAAAGGTCAGAAAACTGCACTGATGAATATGACTGTAATGACTGTATGTCTGTTTTTTCCAGCTTTCAGCTGCTTTATCAGTGTATCAGCTGTAATCACTTGCTTGGTGGCAGGGCAAACTCGGTCTGTGGTTTAAGGTGATAAAAAGTAGATAAAGAATCCAGAAGAAAAGCAGCTACTTGATTTAAAGCTGAAAAGTGATACTTGAATCCATTACGTGATTTGTTATTCTAAGGTCAGCTTCAAAATGAGGAAATAATAAAAATATTACTAGTGTTTCATGCTCCTCTGTTTAACATCATTAAAGGAACATGTTCTGTTTATCAAACCAATATTTTCAGAAGTCCTGTAATTTAGTACCTTTTCCATTCATTATGACTTTTTCATCATGTTCTTGTTTTTATGTTCTCATAAATTCATATTTAGTTGGAAGATGCACCCAATCATGTTCCAAATGTTCCAATATTTGTGTTACGATCACTTCAGTGCACTGAAAGTCATGTGACCTCCAACTGTGAGACTTTATTATACTGTATCATAAAACATGGTCTTGGATTCAGTCGAGCTTTGGTCAGTGAGTCATGCTTTCAGATATGGGTCACCCACTAACGCGTGTCCTCTTGCAGCTGGAGAGGTGCTGGGTGATGTGTTCGAGGTGTCCACCATCAGACGTGAGGACTACGAGTTCCACAAGGGCAAGTCTGAGTACGAGGACATCCTGCAGTGCAACAACCTGCCGTCCTCAGCTACGCCTCGGGGGCATCAGACCCCTGCTGCTTTCCTCATCATGGCCTCTGGGCTCGACAAGGTGCCGACACATCATCACGTTCTTCTGCTGGTCTGACTAGTGAAAGGGGAAAGGAATTAACCAGTGTCTTCTCTTGCTTTTAGCACGGCGTGGACTCGGACAAACCTCTGCCCTACTCCCACGTCGACATCGCTGGGTCCAGTGGCCCCTTCCCCGGCGTCCCGACAGGAGCCCCCATCGTTGCCATGGCAACCAACTACATCCTTCCTAATGAGCTCTAAGCAGACGCCCCGGCACCACTTAAAGGTGGCCTGTGCACTTCGTCACAACACAACTTTGTACCCGTCCAAATGTATCTGAAATTCCTGCCATGACAAAAATGTACGACAAAATGTGCTTTTTTTTCATACTGTACGTGAGCTTCCTCAACACCTCAGATCGCTTTTCTGCTCTTGTTTTTATAAGATCTTGTGATATTTGCTCTTGTCTGCACCAAATGTCAGCCAACCCTGCTCTTAAGTGGCCTGAATCAACATATACTCAGGGGTAAAATGGAAATCTTAAACTACCATCGGGTTTTAAGTGTCTGTATGTGCGTGACAAATCTGGGACATGTAAGATTGGTGATGCTGTGTGTGTGATGCTGCCTTCAACCTGGGGTTGTGTTTATCGTGTTCGTGATGCACCCCATGTTATGGAATGCTAACTTTTATACTGTAACAATTTTGACTGGTTACCCTGGTTTCCCTGCATTTGTATAATAAGACTAGGCAAAAAAAGTGAGAGGAGGGCAACAAAAATCCTTTTACCGTCCACATTGCCTTTGTTGAACAAGTGATGTTCACGTGGTGGCATCATGCACATCATGTGCATGATAAGCACAAGTTCCACTTGAAGGCAGTATGAGTCAAACAAAGCACTCCCGTTGATCAATAAAACAGAATTCACACTTAAAGGGTCTTTGTATTCTGTTTCAGACAAGTATGAAAACTCATGGATGCTCTGTGTAGGTTCTCTGTGGATTTTCTGTTTTCCTCCCAACATGTTCAGTCTGATCGGAGCCTCTAAAGTAAAATGTTGACCTGTTCAGGGTGTACTCTGTGCCGTTGTCTTATGTGAGCTGGAGACTAGACCCAATAGATAATGTGACATCATTTGTAAAAAAGACAATGGATGTCCCAAGAAAAAATGGACACATGGAATAGAGAGGCCGATCATTACATATTTGGAGGGATAGGAGGAAACAACCACATCTGCTGTTGCAATACTTGTTTTACATAGCTCCCAATTTCAAAATTCCACAGAAAGGTTTGTTCACACACGCACACACACACACACACAAATATATGACGAAGATATGTAATGAACAGCACATCGTCATCTGGTTTGCACATGCACTTTGATTATTGTGCAAGCACTTAGAGCAACAACACTTTATTGAACAGTTGCACAATATACTTTAACACATTACATTTTGCACTTGGAAGAAATAAAGTTGTTCTTTTATTGAATATTTCTGACTATATTTATTGGCCTGGTTATTGACTTCGATAGAGGAGAGGGACATAAGAATGTGTTTGAGAAATGTGTTAATTGATTAAACTAGATAAGGGCATGTATTGGGCTGCTCACCCTCCTTTGGCCACAGGACCAAAAACACTCCTTAAAAACACCTCATTCAATCACACATTCTTAACACATTCATCAGACCACCCTCACACATCCATCCCCCTGCACCTATTCTCCACCTGGTTGGCACCTGGTTGCTGGGCTGAAATCCTGTATTCCCAAAATGCAGAATAAAACCTCGTCCTGTGTCTTACCCTGAACCTGCCTTGAGTGAATTCTTGTTGTGTCATCCAGCCGCAATTGTGGTCATGCTCACCATATAGATATAGATATAGATATAGATATAGATATAGATATAGATATAGATATAGATATAGATATAGATATTCTGTCATATACAATGTTCTGTCATTGAGGACTGAATATATCCTGTTATCAGAGAAATTTGACTAAATTTCTTAAAATCCTCAATATTTTGGGGCAAAATTGTCTATTGAAATAGTTGTCATCTATTTTATTAAGACTAAATTAATGTGTTTTTGCGGCTGTAAATGTATACATTATCTACAGGTCAGTGTATTTATGTGCAATCACAATTACTTACCTACTTCGTAACGCTTTGATAATATGTCTCAAATTAAGAGAGCGATCTGTAGTTTTCCATTCCTACTACTGGAACTTCAGCGTTTCTTGCAGTGTGCAGACTTGCCCTCTCCAACATGCCCGACCTCAGCTCCCAGGCTGGGCGGTCCGTACGCCTACACGGAAATGACGCAATGACGCCGAGTTATTAAAATGTGACGTTAACGCGCGCAAATAACACAAACCTTCCCGGGCCAGAGCGAGAGAGGTGCCTCCAGCTGCAGCTCCGCCAGCAGAACAACACAAAGACCTCAAACTTCCAGACCTCTCTCCTCCTCCAGCTCCTGCAGCCCGTTTTGTCGGAGTCTCGACAAGCTTCCCTCCTCCTCCTCTTCTTCTTCTTCTTCGTAGACTTCAAACACACAGCCAGAATGTTCGAGGCTCGCCTGGTGCAGGGCTCCATCCTGAAGAAGGTGCTGGAGGCTCTGAAGGACCTGATCACGGAGGCCTGCTGGGACGTCAGCTCCTCCGGCATCTCCCTGCAGAGCATGGACTCCTCTCACGTCTCCCTGGTGCAGCTCACCCTCAGGCACGACGGCTTCGACTCGTACCGCTGCGACAGGAACCTGGCCATGGGAGTCAACCTCAGCAGGTGAGGTTAAACCCTTTATAGAAAGCACCAAAGTATTGAGGTTTGAGTTGGTACCTGTGCTGTACTGATAGAATTAGTTTAGGGCCTGGAAACGCTATGAGGCACCTGCTGACTAATGCAGGATGACAAGTCGAGGAGCAGGAACCTGCATCTGTAATACTCGAACTTCGTGTTTTGTTCCTCGTGTCTGCTAACAGTATGTAAATGTAATTACTTTGTGTTTTGTCCGAAGTCAGGCTGCTGTGTCATATCTGTTCTGTACAAAGAGCGAAGCCATCTTTGTCTGGGCATGTCCCACTGCCCGGATCAGACCTGCTGCTGCTGCGCACTTTGACTGAATACCGCGAGATAAATGTGTTTTATACCAGGAGTTATTTGTTCGGTCTTAAGTCGATTTTCTGAGTCTGGCGTGTGCGATGGCACAGTTTAGGAGCGGCTAATGGCCTTTGTGAAGACATGTACGTCATTTTCGCACCAAACTCTGCGCGCCGAGGCTTGGCGGGAATCTCTATTCAACGGGACGGCTTCCGTTTCCGTTTTCCCGCCGCCGCGCTCGCTGACGTCACATCCGTACGATATTCGGCGCGAAGCTATAGAGCGTGCCGCCCATTAGTTACCCCAGCCTTATGTTGAACATGCAAAAGCTTTATTCATATTTCAACATGATTTGCATCTTTTGTTACGTTTGTAATGACGTGAAACTAAATGAGTTCGTCCCATCGTTGACGGAACAATATGTATATTTCTCTAGATTTTACATTTTTTGGCAAGAATGTATTGATCCGTCCACACCTTATCTTACCGGCCTTGTACTTTAATGGTGTTGTAGATGTCTGCTGGAGCTTATCTCAAGTACACATGGGGCAAAAGCAAACTAAACATGTATTTTAGAGTTTGTTGCGATATAAAATATACCAGTTTGTCTTTAATTTACAATTTTCTTACAATTTCTCTCCATAGTATGTCGAAGATCTTGAAGTGCGCAGGAAACGAAGACATCATCACCCTCAGGGCAGACGACAATGCAGACACACTCGCCCTCGTATTTGAGACACTCAGTAAGTTTTTATTGTATTGCCCATAAAGCAGCAAGACGTAAATCTGACAGATGCTGTTTAGCTGTGTTACTGACTGTTACTCTGTTCACTCTGACAGACCAGGAGAAGGTGTCCGACTACGAGATGAAGCTGATGGACCTCGACGTGGAGCAGCTGGGTATCCCAGTAAGTCATCGGACCACTTTGTACATCAGACCCAATTTCCTTTTCCATGCACGCTCTTTCCTAACCCGCGTTTCTCTGCGTGTGTCTCCAGGAGCAGGAGTACAGCTGTGTGGTGAAGATGCCCTCTGGGGAGTTCGCCCGTATCTGCCGTGACCTGTCCCAGATCGGTGACGCCGTCATGATCTCCTGCGCCAAGGACGGAGTCAAGTTCTCCGCCTCTGGAGAGCTGGGTACAGGAAACGTCAAGCTGTCCCAGACCAGCAACGTGGACAAAGAGGAGGAGGCAGTGAGTATTACGGTTTGAGTTCAAATCCAAATTGCAATGAAGACACTAAACTGAGAAATGAAGAAGAAGGATCTTAATTTCTTCATTTGTTCCCAACTATTGTCAAGAAACCCTCTCACATTTTGCCTCCTCTCTCAGGTCACTATCGAGATGAACGAGCCCGTTCAGCTGATCTTTGCCCTCAACTACCTGAACTTCTTCACCAAGGCCACGCCACTGTCCAAGACCGTCACCCTCAGCATGTCCGCTGACATCCCCCTCGGTTAGTGAGGCCCTCCTCTCGATAGGCACTCGGCTCCTGATTGTGACCATCAACAAGACTGTAAACGTCTCCTTTTGTGTCTTTCTACAGTGGTGGAGTACAAGATCGCCGACATGGGACACGTCAAGTACTACTTGGCTCCCAAGATCGACGAGGAGGCTTCTTAAGTTGAGCACCGTAAGAGAGAATGGAGAAGGGAGGCGACTTGGACTTGTTCCGACAGCGGGTCGTCCTGGTGGTCTGTGGTCACTGTCCACTCTCAGCGACAGTGTGACGCGACGACACGCCCAGTGCTCTGCCTCTGAGGAAGAACTTCAGCACTTGTTCACTCCACTCTGGCATCTCTCTTTCTCTCTCCACCATCGCCCCGGTTTGGGAAGGCAGATATCCCTATCCTTCTTGTAGATAACACTTTTGTAAATAATTGCTGTGGTTTCGCTCGGTCAACCAGCCCATGTTTTTGTATTCAATGAGTCAGTCCAAAATAAAGTCTTTTTCCATCATTTTCCCGTCTTCCTGAAATGTGTGGGACAAAAAGTTTCACCTTATTTTTAAATTTAATGTATATTCACTTCAATCAATAAATCAATCAAGCCTTATTTATCCTCTTCTTATATATAGTATATCTACCTGGAGTTGACCAAAGTGCTGTACAGCATTATAACATAATCAAAAGGATTGAAAATGTAGAAACGGAATAAAAAGTGCTACTTGGTGCCAGTCACCTTATTTTGATCTTTGCATGGAAATTATGTTGGAACTGACCAGGATTTAACAGTTTATTCCTACTTCACTCACTGCACTGGATAACAGCAGGAGATTATCTGAATAAGACCAAACAAAACAGCAACTTCATAGTTGAACTGCATTGAATTATTGGTGATGCCTCAAACGAGTAAATGTTAAATTGGCAAATGCCGGTTTGTTGCTTAGTGTTGGTGAGGTGGAGAACAGGTGCAGCAGTAACCAAAAGCAGCCGCCAGGTGGTGCTCTTCCATTTTAACTAAATTACTCACTGGTCAAGTCACATTTGTAGAATCATTAATACATTAACTGGGGATTTCCACTTGGCAGTTTCTCCAGAACCACGAGGTGTTTAATAAACCAAAGTACATGTTGACTGAGAGCCACTGTGTCACTCACCAGCAGCATCATTTCTTCATATTACCTGAATACTCCCTTCATATTACCTGTACCTGACACTACAACAAAACTGATAGATCCGCCAAAGGTCTCTGACATATACTTACCAGACAGCATAAAGACACTATCCTGAATCATTGACCACATAAGGTCGGATCAGATCATCATATCAGATTATTGTAAATATGTTCATTATGATATAGATATTAATGACATGTTCATGCACAGCACAATTAAACACCTGTTTGGATCATACCACAGGTAAACAGGACTGTAAGTACTGTAAGCAACGGTATAACTGAGTATGAAAGCAGCATTTTGGAAGGACTCAGTCACTCACAGGCCCATATGGAGTGAAGTTTGACACTGACACCATTGTGTAAAGGAATTAGCGACCCGGGATTACAAAACAAGTGGCATAACAGAGTTTGCAAACGATTGCGGGCTACCTCTAAATACCAAGGACACGTGGTCGCCTTGTGTTTCGGCTCTCTCTAAATGACTTGGGTTTTGATTTCTGAAGTTGTCGTTCAGGTTCCAGCACAGACAGGTCAGAGAGGAGACCGACTGAACTACCTGAGAGTCTGCAGCTGTTCATGTGTCAGTGCAGTCGGTGCACAGACAGTTTTAATCCTCCCAAAGCTTTAATCAGACTGGCAGCCGCATCTGGCACTCGCCCAGACTGAACTAATGTACACACTGTATAATGACATTGCATAATTATGTTATCTCCCTGCTCATAGAGCACAGAGCAGCTGACAGTTTCTGCAGGATAGACATTTTGGTGCACGTTTTGCAAAATCCCAACAGTTTATACCTCATCATATTTCCTGTCTTTCATTCCCATTTAAGAGGATTTTTCTTATTTTCCAGGCCCTTCACTGTAAAATCTGACCGTGCTCTATGCTGTGCTGGTAAAAAAAAAGAAAAGCAGCCTGAGGTAGAGACAGCAAGAGCAAAAACAGAGCAGATTATAACCTCTCAGTAGATTGCCTGCCAGTGTAATCCCAGACTCCTGCGGGATATCAGCGTTCATCTGCCGAAAGGGATGGACTCTAATGAGCCTGCACCCAGCCAGCGGGGAAAAGAGGATTGAGTTTTTTTGTGTGTGTGATTTCATTTATTCCAAATGCATTTTACGATTCCTTCTATCTATATGTGTTCGCTCGGCTGCCCTGAGCCCACCACAGCTTTGTCAGTATTTCACTGGCCTGAAACAAAATGAAGCGAGGCCGAGGGTTTGTGTGATGGAGAAGCAGCAGAGCAGAAGTGTGTATCTTCAGATGGAGAGAGGGAGGGGAGGAGGGGTAAAGATGAGACTGTCATCTTAGGAAGTGACCGATAAAGCGGAGCGACGGCGCGGCCATTTAAGCTGCCTCAATATTTAATTAACCGCCGCCGCCCAGGTTCAGATTAATTACTTCCTGGAGCAGGCGACGAGGGTTCAGCCCGACTGTGGGTTTCCGCTCCTGGATCGTCCACAGTTACAGACGCCAGCTCCGACTCGGGCCCTGATCACTGCCTAACGATGACTGATGTCGCAGCTGTAATTAGGAGTTGTGTTTAATGGCAGCAGGGGCAGGTTGAAACGAGGCCACTCACGCAATACGTCCTGACAGTCAGAGAGCTGCACGAGCTCAGGGCCCCCAAGTCTCAAAGTGAGTCATGCAGGAGCACAACTTCTACATCAAGTGCTGTTTTTATACAACTGTCTGGCGAAAATAGACATTTGGCTTTCATTTAACAAGCAAGAACCATTTTGTGTTTCAACTTCTCCTTCAGGTTGGTCCATATTTTGCTGAAGAGGGCAAAACAGATTCTTTAAACTAAAACGATCTTTAGAGTTGAGTGGTGAGGCACTCTGTGTCACATGGGATCAAGATGAACTCTAAAGGAGACTTAAACATGATTTATAGGACAATCATTTGATTGAAGTGGAGGAAAGTGTCCAGTTCAGTTGATTTAATTGCACTTTGCTTGAACATTTGCATGAGAGAACAATTTACGCTACTATGGTTTTGTACTTTTCCATCAATACCCGCGTTTATCTTCCCGACAGCCACAGCTTCTGTTTAGCTGATTGATCGATTTATCGTTCAAGCTGTTTTTCACAATTTCTCCATCTGCTTTCTTCTTTTTTGTCCTCCCAAACGTGACTAATTGTCCTGAATGGCAGGAAACTGAATCATTTTGAGTCAGGTTGTTGAGTGGGTGAATTGTGACATTTGAAGATGTCGCTGTGAGCTCTGGGTAACATTTGTGTCATTCACTCACTACGTCCAAGAGCTTTGTGAGGCAAATCGAAATCAATACTGATTTTGTTTATTAAATTAAGGGTGAGAATGAGTCCTTTGCCTCTGTCTGGTGGGAAAAGGCCTCACATTTAACACAGCTTGGACGCATTTGTCAAATACTGCAATGCTTAGTACAATGTAAAACCACCAAAATGCCAGATCATCCCAACATTTCGTATTGAAGTGTGACACTAGATTCTGTCCAATAAAATTGTGAGACACTCGAGGCAAATCTCTTTATTGTCTCCTCTGGCTCCGGCGAGGCTCAGATTGCTCATAGGATGGGCTTATACTTGCTTGTCTGCTTTTGCTGTTATTCAATATTCTGAGTATTATCACGTAAACAGCCTATTGATTCCGCTAAATGTGGCCTTTTCTGGTAGGTAGAATGTGCCAATACTTGTGGTTTGGGAGCATTTTCCTCCAGTGCAACGGAGGGAAGCCCGCATTTCCGACTTGGAATCTCATGAAGGAGCTGGATGAAAGCAGGTTTTTGGATATGCCCGAAGAAAACACAAAGCAGACTTTCTAAAAACCTGAGCCTTGTGTCAAAATGAATGTTCACCTCCCTCAGCCGTGTAAACAGATTAGCAGGATTACCCTCTTGTCCCGGATTACAGTTTATGAATATTGTTACAAATTCCTTAAAATCAATGTAAGACTTTCTGTGTGAAGAGTAGTAGTTATATTCTGCAGACCGTGTGGTGATGTAAGAGCGAGGGGGCAAAAGATTACAACCTGTGCAGGTTTTAATTTGAAATTTTTATTTGAATCCCATTCATTTGATATTTTAATGCATTGGCAGTGCACTTAAAGCAGCCTGTTGTATTCGAGTGAGTCTGATCTCTACGCTGTTATCGTGAGGCCGCATTCCTGCATCTCCCTCACTCTCTCATTCTCTTCCGTCGCTGTCTGGCCTTTAAATTGCTTTCTAGAGGCAGGGGATTTTGGCCGGGGAGATAAGGGGAATGGGATGAAAGACTGTCGCTGGCTCTCTCTTTCTCTCTCTCTCTCTCTCTCTCTCTCTCTCTCTTTCACTCTGAGGCAGGGGGAGTCCTGTGAGTGCCGCACATTTACTGAGACAGAAGAGAGGGCAGGTTGTACCAGTCGCTTGTCCCTCGGGCCAGTAAAGCTGTGGAGGCGCAGGAGACACGTTTCCTACCCTCTTTGGCCTCCGAGGCAATGAAACAAACAGAGGTGTCACGTGTCGCACATTTGCATACACGAGGGTCAGACCAGGCCTTGAGGTCCTGAGTGAGACTCCAGCAATGAGGGACAGGAGGGTGTGTTTTCCTCTCACTTCAGTGCAAAGAAGTGTATTTGCCGAAATTGAACAGCTGTACGTCAACAAAAGAGAAAAAAATGAGACAAGATTAAAAAAAATACTGACTGTTTATACAGAAGGTGTTCATACAGAAGGTGCAGATTTGCATGGAGTATAAAGTGATGTGAAGTGAATGCAGAGGCAGCTTTAGTACAAGACCTTCAGGAGAGCTCTAGGGAAAAGAAATGTACGAAGTAGGAGACGAAAATTCAAAATGGTGCAAAACAACTGCTCGGTGTAGCAGTAACCCTGAACTGGAAGAGAGGAACTCTGATAATGTTGACTGTTTTGAAGACATGTCAGACAAATGTGCAGTCAGAGTTTGGATATTGTTGATCCTGGACTGAAAAAAAAAGGACTGAGCTGTATGGCTGTGCCTGTGTGTTCCACTATCCAATTAAGGGAACACGTGTTGGATATCTCTCCAATTTTCCTTGGTTAAGTATTAATAATCCATCTCTATGTGAAACATCTTGGACTCCGGTGTGCCTTCTGTTCCAGATTGCTTCCACATCTACATCCAACGCGTCCAGTGAATGGCTACTAAAAGATTCATTGAGAATCAGCCGCAAAAACATTGCAGAATGGCTCCAATTGTGCTTGTGTCTCAGTCTGTCTGCTTTTTCCCCCCCGTCTCTTGTCAGTCAGTCAGTCAGGTCCTGGAGGGTCGATCCCTCTCAGCTCTCAGACCTGACACTCTCTTACGTAAGCCGTCAGAGCTGGGCTGTCTCCCCACCAGAGCGGGCTGCATGGATTATTGATGCCAGCTCGGAGTGAGCGAGGCACGGCACATGGCAAGGACACACCAGTCACCAGCACCGCACAATCCACCTGCTTCGAATCACCCTGTCAGATATTTCAGATTTCATTCTTTCTGCTACAGAAACGTTGGCGGGGACCTCCCTCCTCTTCCTCCTCCTCCTCCCCCTCCTCCTCCTCCTCGTCCGCCCGCTCCCCACAAGGCTTTGATTTCACACAGCGTTCCTCACAGTTGACACACATGTATTTCTGACTATGCTCTGCGTGTTTTGAAGTCGTCCCTGCATGGATTAGCATATTAATGGGATGTCCTCTTTGTCCCTGTTTTCTGTCACTCAGATTTCACAGCAGCGAGGGAGATGGTGAGGCGATGCAGGTGATGAAGAAGAGGAGGGCAGAAAAGAGTAGAGATGGAGGAACGTTTGTAGTCTGAGAGCCGCACCTGAGAGTAATTGGTACAGGTGGGATGAATGATCAATGTCATTACCCATCCTCAGGACATGTCAGTGATTGTCCAATGAGCTGTACAGTACTGTGTCAAATCCCATAAAAACAAACTGCAGCCGTCCTTTGCTTAATCACTCTGAATCATTGATAACTAATAGGATGTTGCACAGATATTCAATATATTGCACATACTTGCTGTTTGTGATGATGGATTGAACAGTTGCCCCTTCAGTGCAAGAAGTTTTCCACATGAAAAACTCATCAAAAAATCAGCAGCTATTTTGATAATCGGTAATTGTTTGAAGAACCATTTCAGGGAGAAAAAAAAACACCTTCACCTCCACGCTAACAGCTTGTTTGCTTCACTTGATGAGTGTTTGAACTGGGGAGTGTTTTACACCTGGTTTCATTTCCTCTCATGCAGAGCATGTGTCATAAGACATAACATTGACTTCTCTCAGATGTGTCTGAGGCAGCAGAAAAAACACAAACACCAGAAGAAGGTTCAGAAGCACCTCGTCACATCCACTATAACTACAACATACACGATGTTATTCTCCTCCAGGTCTGGCCTGAGATCCGTGCAGCTCCTTGGTCTGAACCAGAATTCGATTAACAGCAACATCAGCGAAATAATCTCAGGTTCTGTAGTTTTTTAACCAGAGCCAGAACAGAGATGATGTGAAAGCACATTCACACAGAACAAGAAATAAACTCACACATCAATCAAGACACTCGATACAAAGTGAACACACACTGAATAGATGAAATCGGTACGAGGGAGACAGACAGGTGGGAATCACAGCAACAAGACGGTATTTGTGAAGAGAGGAGAGAGAGGTCCGTCCATCCTTACTCCTTCCTCTCTGTAGCCAGTGGTGGAGCAGGAGTCTGCTGGTGCCTGGCGCCGGTCCATCACACTCACATCTAGGGGCATCTTAGGGTCTTAAATCAACCGAAATATACATGTTTCTGGACTGTTTGGAGAGTCCAGAGTCCCCAGAGAAAATCCTGGCAGACATGTGGAGGACATGCAAACTCCACACTCAAAGACTAGAATTTCCAACTGGAAATTGAACCGGTTGTTCAATAAAGTTGCTATAAAGTCACAGTGCTAGAGGGAACATAGAATAAATGAATGAACATGGCATGAAAGCTGTACTGTTTGTAATAATCTGCTGTGTTTCTTTTTATTATCAGCGGTAAAAATGAATCGTACAAAAATGTTCAGATTAATAAGTGAATTCTTATAAAGAATCTAGTAGTGAGTTGCATCCTTGTTATGGACTCATAGCTGGGTGCTGATGCTGCAGGACATTGTATCAGTATCACACAGTAAAATGGCTGTTTGGATAATACCATGAGATGAGAGTGCTTTGCCTCTCATCGTCAAGTATTACTGAGATATTTCTCCTTCTTTCCCGCGCTTCGCCTCCCGTTACAGCCAGATCTTGGTCCCTCTTTATTCGGGGATGCCTCGGTTTGCTACTTAGCAACTGTTTCCACGGCTACAAAGTTTCTCCCTGACTCACTCCCGCCCTGCCTCCACCATAAGTTGCCTGCGTCCCTCCACCCCTTTGTGTCCACTTCCCCGAAGCCGTGTTCATCCGAACCATCAGGACCGCCTGGCGTTTAGACTACAGCAGCTTCTCTGGTGTTTGTGTCTGTGGCAGGAGGAGACAGTATTCCTCTGAGTGGAAAGATGCTGCTTTAGCTTTTTTTTTTTTGGGGGGGGGGGCTTTATTGGTCCAGAGAGGGTTGTAGCAAGCGTATTGATGAATGTGACAGCCTCCTACCAATTACACTCTCAGGCACTCTCGCTCTGTGTTGTCCTTGCAGCCTTGAGTGTCAGTGTGCCCTGAGACCGTGCACCTCAGCACTAATGTCACTGAGACAAATTGCAGCTCATTGCTCTGTAAACTGTTCATGTTTCTGAGTGTCATTCACAGAGAGGGAGAGAGGGTGGGGGGGGGGGGGGGGGGGGGGGGGGGGGCAGATGAATGCGATTGAAGGTCCACAGAGATTCATGAATGTAAGAAAATAATATACAGAAAAGGCTGCTGGGTACATTCAGACGTGAATGCAAGCGCTGGAGCTACAGAAAGATCTATTTATATCGCTCCTAAAAATAGGCATTCCTCTCCATAGAGACATGAAATCCTTCTGAGCAGCAAATTATTCTCGCGCCGCTGCTGCTGAGTGCGTGCATGTGTGTGTGTGTGTGTGTGTGTGTGTGTGTGTCTTTCTGCGTGTTATTCTTCTGCTCCTTTCAAAGGTGAAAGCAAATTACCGACTGCATCATTCAGCTCTGAGGCTCATTCCCAGGGAATCTCCGCTCCCGCTCCCAGCATGCAGCCGACAGGGTTTCACAGCGGCGTGATGATCCTGCCCACCTCCCCTCCAACACGTCTTCCTCCTCCCGTGGTGACAGGCTTTAAGATGACAGGCTCGCTGTGCATTCGTGCACATTAGTTTACAGTAACGTGTGGGGGATGTGTCTGTGTGTGTGAATTCCTGGTTAATCTGCTGTGGGAGGGAATTGTCCTGGCGATGTGGAAATGATTTTACCTCATGCCAGCAGTAATGGTCATGTGTGGAAAAGTGAAGTGACCCTTGTGAAAACCCCAAACTGCAAATGCGGTGAGGCCTTAAATCTGTGAAATTAATTGTGTGTTATTAGCAGGCAACAAACGGTATTAATTGACTAAAAATGTAATGATAATTGGAGACTTATTTTCCCTTGAGGTGTGAGTGTGAGAGTGGATGTTTCTCCCCTCTTTAAGAGTCTCTGTCTACTGTCTCATATTCATTTTTCAGGCAACAGATTTGTTGCCTGAGACTGTTTTTGTTTTTCATGTATTTCAAATCAGGTATAGAGATTGATTATTTAGAGGATGTAGCCCATAGCACAACATAGAAGATGCTGTTTAACATCAAAATGAGCTGAGGCAGAGAGACAGACGTGGCTGGGAGGGTAGAGGGCTTCAGGTTGCTATAGCTCATATATAATATGTAGAAACAGAATGACAACATCAGGGAGGTAGATTGCAATGACATTCAGTATTAATGGACATGAGAATATGTTGAGGGACCATTGGGTCGAGTCAAATTTATTTATGTCGCACATTTTATGAGATTTGAGCTCAGTGTGCTTTGCATACAATAGGTGCAGTGAAATGTAGCAGAAAATGAATTCATGTTTCAATATGTATGAATGGAAGTTATTCATCCCATGCCCCAACATCAACATTAACACACCCACCCACACAGACCCACAGTGGGATGGAGTTCAATAGGCCCCAGAGAACTTGTAGCATTAATACCTGCTTTGAAGACACAGTTATGCTACATCTCCACTCATCTGATCAGCAGGCTGACCCAACCTGCCCCTGGAGATCAGAGAGTTTCTACCCATCGTGTTTATTCTGAGAGAGTTCACGTGGAGCGAAGCCCAGCCGGATAGTTTGTCCTCCAGAGACAGACTCTCTGATGCTGTTATCCTTCCTCACTGTGAGGGAGACAAGAGCCAGTGGTGTGCGTGCGTGTGTTTGTGTGTGTGTGTGTGTGTGTGTGTGTGTGTGCGTGTGTGTGTGTGTGTTATGCAAGTCCTTATAACACTGGTCAGGTTTAGCTTCAGGTTAGGATCCAGCGATTGGTGTTGCATGGTGGGGCTTTGTAAGTCAATGATGTGTCGTCAGAAGGGATGAAAATACAACTCTGTGTGCGTGTGTGTCTCCATCATTTTCACATTAATATGCGGTTCTCCTTCACTGGCCTTTAAGTGATTTTGAACTCACAACAGAAGGTGCAATTATTGTGTGGTGTGTGCATGGAGATAAAGCAGAAGAACACTAGGACAGATGGGGATGATGGAGATAAGATGTGACGCCATCCAGGAAGATGCTGACAGATTTGAGAAGAGCATAAACTTTTGTCCTGTCTTCAGAGCCCTGGCTTGTAACTAACCTGCAACAAAATGTGAAACTGTGTCTTTGTTGGAGTTCACGTGCTGGACTTCAATCCCATACACTAAGACCCTTGCAATGGGTAAATCCCAGTGTAGCTACTTCGATTGCGGTACTTGGACAAATGTACATAGTTTCTTTCATGATTGTACATTTTTATTAACATTGGTAAAAGGAGGTTAGCATCCAAAGAGTGTCTTTTACATTTTTTCAAACCCACTATGAGAGAAAAATATTCAGAAAAGCCCCATCTGTGAGGAGGATCCTGTGATTAAGCAAAGAGCTCCAGAACAGAGACATATGCGAGGTAGATTTCGTCAGCTGAACATCAGATCTCCTCGGTCTTTGCTCTCACTACACCAGAGAGTACAAACATGCTGATGATCCTTATTGTGTACACACATCTTCATGTGCACCCCCCCAAGACATTTAAACTTCCTGTTCAATTAAACAAGAAGATCTTTGTGAAAACACTCAGCGTGCTGGGTTTCAGAAACAAGAGCCTCCAAAACTACTTTTAAATAGTGCATTTGTAGTCACAAATTTATGGCTAAAGAAAGATGAAAGCTAATCCTCATTCAAGCCAAAACCTTATACCCAACCATAGCCCTAAATCTAATGCTGGCCCTTAAACTTAACCCTATTCCTAGCCCAAGCCCAAACCTTTGTCCTAAATCGAACCCTAGCCTTCAACCCTAACTCTAATTAAAACTCTAATCAGCCCTAACTGAAGCCCTAAAGTTACATTAACCCTAGCTAGGCATGGGCTCCCAGCCCTAAACTGTAATCCTAGCCCTAACCCTAGCCCTAGCCCTATAGGTACTCTAACACTATCACTTAAACCTAGCCCAACCCCAAGCCCTAACCCTAAAACTATAACCCTAACTATAATTGTAAACCCTGACTCTAAACCTAAACCCTACCACTAACTGTAAATCCTAATCCTGTTATTACCACTTTTCGTTGCCTCCTTCTTCCTGCAAACCTCACCTTGGTTTCAAAAAATCTTACCTCATCAGTCAAATTGTTTGTGACGCTGGTGGCTGCAGGATTATTCTGTAACACAGTGACTCTATCAGTGTATATGTGTGTATGTTCAACATCACACACTTTCTGAAAAAGATTAGCTGACTGCTACGCAGTGAGCCTCCTCCCTGCTCAAAGCATGATGGGAACTTGAAGATGACGGTTCAGATATCCGGTTCAGATATGTCAGTATAGCCATCCTCTATCCTCCCCCCTGGTGTAGTTGTGTGTTGTGTCCAGTGTTGGACTGTGCTGTATTTCTCCTTTTTATCACATTTAATGATAAGCTTGAACCAGAAATCCCACTGATCGACCTTCATCCTGGATGCATGCAATGAGGGACAGGTTTGATCGAACTGATGCAATGCTGTTGTTTTTAGGAAAAAGAGCCTGTTCATCTTCTTGATCACTACTGTGATTGTTGTACCCCCCAGGTGCTTATTTCCAATCTCTCTGTTTTCCAATAACAGTAGGTTTAATTATCTCCCTACGAGTGGAAATGAAACCACATGTGAGCGTGCTTTTTGTCGACATGACCTCTCTGTTGCTGTCAGGCTCCTGCGCTGACATATGGAAATGTGCCTTCAGCTCTGGTGGCTAATAGGAAGCACTTTTATTAGACAGATGGCCTTTCCTCATTCATCCTGTGGGCTATTTACATTTCTTGGCTGTTCATTATGCAATCAGCGTTATGTGTGAGGATGCTTGACCTGGCTTGATTGCTGTTTAGCATCTTGCCACAGTCGCTCTCCATCTCTCTCGCTCTGCTCCGAGCAGCTTCTAAGAAAGCCAAGGTCACCTAAATTGATTTGGTTCCTCTCTGAGCACATGGATTCTCCAGTAGGGCAGTAATTGCATTTCTGTACCAATCATTCTAATGACAATCACGCACAGTAATTTAATGTAGCACAAACACGCACGCACACTCCAGGCTGTTAAACGAGATTTTCACCCAAAAATGAAACAGCATTTCTCCTTGTGAGTAATAAACACACACACAGGGTTCCCTTGTCTCTACTTGATGAGCAAAAATTGGCCTTGGTGTTTGTGAAAGAGATTTATGAAATCGGTTAAAATGAAGGAAATGTCTTTTTCTTCCCTTTTAGATGCTGCTTTCAGGTACAGTTGTGAGCATCACTCCATGTAAATTACACTGTCAAAAATCACACACAGAGTTAGAGGGATGATTTTTAAGATTACAAAATACAAATGCACTCAAATGTGATTTGTAGTGTATTCTGTCAGTTTACTCGATGTAACGAACATAGTCTAAATACTTTGGTTGCTCTAAAATTGTCTTTTCAAAAGCATTATTATTACATGCGTGATCTCTTATTTCTAGTCTATATGTCACTCACATCACACCAAGCAATAAAACAGAAGGTCAATAGAGGTCAGTACGTCAATATGTAGCTGTATTCTGATAATTATCTATTGAAACTGTAGACTGACTTCAATTTTAATCTACCCATCACTGAACCTGACTTGCCATCCTCAATTTATTCTGTACTTACAGATCTCCTGCTTTTATCCTCTGTTTTCCAAACAAATAAATATAAACCAAACATTGTGCTGACGCTCAAAACTCTCTCAAAACTGCGACTGAGTCCATGAACTCATCAGGACCCTCTTACTGTAATACTAATCACTCATTTTCTCAGAAGCTTACACAACATCAGACCTCCTGCCCCCTGGTGGAGTCGCCCCCTGCTGACTATGGAAGAGAGCACAGGTTTGAGACCCCTGTTCTAGCCTCATTTCATACAGCTTGTGAGTTACTGCCTACACATAAACAACTAATATATTGTTTATAATTCACACACTACACACCTCTCACTGGCGTTATTGTACATTACCATTAATTCAATAAATATTTAAGCAGAATTACGTCTCACAGGAGGTTGTGTTTGAAAGTCCTCACATTATAGTCCACTATGAGATTATATAAACGGCTCACGATGCCTTGGGAGTGTTTTTGTTGACAGATTTAAATGCGACTTTAATACATTTAGAGATTATGTAGTGAGCACAGTAAAGCCACTAGTTAGTCACGGCTAATAACCTTTATCAAGGCACGGTTTATTTAGAACACGGCGGATGGAAATTTACCATCACATTAACAGAAGAGAAGGATTAGGAAGGATTATGTTTAAGTTAATAACAGCTAAGATCACAAGATCATATTGTGTTTTTTTTCCGATAGTCTTTCTATCTATCTAGAGAGAGAGCGGTATTACTTTTTTACATATCGACCTCTGTTTTTCACCTTCCACTTTGCTGCTGTTATCCTCTTATCTTCCCTTTTAGTCGTTTAGATTTTATCCAAAGTGGCTTTCACGGAAGAAAAAAAACCTTGAAAAATGATCTGGGGGAAAAAAAAAGATACATTATACATATTCCACATTAGTCCAGGTGTTGACCCCCTCAGGTTATGCTTCCCATCAATGGATTTAATCCCTCACATTGTTGCGCTGCAGAGGATGAAGGTCCACTTGTTTCTAGCGTGGCTGCATCCCCACCCTCCCCGCCTCCTGCGCGCGCGTGCGCCCGCGCGCGCGTGACCGTGTGTGTGTGCGTGTATTTGTGTGTGTGTGTGTGTGTGTGTGTGTGTGTGTGTGTGTGTGTGTGTGTGTGTGTGTGTGTGAACGTGTGTGAATGTGTGCATTCCTTCGCATCCAGAGGAGCGTCAGTCGGAGGTTGAGAGTCCGCGCAGAGAGGACAGCAGCCGGGCACAAACCATCCATCCGTGTCGCCGTCACACCGCAGAGAAAACATGCAGGTGAGACATTTAAATATATATCTCATCCCTTTATTTTGTCCGAGCGAACGGAGGTTGAAATGAGATTGTTTGCAAGGGGGGAAATCGGGAGAGTAACCGCTTTTTAAGTTCAACATTGCCCGGGTGTGCACCCAAGGCAACTTGTTGGCGACGTTTATATTATTTTGTACATCTTATTGCTTTGACTCGTGCGCGGCTCGTTTGGAATAAAGCTTAGTTTCTGGGAGTGAAGTTATGTAATTGCAGCAGCGCTGCTGGGGGCTGTGGAGGAGACGCTTCCCTGCACACGACTCCCAGCAAGTGTCACTCAGCATCAGGTCTTCAGACTTTAGACTCCCCCCCATCTCTCACCCCGGTCCACAGATTCATCTGTGCGCTTCATTTGTGAGATGCTTCATTTACCAGAGCTGCCTCCCCATGTGGCTGCAAGTGATTCACCCGTGACTGTGTGTGCCTTACAGGGTCGACTCTATCTGTAGGGCTCTGGTGTTGAAGTGTGCCTAGAATGAAAACAAAGAAAAGCACTTTTAACCTTGGCTATGTCGAATGACAAAGTGTAGAGCGGGTCTTAAAATACAGCTATGTCCTCATCCATTAATGAATGTTTTTAATGGAAATAGAAGCTAAACAGCAGTCGAATCTGAACTATATCATCTGAAGCATCTCTGATGAAACCAGAGTTACCTGGCGTCTATGTTATTATTAAAGATAGATGCCACATTCAACACTAGGTAGCCTTAACAAACCCTGCACAACCTTATGCCTGCTTAGAAACAGACAGATATTGTGTCTGTGATTGTCTCCATGAAACAGTTTAGTGGAAACCCTCCTCAGCATCAAGCAAACTCGAGGTAATTCTAAAACCCCCTCCCCAATGCCTGAAATGACTCCCAGCACCTTGCAGGGCAACGCTCATTAGTGCTGTCACAGAGTTGCGTTTAAGGAACGCAGGAGGGAAACCTGCTCCCGCAGACGTAGATCGAGGTCCTCCGAGGAAGGGAGGCAGCTCCTCTCACATGGATGCACACGGTTTGCTTGTTTTGCAAAGATGCAAACATCAGATCAGCAAGCAGGAGACAGACGCTCTGCTCCCACCTCTGGATGCGCACAGACATCTGCAGCAGCTGCAACACACCGCTGGGCTTGCGTGGAGCTTCCCGGTGACTGATGGTCCTCGTCGTCCATCACTCACAGAATCAATCTGTCACTCAGTAAAGCAGCTGATCAATTACACAGATCCAATCAGATGGAGAGCTTCAGTGTGTGCGTGAAAGCGTTTTTCTTGCTCTTATTTGCCTGCGTGGTCGTTTCTCTGCTTCTCCACCTCTGTCAAACAATGTTGTCTACATTGTTTGGAGAGGGGATTTAATGGTAATTAGAGCTCCAGCTTCTGATTGCTTTCATCCCAGAATGATTGTCGCACTGTTTTTTCTCATATAATCACTGTATATTTCAGCTGTGCGTTGAGTTCATTAGTCAGCAGCACAATGTGAGAAATGGTCATCACAGGCACCCAGAGCTGGTTATTGAAATGTCTGGTCATATTGGACCAGCTGCCAATAATGTAAAGATATTCAGACAGACTGTAGCCTACCAAACTAGAACATCTGAAAATATTCACTTTTGTGAGGGTGAAATGAATTATTCTTTTTGGTCCTTTATGCACATCACAATTTCCAAAAAGTTTCATGCTTTGCTCAACTCACAGTGAGAAGTAAAAAAAAAAAATTGGTCTAACATCATAAAGCAGGAGATGCCTGACATTTCAGAACTAAATGCTGTGTAAAATTAATAAGCATTCGGCATTGTGAATGAATCTATCAATCCCTTAGGTTTTTGTGCTTCCTGTCTTTAGACTATGTTTGACTTGGGCCAAATTTCCAGTTTCAAATGGAGACATTTTGGTATAAAAGATTGATATCAGCAGCCAATATTAGCAGCAGTTGACACCTGCTGTAATCCCAGCAGCTGCTCTGCTCCAACATTTTGATTTTTCTCCTTCCCCCCCCCCCCCCCCCCCCCCCCCCCCCCCCCTCTCTCTCTCCAGCTATTGACATGCAGGTTTGTGAGTTAAATCCTGCTGTGAGGTGTCCGGGTGCCTGATATTTCAGTGTGTGTGACTCATTCGAGGTTTGCCAAAAGATCAATAGGGTTTGTATTTGTTCACTCATTGAGTCATTCTCAGAGTGGCTGCATGCCGCAGAGAGTCCTCACCTCGTCTTGGAGGAAACGGCGTCGTGTGGAGGAGTTCATATTAGTTTGAGCTTCTGCGTCGTTGAACCGACTCGAAGTGAGTTGAGCGTCAAGGAGCGCACGCAGCGCGAGGAAGAAACAAGATCTGTGATTGGTTGCTGGAGGCAGTTGATTGTAAAGACGTCATTATCTCCTTCATTCATTATCTTATTGGCTTTGTGCTTTAATGGGTTCCCAGGGGTCTACTGGAGGACACACACACACACACACACACACACAAACACCATGCACTAACCTCTCATCCACCATGTGGCCTGTGAAGGCGTCGAGGGAGTTGAAGAGGGCTTCAGTAATGTCTATCTTTTCATCTCATATCCTGCCTTTGGATCACACACCGTCCAGTTGTTGTGAATGGGTGTAATGTAATCTTCAATCCTGTAATCAAACTTCAGCGATACGGTGTCGAGGTTATCTGCATGACACTCCTGTTATGTAAGAAGAGTTGAGCGTTGCTCCAAATAACAAATCAAAGGGAAGCAGATAGTATCTGATTCAAGCAGGATATGGTGTGATCATATAAGGTGCGTTTCATTATTGAATAATGGGCCCTGGTATTGTGAAAGGAAACCTACTTTATATACTCTGTTGGTCGCCCCTTTGTGTCATGTATAATATTTTGATTGGATTTATTGGTAATAACACTAGTATAGAATAGTATAGAACACCTTAATCCTCTTAGATTCTCAAAAGAAGTGGGTTTTTAGACTCAGTTCTGGCTCAGTGTTGATGTAGAAGAGGCAAGAGTTCAGCGAGAAGTGAAAATTGCAAGGATTCACTTCTTTCCGGTCTCATGGGGGCACGATCACAAACTGCAGAAACTGTCTTTCCCGAGATTGATTTTCTTTTTCTGCGTGACCCAGGCATGTCCTCCAAATTAAACCAGAGAGCATGATGTTTGGACAGAACAGGGGAAAGATGAGACAAGATGGAGACATATGCCTGTGCTTTCCTAATCTGCTCACAATAAATCACCATAATATGAAATCAAAGGCTCTGTTTAGGGTTTCAACCTGTTGAGGTTAAAATTACTTCCCAGGTCAGATTTGATTTACTGCTTTGCTTAGGTTGGTCACAACTCTGCAGATTTTATATGGTGAAAATCATGATGACTGTAAAGTGATTCTTATGAACTGGTAGTCATAGTTAATACTATGCTATTTTTCTTCCATTGCAGCTTAAAGTAAACACTGCTGTAATTGTAATTTACTGTTTGTAAACTGTAATTTACAGTCACGCCGTGCTGCACTTTTCCTCCAAGAGTCTCGACCCGATGTTGCAGTTTTCCACAGAGCAGCGTGTCAATCAAAGCAGTCACACACAGATCACTGACTCTACAGCAGACAGGCTGACGACAACACACACACACACACACACACACACACACACACACACACACACAGAGGCTGCACCTGATATAGCATCTGAAGGAGCCACCTGTTCAATAGGTGGAGTGATTGGGAGAGTTAAATAATTGAGCAGCTCTGGTAACTGTATCCTTTAAAGTTGGAGCAGGGAGGGGCACACTACACCTCTGATCCGACCTCAACATCAAACACTGAGTGTTTTTTCCACAGCACTGCAGAGAAACAGCACATTTGTAGACTTAAGCGAGGCGCTACGTTTCTTTCTTTTCTTTTTCTTCCTGAATTTTGCTTTCAAATCTCCGCCCCGGAAAGCAGCATATTTGTCCTCGTAAACGTGTTTTGATGTGTTACAACTGGTTTAAATGAAAGTTGGAGTGTGTTCAGACGCACCGAGCTACACGTATGCCCGGCGTTATCGATTCAAGAGGGGGAGGAATGCGAAGAGGTGAAAAGATGTCGCAGCAAAATATCAATCACTGATCGATTGATGTTGTGATCGTCTTACATGATATCCGTATTATCGATCGCTGGCAAGAGGAATGACAGGATCAGAGTGTGTTTGGCAGGGTCTGATGTTTGCGCGTGTGTGTGTGTGTGTATGAGCGCATGTGTGTTTTTGTGCGTTAGAGAGAGGAGGAGCTGATAATTGAAACATGGCTCCTCTTTCGCTGGGAGCCTCCCCGGAGTATTAATTCTTTCTCCACATGAAGGCTCACACATCAATATAATACTCTGCCTCGCGCTATCTCAGTCACACACGCACACACGCACACACAAACACGTAGGAACAGCATGCGGTCCATATGGATGTGCCATCCTCCCACAGACACTGATTCACACTGACAGCCATACTGAGAGGCTCGAGCAGTCAGGACACAAATAGTATCAGCCCTCGACCATCAGCCTGAATATTTTCCTCAAAGGTAGCGGGGCCGCATGTAAAGAGCAGCGCTGTATGGCTTATGTATAGTGATGTGCAGCATTTTCCAGCAGATCCCAGCAAAGGTTACAGCTCAGCCGGCTGCAGGGCCCATACGCAGGAGTTCATCGCTTTGGCTCTCCAACTCTCATCCATCTACCATCTGTGAGGCAGTTTGTCTGTTGTCAAGCGCCTACACTTGTTTTTTTGTTTTCCGTGACAACTTATTTTTCGCACCGGCTGCACTGTTTTTGTTTTGTTTTCTTCTTCTTTTTTTTTAGACTAAATGAAATCACTTTGGAAAAGATGCGTCACAAGGTCACTGATAACAGCGAATCTCCTTGTTAAGGGTGTGATGCTGCTCTCCAGCAAACAAATTTACACTAAGCTGATTAAGTTTGTCACCGCCCACTGATTGTTTTTTGTTTAATTTGCTGTACAGTTTTGTCCCGTCTCTCTCTGGTCGTGCTGTCCTTTGCGTCACCCGGCAGTGTTGGGTTTGCTGGAGCTGCGTGGAGGCCACATTAACAGTAGAGATGGATAGGCTGATAGCGCTGCCGTGATTATTCTCACCGCCAGAGGTGGGAAGACGAGGGTTCGTCACCGAAGGTTTGAGTTAAAAAGAGATTAAAGTCAAAAGGAAGAGAGATTATCTGTTCTTTGGGGCTGATTTTGTTTTGTGAATCCATCCGTTATCCTACCCATGCTGTAGCTTAATGGTGTTCCTACTCACACCAGGGGCAATTTAGAGTCTCCAGTCAGCTTAAACAGGCATATTTTTGGACTGTGGAAGGAAACTGGAATTCCCATACAGACACAGGGAAACCATTGGTCTAGGTCACATTGGTCAGGATACGAACCTGGAACCTTAGTGCTAACCAACAGTGCTAACCGTCAGTTTACCATGCTGCATTCACATTTTGCATCCATGTGTAAGGCAGAGGGAGGGGAGCCAAGTGCAGGACTTTGACACCAGAGACCAAAGCTCACATTCTGCTTAAACCCAGGAAACAAAAACGCTTTAGACATGGTTAGTGAAGGTTTGGGGTAAATAATTAAAGTGTCAACACATCCGTTGTCTTCTTTTATTATTTATCCAACAGTACGAAGTAGTCTAACCTCTAGTGCTCCCTCTAGTGCTCTAATTATTTGTGCTTTCACACACATCTGCTACGGGAAATCACGATGCAGAAAATTCATGTACAAGTGTTTATTCTGTCCCGCATTTACTGTATCTCTGCCTCCGTCCTGTCAGTCTCTGTCAGCACGCTCCTCCCCCCACTCGCTTGTGTTGTCCCTCTACATATCCACACGCACATGGACTTAGGAGCGTCCAACACACACACACACACACACACACACACACACACACACACACACACACGAAACCACACACTCCTGGAGGCTGTCTCTGCCTCCCTCACGTTTAGCTCCCAGGTGGAGTTTGTGCTTCACCTGGGTCGTCTAGTGACAAGTGACATGGGGAGAGAGGAGGCTGAGGAGAGTGTGTATTTGTGTGTGTGTGTGTGTGTGTGTGCATGTTCGTGTGTGTGAGAGTGAATTTGAGTGTGTGTGTGTATGTGTGTGTGGGCGAAGCAGGTGATTGACTGTAGAATAAATTGTAAAGAATGAGCACTTGCGGAGATGGAGGGGTGAAGGACAGATTTGTGCTGACATTCAGGGTGAACAGAAGTATTAAATATTAATGTGAGCGCCTGATTAAATGACTGTTGTTCACCTTTTTCCATTGTTCCCAGGTGTGTGTTAATATGTACCTGTATGCTCTCATTACCATTCCACGTGAAATCAGGTTACATCTTTGAAATACAGCCGCGTGGATCGATTACATCCTCCCTGTGCTTATGGAGCAGCGATGAGCATTAAGTAAATCCTCGTAGAGAAAAGGAAATGAGGAAGGAATTGAAGTTTGTGGTTGAGTTTCATGAAGAAAGGAACATATTGCCAAGCTCTGCACACACCTCTTAGTATTTTCAAAGCATGGTTTTACTTCTCGTGCTAAGGCAGAGGATGAGGACCAACCACTGTGTTTGATAAATGACCCGAGGGTTTGCTCGAGGGTAAATTCTCAATAATCCAATACAGAGCAAAGAGTCACTGTGCTCGCCCACACTGCCTGAATCCAGGACCAGTCTCCAATCAGATAATGAAAGCTGCCAAAATGAGCTTTGCGAGTGCAATGCTCTCAGATAAGCACAGTTGAATACATTTCTATATAAAGGGTCATAAATATTCATTTTTATTGCTTTGTTGTCCATACATACTATCTTACCTGCTTCACTCACATCCTGGAACAGTGAAGAGTCTCCAATCCACATGTTTTTTTGTTTTTTTTGCCTGTGAGGAAACACTTCAACCAGGAAAATAACAAACTGTGGCTGTCAGTTAGCTACAGATGCCAGTGATTGTAGTTTATGTTGAAGTGGACAAACACACTTTATTCTTCCATTTCTGCTTTTGGTTTTGGGAAAACTCACAAATAGCCCCATGCTCTGCAAGGTCAATGTAATTTTAGTTCTGCATTATCCTGCGTCTCCAGCTCTGAACGTGGGTTGAACTTGGGTACACTCTATCACTGTGTTGCAGGATGGCTCTGCGGGCGGTTTTGCATATGTGATAGATGTAAAGAGAATTGTATTATGCAACATACGTCTGTTGTTATCACTGCCGTACAGGCTGGTAATATAGAGATGGATGCAACCATGTGGTCTCACATACGTTTCTCAGGTTATTTTTGTACATTTTCACGTGTCAGATGTCCACACGAGTGCAGGATCTGAAACTGTAGTCACGCAGCTGCACAGACATGAGCTAATTTAAAGAAGGAAAAAAAAACTGTTGAAGGGCTTTGTGACAAAGCATATAGAGGAGTGTGAAATTCCCTCCTCTGAATGCAGACACTGTTCGCAACAAACTCTCAGGGTACTTGGCTGTGTCTAAATGATCTCATCTATTATAAGTAACCAGATCTATTTTGGATCATGTTCCAATTAAGTATCCAACTGTTGTCGATGTGTTAATTTTTCAATTATATGACTTCAACACGAGACACTTCTTCATGTTTTTCAGAATCTCTGTGTGAGGACGGTCACGTAGATAAACAGGAACACACACTTGTGAGTTTTCGTTCTTAACTTGCAAATAGTCCTGCGATGGACTGGTGACCTGTCCAGAGTGTATTCCTTGCCTTCGCCCTACAGCATGTGCACTGGAAATAGACTCTAGCAGACCCCTGTAACATTAAGGTGCAATCAGCAAGATAATGGATGGATCGATGGCTACCAAATTCCAATAAGAAAAACTAATGTGTCCATAGAATAGCACTGGTGAGTTCCAGTAACAACAATTACAGTGTTTTTTAATGTCAAATGTGGTTGAAATATTGTACAGTGCTGTCTAACTAAATGACTATAGTGACTGGTGACCTTCTTCGACGGGTTTAGAAAAATTAAACATTGAGGATTATCCCTGGAGTGGCGAGAGGTTAAAGAACATTTTGACCTTGTGGAGGCAGTCGTGCAGAACAAATGAACCTCTATCCCATGAGTTTGAGTCAAGTCTGTGCATGTGGGCTGGGACATTAAAGCAACATCAGAGCGAGAGAGCGAGAGAGAGAGAAGCTGTATCTGTGGCCTGATAGAATGTTAATCACATATAACTTATTAATGGAAACTCCCAGCTGATAATATGACATTACGAGACTGAGGCTGACTCTTTAATTCCTTTCCCCATCGCTCTCGCTCCTCTTCCTAGCTCCGGCACGACACAAACCAACCAATCAGCCACATGGCAGACAAGTCAGCGAAGCCTCGTTAATTGATGTTTCATGGAATAATTGATCAAATGACACTTTGTTGGTCACAGTGATGGAGCTACTGAAAAAAAAAAACTTTTTCTATCTTTCATGCCATTGTTTTTGTTTTTTTTGCTTGTTTGTTTTTTGGGCCCATGCTTTAACATTAAGTTGTCTCACAGCTGTATCCCCGGACGGCTGCTGAAGTGTGGACTGTTTAGCAGCTAAAGAAGCAGATATTACTCCGGGAATAAGATCTAAAAGCCAGTAAATATTAGACTTGCATTCATCAGGTCTCCAGAAACGTCAGCATACGTGTGATGAATGTTAAAATCAATCAAAATAAGGAGTTCAGAGTGCCTGGTTGGTGCAGTTTCCCGTTATTGTCCACATTTTCCCTCAAGCGCTCTCATATTTTGTCGCTTTCTTTACAATGTCATCTTGACCCCCAAGGTGAGTGTTGGATTAAACTGGTCGGGGCTGAAAGTGTTGCTGCTCTGCTGTTCGAGTTGTCCCTCTGTAAAGGCGTCTTTTCACAGTTTGAGAAAGTCCCGCTCTGCTTCTACCTCTCAGTCCGTTTTCTCATTTCATTTCTTGTTCTGTGACCAGACTGTGTCTGTCACTCAGTCTGCGTAGAGTGAATAACGCTCTCAGTTTCTGGGCACTTTACATGAGTTGTCTCACGACCTAGAGTTTTGTTTTTGCAGTGGATATAATGGATTAACAGCACGTCGAAGACATATAACGGGGTCAGAGTTAACGCTTCATCTAAACCAACATGCACTGAGCTAACAACACAGTGACTTATATTTAATAATTCATAGAAGAGCACAGTGATTTGTACCATATCGCTGCTTTATGTTTGCCTTGAGCGTTCTGCCTTATAAGTGTGTGTGTGTGTGTGTGTGTGTGTGTGTGTGTGTCTGTGTGTGTGTGTGTGTGTGTGTATGTGTGTTTGTTTTGAGCAAGATGTTGCATGATGTAGAGCAGAGAGAAGAGCGAAGTGCTGCCCCAGGACAAAGCCAGCTGAAGCGTTGAGAAGGACTATAAGACAGAAAAATACAAGTTGAAAATGTGTGTCTGTCTCTCTTTGTGTGTGTGCGTAACTTGTGATCGTGAGTCCGCCTGCGTCTCCAGCGGTCCGTGAATAAACAGCTAATGCAGCGCTGACTTTTCTCGTGTGTACACTGCATCTGCCTGCATCTGTTTGTCTCGCGGCCTCCTCTTTCCAATTTGCGACTCCCACCAAAAAAGCCGTGCCGAAAACAATTCCGTCTTCTAATTTACTTCTCCGCGGCGGCGGTTCACCGCTGAGCTCGGGCCTGCCTCTCTGCGGTGCCATGGTCGATCTGCAAATAAATAAATGTGGGGATAAACGGGATAGTTTCCGTCATCTCTCTCCAGTGTGGATCTATGTAGATGATTCCTCCTCTCTGTGTACGTTTTTCTCCTTTCTCTCTCGTTCACCCCTCATCTTTAGCTCCTTTTATGCGTCTGTTCATGTGGAAGATGGACCGAAATAGCTTTGCAAATGTATTCCCCGACCAAAGTGCTTTCATATCTTCAACTCCTCTATCTTCCCATCCTCCATCCCTCCGTCCTCTGGCCGTCCTTTGCTCCTCTTCTCAGATAGGCCAGGATTCATTATGCTAATTGACTTCAGTTCTTCCAGGAACATGGGCAGACCTTGTTCTTCTCACATCTTCTTTCTTTCTTCTCATCCCCTCTTTCTCTCTCTCTCTGTCATTCTCTTTCACTTCCTTTAGGTAAAAGATTTGCATGGTCAGACTCCTGTGGCATGAAAATAGCCGTTTAAAATCCTCTGTGTGCTCCCTTCCTCCTCCCCTCGCCCTCCCTCTCTCCCCCTCTGTCATCCTTTGCTTTCCTTTCCTCCCCACAGAGTAAACAGAGATACTGTTTGTTCTGCGTTCACCTCTTTCATCTTCCTCCCCACACTCGCTCCAGCATGCACACAGTGCATATGCATCTGTGTGTGTGTGTGTATGTGTGTGCGTGTGCTTCCATGCTCCGAGCAGGGGCCGCTTAATAGAGCTTCTTGAGAATTTATCTCGTCACATCAGATCAAATCAGTGTTTTGCTGCAAAAGAAACTGAAATGATGCCAAGATATGAAGGAGAGAGATTGAAAAATATATTAGAGAAAAAAACTTCGATGTCAAGTTGATCTCGGCTGATGAAAGAGGATAAACGCTACGAGTTATATGAATATGAATGAGGTGGAGGGGATCGGTCTTGCATAGTAAGAGCTGTGATGATAAATTGGAGCTGAATGTGAGAATGAACAGAAGCGCTGTTTTAATTCATCCAAGTGAGTGGATATTTCAAGGTGTGATTACCACAGAAATATCAAAAGTAACCTCTCGTCTGCTGCAATTTACCAAGCTGATATCAGCCCATGCCTCTTAAGGCGGCCTCAACATTATCATCATCATTTGGCTAAAATTAAAGAACGCTCCCTCTTATTTTTCATCCTGTATCCACTCCTGGGTTACGGGGGGGCCTGCATTTGCAGCCAAGGTGTAATCCATCCATATTAAAACATTTTCAGCTCCATACGGCGGGTGAGTCAGCGAGATCATGGTGATGCCGGCTTATAAAAGCTCCTGTATGGCTGCTCATTCCAACACCAGGGTCCCTTCGTTTAATACGCTGCCAATTAATTAGTGACAGATGGATTAGGCTGATTTTTTTATACACATGAAAGGGAAAACATGTAGAAAATATCACAAATCACAACGCAAGCAGAAAAACAAGAGATAAACTAATCCAGACATCCATAATGTTGCCATCCAGTCAATCATCAGGTCTAACTTAATATATTATGTCACACACGTGCAATCCATCTATGTATCTATATATGTGTGTTTGTATGTATGTATGTATGTATGTACGTACGCACGTACGTACGTATGTATCTATCTGTCTATCTATCTATCTATCTATCTATCTATCTATCTATCTATCTATCTATCTATCTATCTATCTATCTATCTATCTATCTATCTATCTATATGTCTATCTATCTATCTATCTATATGTCTGTCTGTCTGGCTGTCTGTCTTAGGTACCAGTGTCCATTTAGAAAATAAAGCAACATTTGGACCCAAGTTTCCCAAAAGCAGATAAAAAACAATAGCTCCTCTGATCCAGAGTCTTGTTAAAGCTCTTTAAAGGACCTCCAGATCAGGGTTTAATCATATTTTCCAGGCACACACTTAATCTCCTGCTTAATTTAAAGATCTCAGCCTGGTTTGTTTAATTTCCATATCTCCCTGAACTTTCCCTCGCTATCTCTCTTTCTCTCCCTCCCTCTCTCTCTCTCTCTCTCGCCCCAGGCGGATGGCAAGGTGGTCGATGGCAGCCTGCTGGGAGACGCCAACGGCGTGGAGCCCGCGCCGGGCAGAGTGAAGGATTCTGGGAAGTGGCAGAAGCCGCGGTTCTCTCGAAAAGCCCTGATGAAGTGCTGCCTGGTGAAATGGATCATCGCCAGCACGCAGCCACAGGACAAAAGTGAGGAGGGGGAGCGGGTTGGTGATCGGGAGTGAGTGTGACGCGTTGCTGAGATCCAGGATGTGGTGAATGCAGAACAAGTGTGACTAACAGTATTTGAATTGATCGTCAAATTGACTGGCCGGACCTCTGCAGGCCCTGTGGGGTCCCTGTGGCTCATTGACCACAGGGTCAAACACCAGGGATCACTCAGTTGCATACACTCATTTATCAAACGTCTCCACATCCTCAATGCTCCATTAATAACCGTCACACAGGCCTGAGATAGATACTCTTCCTCTGTGTCTCTTCTTTAACGCCCTCTTACCTCCTCTGCTCTATGCAGGCATCCACGCACTTCTCTGTGTAACAACAGGCTTGACTAAAATACAAAATAGGTCTTGGTCAAGGTTCATTCTACTTTGCTGCATCCAGTAAGTCGCGTGGACCGGGCTGCTGATGTTGCTGATGGACTTTGTGTCAGTGCTCCACCCAGTGGCCTGGATGTGACTGTGCACCATCAATCTTAAATCTGCAGGGAAATGGAGTGAGAAGTGTTCCTGTTTGAAAGCAGTTTCTGTGCTGAGTGCTCAGAGTCGTAGTTTAATCCACAGAGATCTCTCTGTATGTTATAACCAGAGTTGGAAGGTTTTCTTAGAGGCACCAAAGATTACAAAATACAGACCGATGTAATGTAGTCTGTGGCATTACTCTTTGTAAGTAACATATTCCTAATACTTTGGAGTACTCTGAAAATAGTCTAACCTTTTACAGCACACAGTATGTCTGTCTGTATTGTGCAAGAACAACCTGGGGCCTCACTCCCGGTTGAGTGGATTTTAATGCATGGTAACCATTGTTTTCCAGACATGAAAAAATTGAATAACAACATTTCCCTTCTTCTTGATGTTCCTCGATTTTCTCTTTCTGTTGTTACCTACAGTGTAGTCAACGTCTCCTGATTTAGCTCTTATTTTGTCCCCTTTGTCTTTTCAAAGCAGAAAATTTGACATCAAAAGGGGTCGAAAAAGACATAGTCATCTTGTTTTGAGTCAAAAATTGTTTTAAGGGTGAAGAGAAAAAGCCAAAAAGCAGGCACTGTGTCAGCTTTCAGAGAAACTAAATTGCAGCGAATGATTAGCCTGTGGGTTATTGTGACCTGTCTTTAAGGCTATTTCAGCCTCATGCACCAGGTAACGACACACAAGCAGGTCACTGAAATATGAGCAGCAGATCAGGCCGAATAAGACCTGTCCTTGTGGCTTATCACGCAATAGTGTTTATTGCACCTACACACACACACACACACCCACACACCTACACACACACACACACACACACACACCTACACACACAAACGCACACACAGACACAAGCACACCTTGTATCTGGTCCGTTCCTATTCTCCTCTTCCCTCCTTGGCTCTAGACATGTTTTTCCTCACAGTTTCCAAGGGCAACTTTGCATTTCAACAGCCCCAAGAGGCCACAAGAGAGTGTTCTCTCTCTTTATTTATTTATTTATTTATTTAAGTTTAAAGGACTTTTAGCAAATGGCAACACTGTGCTATGCTGCTTGATTAAAACGGAGTCGGGATGTTGCTGCTCATTTCACTCATAGTTACAGAGTTTCCTCTCTGACGCATATTAATACATAAGACCAGTCTCTGCCGATCTGAAGTTACCCCTCAGCTCCTTTTTTTCTGACTTTGGATGCAAAACGCATTGAGTGATCTCTTTGTGAAGGTGAAACATGACCGCAGTGAGTAAAACCCAGAAACGGCCCATCGAGTGAAAAGCAGGGCTCTGATGGGATCTATTTCATCGCAGCGATGGCAGAGGCAGTGTGAGAGAGAGAGAGAGAGAGAGAGAGAAATTCAGCGTTGTCGGTGGGCAAGCCCTCACCTCCGTAATGGCCAGCAGCTAAAAATAGCAGCAGAGGAATGGAGATGTATATCGGGAGAGAGAGGTGGGGAGATGATGGTGCTGGTGGTGTCTGGGCAGCGGCTGTCATGGAGTTTAGACGTGGAGAGGCTGAGATAAAGAGCAGGATAAACTGTTCAGGATGTGAGGCTTCTACATCTGGAAAAGGAACGGCTGGAGAAAATGAGGAAAACAGGGAGTGAAATGAAACAGCAAATTACACTACGTCCACACTGTTACGGTTCAGCATCAGTACCTTGAGTGCTGGGCTATCAGGACCCCAAAAGTGTGATATTTCCTTAGGGGAGGGGACAATAAAATTTTTATGCCCAACATGTACTGGAAACAGGCTCCAGCAGGCCACTGTCACCCCATTAAGAAACAAAGAAGGCCAAATAATGGATGGATCAACTCTCCTTACTTCTGGGAAACTGGAACCAGTGACTGCTTTGTCATAAAACAATGAATTGATAATGAAGACAAGGAGTGAGCTTGGATTAGTTAGAAACTACAGAGAGGAATCTCTGAATTAAATGTAACTCCCACACCATGGAATACGAGTCCGGTAATAACTCCATGTGGGGGAAACAGGAGAGACATGAGCGACTGTAATATGAAAAGTGTAATATGAGTCGCATTAGATATGTAAGGGAGACAGAGGCGGGGAGGGGGGTCGGTTTCCTCTCTGAGCTCTGAGTTGGCCACATCTCTACACCTGCTCTTCTCCGTGTGACTCTTGGGCGTCCGAGAAAGTGAGAGGAGCTTCAGAGGGCGGTGGTGACCCGGTGACCATGCGACTCTGTGGCCAGGTGGAGGCTTGAAACAGGAGGAGCGAGCGCCACCGCCTCCAGTCCTGGTTTGTCAGGGTCGGTCACATGAAACGAGCGCAGCTGCAGGACGTACCAAACATCATGCGATTCAGTTCACCTCCTCCGAGGCGACGAGGGGGGACAGGAGGGGAACAAGTGGAGGAGAAGAGGAGGAAATAAGGAGGGAGGAGAAGGAGGAGGAGGAGGAGGAAGAGGAGGAGGGAGAGGAAGGAGTGAACTTCACCTGTGAGCAAAGTGGGACGCCAGTTTCAAAAGTGCAATCCAAAGCGAAACAGGGCAACGTCAGACTTTTTACTCCACATTCAGAGACTTATGACGCCTCTCTTGGTCATTTTTCTTCTACTTCTTCGGCGTTGTGGTTTCGTCTCGTGAGAGCGTTTCTTTGTGTGTGCGTGTGTCAGTGAGAGTTTTTGGTGCTGGTGGAGGAGGTGGTGACAGTGTAGAGGATGAACGGCTGCAGGGCAGAGTGTGAGAAGGAGATCACCAAGCTGCTGCGCTGCTTCTTTGGCTTCATCACAGGGACGCTCGTTCAAGGTATCTTCTCCTTCATTTCTGTCCCTTTAAAGTTAACTTTATTATTTTCCAACTTTATTTGTTTTAAGTGCCAGTTCATAACAGCCTTTATCTCAAGGCTGTTATGAACTGGCAGCGTTAGAGTTATGCAGTTTTAGTAGTGGTTCTCATTTACTGCTGGGTGTTCACTTAGTGAATGGGTCGGTGGAGATTGAATATGAAGTTACATTTCCAAGGGTGATGCTGTATTTTCTGATATCCATGGTGCGTATTTGACTAAAATAGATGATAACTGCAAGAAAATTCTTGCACTTATCTTTTTTTCATTCCTTAAATTTCATGTCATTTAAATGTCAGTATTTCTCATAATGTCTCAAATGGTCCTAAATGAATCTACATTTAGATGTAGTCACTGAGCGGGCGCTTTTATCCAAGGCGACTTACATAAGAGAAAATGTTCAAACTGCATTTCGGAGGAGACCTAATGTAGCATTAAATCAGCGACCAAGGGATGGTAGCGCAGTGGTCCAAGAACTAGTATCAGAGCAGAGTTAAAGTACTAGTCTAAACTACCCTCTAAAATAATAATTTGAGAACCAAGAAAGTTGAATCACCCGAACATAAAACATCCAGTGAAGAGAAATTTGTATAAAGAATAACTTACATACATTACACATAGAAGCAGCTTGAATGTAAGAATGTACGTAAGCAAGTACTTCATGCACATTTGGGTGATGTTACATACATTGGTATGATGATATGAAGTATATGTAAAATATATGTAAAATATATGAGTGAGTGGGAGATTCAACTTGCGTCTAAGTAACTTTACAATCTTATCCTATTTTGTTCATGTTAAGACCTTTATGTTTCCTGAGATAAAGTTTGAATGCTATGTTGAATGCAGATGTAGTGAAGAAGCTGTGCTTAATTGGGAGTGTGTGTGTGTGTGTGTGTGTGTGTGTGTGTGTGTGTGTGTATTGTTGGTACACAGTAATTTTGCTTTTATCCACAAAACCACAAAAAGGAGGCTTTGCCTCCTGGTTCCTTAATGAGGAAGCACTTTCTCATTTATTTTTCAGTTGTTTGTTTGCAGATTTTGTTTGCACCTCTGACTGTCACTGACAAACTTTTCTGCAGTTTTGTTGATCCAGTGGCATCGTTCACAAACTTGAGATCAAAACTTTGATTCCCGCCCTCTTCATCTTCTCCCAGCCTGTCCTTCTTGAGTCCGTCTGCACGTCCTTCCGTTCATCATTGATTAGATGTAAGTCTATCCTCTGTCCTCCTCCTGTGTCCTTCCATCTAAACGCCGTCAAACGTCCGCCGGCTGAATCAGCAGTCGCTCTCCGCTCCTCTTCATCCCCACTCTTTCCAGTTTGGATCTACATTCACTCATATCCCTGCCCTCTGCTTTTAAATGCTGATCATCGGTCCCGTTTCTGTCTCTTAGCCTCTGCCGCTACCTCTGTCCCAGATTCTCCTGGAGTTCGTACAGATGGGAGAGGACACCTCCAGGTGCGGTGTCTTTACAGAGGCAACTGGAGAGATAGGACGAGATGATGAATGTTCTCTGCTGGGGAACAAAAAAAAAAGCCTGAAGCTTTGTTTAGGCCCCCCCTTTATTCATATTCCTCTTCATCGCCCCAAGTTGGAATTTTCAAAACGGATTAGCACGTAGGTGTAGTGGCGCGGGTCTCCACTGATCCATTATCTAAACCTAATTCAGCGACGCGTGGAGGAGAGAGGCTGAGAGATATGTGAGTGTAGGATGAAGAGAAATGAGAGGAATAAAGCAGCCGCTGCTGAGGCAAAGGAGAGAAAATAAGCTTTGATTAAGAAGTCCCTGTTTTAATTACACCGCAATGGCTGGCTTTGAACCTGCCCTGCTGAGGTGGTTTTATGAAAAGAGGATTATCTCGCGTGGAAGTGAGACCGGGTTTGCTCTTAATTGGAACATATCTGGGCACTTGAAGAGGGTCAGGAAGGGATAGCGCGCGCGAGCTGTCACATTTTCCTTAATGACCACTGTTGCAGCTCTGCAGCTCTGCGGTTTTTAGTGGAGAGGCCATGTAGCACAGCTGAATGCCTGGGGGGTTGTTTGCTGGAGAGTTTGGAGAGGGCAGAATCATGTCAACACTTTTCCTCTTCAGTCCCTGGAGCAGGTTGTTAGGAAAGATGCTCGCATTAACTCGGAGGGTGTAATCAGCCATCTGCAGTGCGCTCAGACTCCTGGATGTGTAGAAGTACATTCACTCGGGCTGCAGTTTTACTTGTGTGCGTGATTACACTTGTCCCGCTGCATATTACATTTCTTTGTTGCTTGTTTTATCCTCCTATTAGTTGTTCCCGATCAATCACTGTCACGTCCAATCGAAACCGAAGATGTGGCGAGCTACGCCTATTGGTTTTCAGCTGAGTAAGCTCAGAAAAATTTGATCCAGACTCTCCAGTTTCATTCGCTTCTCCTTCCTCCCTGATTCTCTCAGCGAGATGAGATGAGCTGCTGGTCAGCTGCCAGCTGCCAGCTGCTGTGCGGCGTCCAGCGTCCTCTAGTGGACAGGGACGGTCTTACAGCACGTAGCTGCTCTGGATGCAAGTGACTCACCCTTGAATCGTTTAATCTTCTTTAAATAAGCAAAATATTTTCTCTGCCCAGCTTCTAAAATTACTGAGGGTTCCTCTTTGGATGCTATATAAAGATGAATTTTGTGAAATATTCTAGTTTAAGCTGTTATTAAGCTGATATTTGACACCCAGAGACTTTTTTAAGTGTCCAATCCAGGAATAAAAGAATAAAGATGGATCATAGGGAATACACACAGGACATCAGAGGTCACCACTCCATCACAGGACACACAACTCTCACTCACATTTTGTGTCATGTTGTTGTGGCATGTTTTCAGGTTATGCAAATTGAATACTCAGAAGCCAAACCTGGGACCATCCTGCTTTGAGGTGAGGTGCGATCCACCAAGTCACTGTGCTACCTGATTGCTGATTGCTGAAACACAGCCCCGAACTCAATATCTGGCAAATTAAGACAAGCTCGATTATCCTCTG
Source organism: Karalla daura (assembly GCA_029224185.1). Taxonomy (NCBI): domain Eukaryota; kingdom Metazoa; phylum Chordata; class Actinopteri; order Chaetodontiformes; family Leiognathidae; genus Karalla; species Karalla daura. The sequence continues at coordinate 11,021,285 of CM055192.1, read as the reverse complement.
ACACTATCCATCTGTCATATCATACAATTCACAGTCTCAACATATTTGCTAAGGTTTCTTAAAGGAACACCACTTTAGTTTCATATGCATTTATCAAGCTTTTGCTTCTGCATGTCATCATGTTCATCTGCTGACAAAATATTATGAACCTGATCCTGGTGAAACTGTAGCTCGGTCCCTGGAGAAACCAGGAACCACAGCCTGACTTTTTGCTTTCATTACCATTCCAGTAGATGTAGTTAAGTTCATTGGCAACAATAAAAGATGCACATTATGGCACATTAACACAAACTATGGAACATTTTGTGAACGTGGACTAATGGCAAAGGTGATTTTCACAACCTTTTCAAGACTCAAGACTTCAAGACTCTACTATCGAAATGTCTAATCAGATCATGCCTCCAGTTATACCATTAATCCCATCCAAGTCTGAGACTTGTCCCCATTGGCCATTGTGACTGTACTTTTGACCGTAGTAAATTGTACAACAGAGGGCCTGTAAGAGCGAGACCGTGTGTAGGGCTGAGTTGAGGACCTTCTGTGTGGGGAGGATCAGAGGAGAGGAAGGGAGCGAGACAGAAAAAGAGAAACGTGGAGGTGTGTGATGTCTGTGATGTGAAAGGTCAAAAGCTCGGCAGTGCCGTTTGATCCCGTCCTCTTTTTCATCTCGCTCTCTGGTGCCGTGACGCCGCGTCTCAAACTCAAACAGATTTTCAAATGCGGTCGCCGTGTCACGTGCACACACACAACAAACGGGGTGAGAGAGACCTGTCACCTTTTCCTCCATCTGTCAGGTAGTTCCCTTTGTCTGCCTGAGAGATTCAGACTCAGAGAGCGCGTTTGCCTCCTGTCAGAGAGTGTTTCTTTAGCAGTTCGGACCCTCGGCCAGTATAGACCTTGCTCTAACCCAGGACCTCTGCTGGTATCCCAGGGCACAGGTGTTGTTGTTGTTGTTGTTGTTGTGTTGGTTGAGCGGCAGCGTGATGGGGGCTGTGATGGCTGCTCTGTCTGTGGAGGCCCGGAGGCGCCTCTCCCGGCCCAGCTGTCTCTCTCACTGCGGCCACAGCGCGGCCCGGTACCATCGCTCAGGTAGGAGTCTGCCCTCGTCTCCACATCACTGTCTCTGCTCAGACTCTCCTTTGCTCTGTCACTCTCTCTCTCTCTCTCTCTCTCTCTCTCTCTCTCTCTTTCTTTCATTTTTCACTCTTTGCTATTTTTTCTAAAGTGACAAAGCATTCTAGAGAAAGAGAGTGCAGGTCTATAAAATCCAATCCTGTGCAGCAGGAATGTGTTGGTTTAGAGTTACAGTTCGTCTCTGTTGTGCTTTTTTCAGAGTCTGCTCTGTAGCCACAGGAAGGCTGTTATATTAACCTTAAAACGTTATTTTTTACTTTACAAAATATAATGTTATTTGAATGATATCTTCAGCTGCATTGCAAATACTTATACTCTACGTATACTCTTGTTCTGGTGCATCGTTATTGACACAAATACTGAAATGTGTATTACTGTAAGATCAACAGTAGATCAGTTTGGTCTGAAGTTTACCAAGATCCTGTAGATGTGACACCGGATCTTGAAAAGAAATGCAAATAATGATCCTCAAGGTATTGAGAATATTTTAATTTAGGATATTTTAGGAACCTTTTGCTATTACTCGACCAGTATTACCATTAGAATAGAACTGTTCACATCTATGTTACTGTGTCAAATCTAAAACATGAGTATGAACATAATGAACACTTTGTTTCTAGGATTTGAAGTACTTTACAAGAACATTTTTTTTAATGACTTATCCAAGTTTTGACTTTATTTGATACATCTAAAAGTGCAAATATGTGATGGTAGTAGACCATTCAATCAGTCTCAAAAAGTGTGAGACATTGCTCATCTTTTTACTGCTGCGATTAGGTGTCCGCTCCCCCTTCCTCCTCCACCTCCTCCTCCTCTCTCTCGACTGTGGTGAAGACTGAGGTGATTTTGCTGATGTGTCTGACAGAGAGGAAACGGTCTGGGTCCTCTCTCCCTGTTTACTGACTGTTGTGTCAGCAGCCAGTGCCAAGCCCACCTTTTAAAAACCTGTTAGTGTCCTAATGGTCTGCCCAAAGGATGAACCACACACACACACACACACACACACACACACACACACACACACACACACACACACACGCTCACAGAGAGTAGACCCCACAAAGTCATTAGAATAGTGATGACAACACAAATAAAATTAATAAACTATGTAGATTCCTTTTAAAGTATGTGTGACTGTGTGTGTGTGTGTGTGTGTGTGTGTGTGTGTGTGTGTGTGTGTGTGTGTGTGTGTGTGTGTGTGTGTGTGTACCTTTGTATTTTAAGTACATGTCACCTGATCCACTCTCCTCAAAGTGGTATCTGAAATGTAAATTTGACCTCTGCAGTTATTCATCCGCTGCAAAGACAGACACCGCAGACTCACTTATCAAGGAAAATCAACAGTAAGAGACTGAAAATAGATTTGTGATTTTATTACTGATGCCTGATTCAGATTTTTCTGGTAAGGTATAAGAAGCAGGGCGCGAGGAGGGGGAAGCTCCATCACCACCGCCTCACCACAAAGATATTGATCTCTTTCACTCTGGCCTCCCATCTTCTTCTCTCCTGTGTCTCCTATCTCCAACCAAGTCAATGCATTAACACACACACACACACACCCCACCACACATTGCCCATTATATCTCGATGCATTAGCAAGTGCAGAGTCATCAGTTAGCCTTCTCTGACCTGCTAAGCACAACCGCATTTATACACACTCTCACTCATGAATTCTAATAATATTTTTCCATAGTATCTACAGCAAACTGTTGCACGTTTTCCAGGAATCCTCTGGGTTTCCAGACATTAATAATGTAGTGATATATTCATTATGCTCGGGCCTCTTTATTCCCACACTGTCTTCGCGTGACAGAGATGAAGAAAAATAGATGAAAGACTTCATCATGGAGTCGAGGAGGAACTGAAGAGTGCGGAAATATCCCAGTGCTGCTATTGTAAACTCTCTGTGCTGCTCATTTAAAAACTGCAGCAGCTTAAGATGCTGGAGACCATACACCTCTTCCCTGGGATCTTTTTTTTTGCCACCCTTGGTGCCCCCCAATAGAGTCTTTGCACAGTGCTACTGCCTCCATGTCTGATAGAAATTCATGATAATGACCATTAAGATACAAAATGACTTTGACAAATCACAAATTGTCTCTTACATTGTTGTTTCTCTGTCCCCTGTAGTGAGAACTTGATTGTCCCTTGTTTCCAGGGGGGATGATACAGGAGCTGGGTGTATAGCACTGTTGCCTCATGCTGTTCTGCATGATGTTGACATGCGTGTGAATCTGTGTGAGCTTTCTCCTCGCTCTGCCCAAAAACATCCATCAAAGGTTGATTGTAGACACTGAATCACTCCCAGGTGTGAGTGTTATAGTGGTGACCTGTCCAGGGTGTGTTTCCTAAAAACCCCCACAACACAGTTAAGGAGCAACACAAGTAAGATAATGGATGGATAAACAAATGTTTCCAGAGGTGCAGTGTCTCCATACTGGAGGGTGTTTGGAGTCGTAGTCTTTGGTCTATTTAAAGGCTTCTTTTCTAATTTTACAAACGTTTCTCCCTTTTTTAAAGCTGCATTTCAGTCTGGGCTGTTCAAAAGAGGTAGATGTGGTGTTGGAGAAAGAGAAAGGGACACTTTGGAGCAGAAAGACAGAATCAAGCAGAGAGGAAGAGAGAGAGAGAGAAAGAGAGAGAGAGAGAGGGAGAAAGTCTGCGGTTGGCCAAAGTTATGGAATGACAGAGGGGAAGGATGGAGGGAGGAGGAGGAGGCAGCAGCAAGCTCCGGGGCGCAAAAGCGAATCAGATGGACAGAGCGAGAAAAGGCAGGAGAGCGGTGGTGTAAGCAGAGACCACAGGAAGGACGGGATGGGTGGAAGGTTTGGGGTCGGCAGGGTGCTTCACTTCTAAACCTCAGTCCGGCTGAGTGCTGACCAAGGGGAAGTTGCAGCCACAGATGAATCCAGGAGGCTGCAGAGAGGGAACAGAGTGATGGCAAAGTATGTGTGGAGGAGGTAGACACCCGGGGAGGAGGTTTCATTCCCCACAGCTCCTCTCAGTTTCTCAGGATTTCCCTCCCTGGACACTGCTGCGGCTGCTCCACAGCCATACTCTTCCATATCTGGAGCTGGACTTGGACAAACAGTGAGGTGGACCGAATCAGACGGGACCACGGGACAATTTTAACTTTTTGTGGCCAAGTCAAGTCAGTGCTGACAATTTGTTTGGTGGACCTGCGGATCGCTGGCTGTCGTGAGGGAGATAACAGCAAGGAAGCCGAGAAAAAGTGGTTTATCTGGCAACTTTCAAGGCCCACAAATAATTGGACAGCACAGGATTACTGTGGAAATCTGCTTCTTTAAAAGATTACATTCTGAATAATGTGAGCAGATGCCACTAAGACTAGAAAAACAGATTGTGCCAGACTTGCAGATATTTTCACTGTGTGTTCTTGTTCCAGAGCTGAGGTTTCACAAACTGCCTGTGTGGTAGGCGCATATAATGGGCTAATTTATTTCGAATCGCTAATGCTGTTTGGCCACTTTATGGTGTGGAAGATGAGACTGTGGTGTCGCATGCCCTGTCGTCTGATGTTCTCTGTTTCAATAAGTCAGTGTTACTCACTTCAGCTCTCTCCAACCTAATGGGAGCAAAATCCTGAAAATGGACACAGCAAAATCGTTGCTTTCCCGTAAAAAGAGTTGTACCCAAAAAATAACAATCAACATGTGATTTGTGAGTGTAAACTATGACGTGAGGACTGACAATAGCTGTTTGGATTACGAGGGCGAGCAGTAACCCGTGCCTGAGCTCCTGAGAGCAGAGAAGGGAAGTCCTGAAAGTGACTCTAAACGTCTTGGTTATAAATGACTCGGGATACAACCCCCGTTTTCCCTCATGGGTCTAGAGAGGGAGGTTTTCCATATATGTCGGCTTCCACATATTTTCCATTTCGGCATCGGTGTTGATGTTGGAGCAGCCCTCATCCAGCTCGCTGGCCTGGCTCTCATGCGGCCCTGGAAACAAATCCATGCTGTCACGCACCAACCAGACTGATTCCTGATCGTTCAAAACAACTTGTTGTGGACTCGCTGGGGCCTCAGCTTTATCTGGGGGGGAACCGGTCCAGGTTGCCTTTCGTCTCTCTCCCCGGGGCCAGGCCTTGTTGTGCAGGCTTGGCCCTGAGTGCCCTGCAGCCATGGGGATCCAGGGCATGGAGTTGTTTGCCATTGGCGTCGTCATCATCCTTTTCATGGCAGTTCTCAAGCAGTTTGGCATCTTGGAACCCATGTCCTCCTTTGAAGGTAAGGGCCCACCTGAGGTCCCTTAGATATCTAGCTTGTGATGTAAAAACATTTAACAAATGGTTCAAAACGCACACTAACGTAGCTTTGTGCAGACTTAAATATGTGTAAACATTTCACATACAGTATGTCAAAAAAGTGCATTTTACACTTTGATCTAATTCCAGTTACACATAAATACATTACTATAGTAGTTACACACCTTTATTTAAAGCCACCCTTTAAATGTCTATGTACATTGAATTAATATTAAATGGAGCTGAGGGACTATGTTGAAGTAAAGTGATACATTCTAATGCTTTTTACATCCACAAGGGAAGTGCTTTATCTGATAAACTCCAGTGTAAAACGTCATGGAGTCATTTTAGGTGAAGTTACAAACTTAAAAAAAACCCATGATGTTGCTGTATTTCCAAATTTGGTTTGAGGTTTGAGGAAATTCCTCTTCATCATAAGTTAAATAAACCACCACCACAAAAAAAATCTCGGGAAAAAAACATTGTCATGGAGCCTGCTAATGCAAAGCTCAATATCTTGTTTGGATAAAGTCTGCTGCACTGTAGAGGACACCCACCCCCTATTAAACACAGCTGGCAGTAGTTTATGCAACAATTCAGTAAGACTTTTGATCACTTGTGTCCGTAGAAGAGGACTAAAAGCTGACTATTGTAAAGTAAAGCAAAGTGCACACATACTTATTCATGGGAAACACAAGTAATGGTTCATTGAAGTATAGGCTTTGTGGAATTTCAATGAACTTTCCATACAACATACTGTACAGTGCTATATCCAGGATAGTATACTTGTATTTCACATTGGGGCAGGGAAATGAACTCTGAACAGGTGTCCAGTACATCGCAGAACACACACAAATACCATTCACACTAGGAACAATTTACAGTCTTCTATCAACTTGCAAGCTATGTACAGGAAGGTCCTTGACCTGATCGGTAGTTGAAGTGCACAGGACAGCTGAAGCTGTCTGTGAAAAACGCTGAAGGCCATTTCCAGAGCCAGTGTTTGGTTTATCCACTCTGTCTGGGCTACTGTAGAAATGCTGCCCTGTTGCACCATGTTGCACCATGTTGCACATGGAAAAAGACTTTGTGTGATAAAATGGCTCTTTGTTAGGAATCTAAAAGACTGAACTTCTTCCTCTCAGGAGAGTATACACAAGTAACCAATATTATAGTCAGTGATCTGCCGAAACATCCCGAAATATCACACACTAGTCCTTTAACGTCATATTTGTCAACCATCCAAGAACATGTCAAGATCATGGCATGTTTACGGTCATATTGATGAATGTACAAGTAAGCGAGGAAAACAAGTAGAGTGGTGATGGGGTTTATGGAGCTGACATTGTAATGCAGTGTACGCAGGTATAAACTAATGCTTATAAAATATAGAACACAATGGAACATCCATGGAAATAAAAACAAACAACACAATAACAATAATGCAGCCGTAGTATCTTAGTGTTATTATCTAATGTGTCTCTTTGCCTTTTGAAAGTGGACAATCAGTAAATCTATGTGTGGCATCAGAGTGGGAACACGTAATGGGTTGTTTTATTTTGCCTACTAAGAGATGTACCATAAAACCTTGATGGATCAACTGTCTCTGTAGATTTGGGGCTGTAAAAGAGCCATCAGATGCTGCTCTTTGAATGATGCAGGTCTCTTTGATTAGAGTTTTGGGCTAAGGTCCAGCCAGCCAGAGTGCCCTGCAGCCCAGCGTGCCAAGACTGTTACAGCAGGGTGGCTCCAGTCGGCACATTAGCGGTGCTCATATGGCTCGGTTTTCATAAGTGATAAATTCAACAAAAACACCGGTGATGTCCTCTCATAATTCATCACACTTCTCAATCTCTTGTACCTGCAGTTCCTCCTACAGCGCCCCCCCCCCCCCTCTCCATTTGCTTCCTCCTCCCTCTGATAGCTGGGTCTACACCCCGGTCTAGCATTACTTCACATCAATTATACATGCAGTATCGAACAGACTTTCTCTGAGGCCGCCTAAATATGGAGTCTGGAGTACTCCTCCAGGACCCTGAAGGGCACTGGCCGTCCCGCAGCAGCCTCTGAAATTCTCGTCATGTGTCTTCATCCTGATCCCTACCACTTCATTACTTCACCTCCTCCTCGGTGGGATTCATTTATGAGCAGCGGTGTTGTTATCGCCTCTGTGCGAGCAGCTCCCCTTTCACCTCAACACATTTAAAGGAGACGCAGAATCACAACACACCTGTGTCTTGACTTTGTTGAGTAGTAACCTAGTCTAACCCCGACCAAAGATTCATGATCATCACATCCTCCTTCATGTATGAGTTTCAGCTATTGAAATGGAAGTTAAAAAAAGAGGTGAATCTAAGAAAGGATAAAATAGTAAATAAGCAAATGAAGGCATGTGAGGCAACAGTTTGGTGAAGTTCCTGGTGAAATGTCAACATACAGACTTCTGGTTCTACGTCAGTATCTGATTCCTCCCCAGATTCTGCCTTAAATGTAAAAAAACTGGATGGTTCTTGTGATTGGCAGGCAAGACAAGCCAATCAGGATAAAGCATCTGTTTCATGACAGATAGACATGAAATGTGTCTGTGAAATGGACCACACCAGAAATAGGATTTAAAAGGGTTTGTGACAAAGCATCTTAGCTTTTTTTCTGATGGAATCATTGTGTTATAGCTTCTATATCAACGCCAGAAAACAAGGACACTCATATCACACTCCTGTTGCCTTCACCTGCTGTCATTCAAGCAAAGAGTCACTCATCGCTGTTGTACTTTCTCAGGATTCTCGTGTCCAGATGTTCTCCTCCTGGTTCAATGGCCTTGGATAGAAATAGACTTCCAGTGCAGCCTGGCTATAAATATCAGTTTGTGACGATCACAGTTGTTATTGAGACTCTCGCTGTGGTGCTGATTCAGGTCTGCAGTCATTCACAAGTTGATCCTCTGAAAACTTACAATACTGTAATTTCATCATGTTAGAGGTCATTCTTTAGTTTTTTTATTTGTGATTCACTTGCACATAGATGCTCGAGTCACTGCAGTTATGTCTTCAGAAACATTAAAACTCTACACCAGGCTATTATATTACCTGTTTATCAACAATTGTCTTGTCTTTAAAAGATGGCAGAAGTATGTAAAAAAATATCTGTTAAACATCCTAAATCCTGAAAATATCCTGACGTTTTTAGACAACACATGAGCAGGCTATGACCTTGACATGCAGCATATGAATGTGTATGAATATTGTAAAGCCCTTAAATCTCAGTTGTAGGCAGGAGATGACATGTGGAAACCACTCGAGTTCCTACAGTGAGAGTGCACCTCTGTCAAGCAGACAGGATTTCATCGGTGTATGTACTGTATGCATTCTGCAGCTTTCATTACAATATAAAATGAAACATGTTTAATTCAGCATTTGGAATCCACAGATTAGACATCATATATCAATCAGCAGACTGTAGTCTGGTCATCTATTTGCTGCATTATTCATATGATCAGCACTCAAAATGTCCTGCTATAGTCTGTGTGTGTGTGTGTGTGTGTGTGTGTGTGTGTGTGTGTGTGTGTGTGTGTGTGTCCTTGTTTGAAATGCAGTTAAATGATCTAAAAGCAAACCACTGGCCTTTAATTGTTGTTTCAGCCGTGTCCTCTCTGCTTTGATGTCGATTTTGGGCTCAGTCCAGCTTGGTCCTATTTTGGGCTGAAATCTGATACCAGAGGTAGCCTTGTCTTTAGAAATGTACGAGCCCTATTCTGAGGTGGCCAGATACCAATATCTGGTATTTTTACTCCACACTTGACTCGTGCAGGATATTTTGGTGGCGTCTAACGTCAGCGTCCTGTAAAGAGGAGGGACGGGCTGTGAGTGGTTGTACTGTAGTTGTTGATGTTGTTGTTGCTCGGATCATTTAATGGATGATGTTCAAAATGCACCATTTATTCCATTTGTCTGTTCAGAAAGTCTGTCTATCAGATTCCTAAATTTGTTACTTTATATACAGATACGTTGGTAATACAAATACTAGTCAAGTTTAATCACATTTTACATATTTTATCTGGTGTCCAAAGATAAATCCTCTCTTTTGTACTTCTTATTTTAATTTCCAAAATGCAATCTCTTAACAAACACAAGAAACAGAAAACATATGCAGAACACAGATAAGATCTTTTGCTATTCTCATATGGTAAGGAAATGAATGAGATTTGCTCTAGATGATGAATTTTAAGGACGATTAAATCAGGTTTTTTAATCCTGTCTCGAAACTGTTGAGTGTCTCTATAGTCTCCCCTTGTTGTTGTGTTCCAGTGTTTTGAGTTCCCTACAGTGATGTCTTTGACCTCATACTGTCCAGACATCAAAATCTAGTTAACAAAAACAAATATGAAGCACTGTTGTCCACCTCCAGCTTGATGGTTTTGTTCCCGTCAAACTCCAAGTAATTGTTGTTGTGAATGGAAACTCTGTTTGTGGAGGCTCAGCTCTTCTTTGTCGGTACAATTGGGTGTGGTAACGTGGGTGCAGGATGACGGAAGAATTTCAATGATTTATTGGTGAGGGAAAACAGGCGGGCGCAGGGTACAGATAGGTATGTAGATCCAGATACAGGCCGGCAGGCCAGCACAGGTTGGCACTGAATACGAGTGGGATAAATACTGCAGGCCCGACTGGAGAAAGTGGAAAGTGTTGAGAGAGTGGACAAGCAAGGTAAGGCACTGTAACTACAGGCCAGGAGGGAGCGGCTGGATGTGGGTGGGATGTGTGTTGTGAGAGGACTATAACAATGTAGCTGGATATTGTGTCAGAGAAGCGAATGTCTCTTCTCTTCACATTGTAATTAAGCCAACTCTCCTGCAGTCTCTGTTCCTGCTGCCTCCACTAGAGGGAGCCTTTGCTCACTCCTTCTCTTCATTCCTTGATTCTGAAGGTCTGACACAGTATTAAATCTGTGTTATGGGTCCCAAGAGAGACAAACAATTAGAAAGTGGATCACAGAGCTTGGTGGGAAAATGGGATCCAGGACACCTGTTGACCTCTGTCACCACCCTCTCTGATTCCTTAAAGGCAGGCCTTAATTAGCAGACAATAAGACATGAGATGATAGGAGGAGAGAGAGGAGGAAGAGCGCTCAGTGACACACATCACGCCGAGCTAAATGCTGGATCTAATTTTTTTAGGAGATTTTTATCACCATTTAGGATTAATATCCAGCAGAGGAATACCTAACAAATGCCTGCTGACAAAAAAGTATCAGATTTTCCTCTCTCTCTGATTGGATTTCCAGTGGATTACAGTGGTGGTTTGGGGGGATTTTTCTCTCCCCCTTTCTCTTTTAAGAGGTATTTTTGTGACTATAATCTGATCCATTTGACCTTAATAAAGTAGTTGGACCACCAGAACCAGCTCGTGACAGTGGGTCACATCCTGAAGAGAAGTTAAAGGGGAAGACAAGGCAGTCAGTGAGACAGAGACAGGCGAGGGAAGCGTGAAATAGCACTGCAGAACCTGTAGCAAAAGACTGATGAGTGAGTGACACTGTTTCAGTGACAGCAGGGGATAACGAAGAAGAGCGAAGAGAGAGAGAGAGAGAGACAGGCTCAAAGAAACTGATGGATTGAAGGAAAGAAGTGTAGAAAGCCCAATAATGTTGTAGAGGAAAGTAAAGAAAAGGGCCGTGGAGGAAAGGTCAGAAGACGAGGAGAAGATGAGTGTGAGGTGGGAGACGGAGGGACTGCAGACGGTTGGCATCGTCTGCCTGGTGATCATGTTCCTCAAACTGATGCATCTGCTGGGCCTGATCGACATCACTGAGACCGGTGAGACAACCTGAGAGAGGGGCACAGAGGAGGAGGAAGACATGGAGCGAAGACTCTGAAGTGACGTTTTTATTTTTATTTTAATCCCCTTGTAAATATTTGGTGATGTTGATTGACTGATAGTGGTAAATCACAAGAGGAGTATAATTAATTTTGAAAGTTAATAATGAAGGCGTGCTTATCTTGGATTTAATTGCAGGATGTTATAAAATGCTGCTAAGTAGGAAATAATTAGATTGATCAAGACTGTCTTCAGAACGTTGGGAATTTCAGCAAATTTGACGGAAAAATTTGTGCCAATCAACACATGTCTTTGAATATGGTTTTCAAATCTGTGATACTTACTTAATATGTACCTAACAGTTGGATCCAATGTGTTGCACAAACAGGGGTCCAGACTGCATTTGTTGGCTATTTCCAGCTCGGTATGAATGCATAGGTGATGCTCTAATGAGTATTTACAGCACCACGAGTCCATCGCTGTGTTGTTATTTCATGCATTACTAAATATACTAACATGTGTAACTGTTTTGCTGCCAACATTTGCTGAACTTACTGGCAAAGCTGCTATTAGGCTGAGGAGGTGTGACCCACTTAGATTGAAAGAGATGATATGGAAAGTAGTCGACACCTGAAACTTAACAGGAGCTGTTAATCCTGCTGAACTTGGAGATTCCATCTCACCAAAAATCTTCAATTTCTAAAGTATTAAGCTTGAACAATGTGTTCTATTGACTTTTATTAAACCATTAAAATGAAGAAACAGCAGTGCTCTGTGGCCCAGACTGAGAAACCCAACAATTTATGATCAGTTTATTGTTGGTTTTAGTCTTTTGGCAGCACAAAATATCAGCAGACTTCAAAGTGTGTGTAATGCAGGGATCTAAAATAGGCTTTAGTCAGTGTGAAACGCATCCTTTGAAGTGATTCTGCAAATGAATACCAGATGGGCATCAGGCTTTTAACCCTTCATCCATCCATCCATTATCTTACCTGCTTTGTACCTTAACCATAAGGTTAAGGGTCTGCTGGTGTCTACCTCTAGCACACACAGGGCAAAGACAGGGAATACACCCTGGACCGGCCAGGCCTCCACAGGACACACACTCACCAGACACTGGGATAATGGAGAATCCCAACTGGGAGCTGAACCCAGAGCCTTTCTTACTGTAAGCCAATAGCATTACCCTCTCAACAGCCAAAAGTTTTATCAGGCAGAAATTTCTCTTAAGCACCTGATAGCTACTATGAGTCCTCTCATTGTCGATATCCCTTCAAACTGGAGTGAGGTTATAATAAATGACTCTCTTTGTTTTGATAATCTTTAAAAGAACAAGATCCATTTCCCAGATCCTATTTCTATCCAATGTGGCTGAAAGCAAAACATTTTCAGGGTCTTTGACAGTCATGGGCAAAGTCCAGTGCAGTCAGCACATTTTACTTTGGAAAAGAGCCTCATGGGACACATCATATTGGTATCAATGAGTGTATTCATCTGATGAGAGAGGTCAGAGGTCGTCTCCCGCTGTCTCCCTCTCACTCGGCACTGGACCGATCCGTCCTATTGTTTTAAATGAAGGTTGACACAGCGTTCAGATATTACATAAGGGCGTCTCGGCTCCCTGCACTGTGGGTTTGCTTTATGTTTCACAGCATATTGTGTTTCACTGCTCAGCTGGAAGCTTTATCATAACTTAACTGGAGTCTTATCCTCTGAACCGCTCGCCTCTCATCGCTCTCAGTGTTGACCTGCTTTCTTTGTTTTGTTTTTTTTTTCTTCCTCTTACTATCGCTCTCTCACTGTTCTCCATTTACTCTCTCTCACTCCATCTTGGTCTCAACACCCCTCAATTCCTCTTCTTCTCCTCTCTCTGTCTAAAGATGGTGAGTATTGGAACGGTAGAAACCCGACTGACTGAGAAAACCTCCCTCCCTTTTTGGAATGTTTTTCTTTCTGCCCCCCCGGTCATGCAGTACTTTCTCTTATTGTGTGTGAACTGATGACATAACTCAGTAACACTTAAAGTGACTTTGATTGAACTTCCCAAATTCTTATTTACTGCCGTTGTTTTGTTTTTTAGACAAATTAAAACTTTTTGGTTCCATTTCCGCCATAAAGAAAGTACCTCTCTCTTCTTTTTTTACCCCATCCCTCGCCTGCCCTTTGCCCCCCCTACGGATTTTAGCTACATCTCGCACGTTTTCCCCACCTGCTCTACAAGAACTGTTGAAAGTGTGATCCCACCCCTCCCTGAATGTTGACCTGCATCCAGACACTCAGTATCTGCCCTCATCCTCCCTCCTTTTCTCTTTCATCTTTACCTCTCACCACGTCACTTCTCTCCCCTTTCTTTTCTCTCGTCCTGTCTGTCTATCCATCCCTCTCTGTCTCTGTCTCTCTCTGACTCCCACAGACAGCAGCGACAGTGATCTGGAGCTGTCCACAGTGCGTCACCAGCCGGAGGGACTGGACCAGCTGCAGGCCCAGACCAAGTTCACCAGGAAGGAACTCCAGTCTCTGTATCGAGGCTTCAAGAACGTACGCCCCGCGGCGGAGTTGTTCGCCATTGCTCTATATTACTATGCTTTAAATAGACTTGAATTATTCTGATATTTATTGCCTTTTTTTCCGTCCTCCCTCGAGCAGGAGTGTCCCAGTGGAATGGTCGACGAGGAGACGTTCAAGACCATCTATTCTCAGTTCTTTCCCCAAGGAGGTTAGACATTAAAACTTGTCCTCGCGTCTTTTCTTGTCGGGCTGTATGTGCGCTATCAGGAGACTATTAAAGTTGTGCTTTTTTTATGTGTTCAAGGCAGGGACCTTGATCTTTTAGCGGCAAGAAAACAGTCTGACTTAGAAATGCCAGCCTGTTGATAACATCTCCACCTTCCTCCTTTTTAACCACCAGTTTTGCATGTCCTTAGTCTACAATTTAAAGAATTTTTGTTAGAAAGAAAAAGAAGTAGTTTGTCTCTCTATGACTTACCTCTTTTTAAAAATCACACTCAAATAGTCCAATCTTCACCCCAATGCTTTTTGTCCACAGATGCGACCACGTACGCTCATTTCCTGTTCAACGCCTTTGACATTGAGAGGAACGGTTCGATCCGCTTCGAGGACTTTGTCATCGGTCTGTCAGTGTTGCTCAGAGGTTCAGTCACAGAGAAGCTCAACTGGGCTTTTAACCTCTATGACATCAATAAGGATGGTTACATCACCAAAGAGGTATGTCTGGGTTATGAGACAAGCAACTTGCAATGTCAGATACTTCCAACTATTCTTTTTTTTTCTAGACCGGAGCTGCATGAGGAGGGCAACATTGAAAAGCTTCCAAAATTTTAGAACTTGTGTAATCAAAATCAAATCAAATTAAACATGGCTGAATCTCTGTTATTGTGATGAAAGGCACTGCATCATTCTCACATGCCATAATTTACTGCTCAGGTAAATGAGGCCACTCAAAGCAATAAAGAATTGCTCTTTGCCTCTGTCTTCTCCTCCTCAGGAGATGCTGGCCATCATGAAGTCCATCTATGATATGATGGGCAGGTACACATACCCCTGCGTGCGAGATGAAGCACCCTATGAACACGTGGACAAGTTCTTCCAGGTTCGGATTACTCAAAAAAAGGCACACAAATAACACTATGCTCCCATTTATTGTTGCTTTATTAGTGCAAAACTGCACTGGGCATTGCCAACTTGGCTCAGCCTCTTTAATTCCAGGGTGATAAAACCCCATTGCTCAATTTCTCCCGCTGATCGATCCTTTCTCCCTGCTTTGTGGAATCTTTGTTACAGAAAATGGATAAAAACCGAGATGGAGTCGTGACCATTGAAGAGTTCATCGAGACCTGTCAGAAGGTGAATTTTCCACCCAGCACTACACATAGAAACGCACCACTGACTCTAAGATCTCAGTTTCTCTGGAAGCCAGATAGAGCCGTGCACAACATGTTGAGGACCAGTCCCGACACCATGATGTCAAAGGGACTGACCAAAATTACTCACAGTGACACACCCTGCATGGATTCAATCATCCCTTTGAGAAATGCCTCACTTTTCCATCCCCCTCCTGAGTCACAGTCCTTAAATCTCTTCACCTTTATTCCTTTTATCTTCTCTGTTTCGCAACATTGTTCATTCATTCATTCATCTCTAACAAGATGAAACCTAATTACCTCTCTCAGCACTTGACATCCATGATTGTTTCTCAGCAACACACATAAATCAGCTGCTTGTAATTTCCTGTTTTATTTTTGCTTTATTAGTCTTGAAAAGAGCACAACAGTCATTAGTTGCCACTTGTTTCTGTCGTATTGTTGTATGTATGTTAACGCTACTGTTATTCCACCACTCTGAGATGTAAATGCAGGATAACAACAAGGAGAGCTTTAAAGCCAGAGCCACCCACATTCTATGGAGTACTATCACCACAAGAGCAGGAATGTTATCTTGGTTTTACACATACTCTTTGTTCAGACATCGCTGAAAGCTGCCCGTTGTTGAGCCAGTGGTAAAAACCCAGCGTCACACTCTCTGAGCTGCAGCTGGTCACAGCTCTTAACAGCACAATACGTCACTGACAAAACCTCAGACCACATATTATGTGCATGCTTTGAAAGACAACAGCCTAATATCATGTTGAATTGTTGTAATTCGTCCTGATATGAAATGATGTTGCTGAATTACTATGTCAGTGAATTGAGGTTACAAAATGAAAAGTTCACACTTTAAATGCTTAAATATTTATTTGATGCGTATCCACAAGCGATGTAGCCCACTGCATGTCCAACGTATGCAGTTTCCAGAAATAAAAAAGATTTGTGTGTTCAATTCACAATATCAAACATTTTCAGTCAAGGATGTGTTTTAGCTTTTATTAACAGGAGCAAGCTCCTGACCTCCCTGAATATCTGTTGCTCTGCTTGATGTTGTGTTTCTGCGCTCTGGTTTAGACTCTGGCAGAAAAGCATAAACATGTTTTGACAGCTCTACAAGCTGCAAACTTATAATTGTTATTTATGGAGTCACGTCCCAGCACAGTGGATGGGTGTGGTAACGACTCTGTTTATTGGCACAAAGGCAAGTGTTTGAGTCTCGGACTGTTGCTGCAATTGTTTTACCACACATTACAATTATAATATACAAGATGTTTGGAGCCTTTTTTCTTTTTGGACTTCATGTTTGGATGTTGTGGACAATTACTGCTCTGGCTCTTGTTGCGTTGGTAAAACATGAGCTTTTGACAGTTCCCTCTGTCTCACTGAATCCAATAAGGGGCAGATTTTATAATATAAAAATAAAGACATAAAAGTAATCTAAAGCTTTAAGATGACAAGTGACAATATAAGATATCATTGTTGTGTGTGTGTGTATGTATATATATATATATATATATATATATATATATATATATACACTGTATATATATATATATACACTGTATATATATATATATATATATATATATATATATAGGGAGAGAGAGACACACACACACACACATAATCACTAGTCCAGAGTCACTTTTCAAAACGCAGACAGAAACTATGCAGGCTGTCAAGGCGACTTGGTAGAAACAGTATGAAGATATGTAAACACGTCAGCGTGACCTTTTGTTTACTTCAGACTCATGGTCCAAAATTGTTTTCTTATCTTTTCTCTCCAGGACGAGAACATCATGAACTCCATGCAGCTGTTTGAGAATGTGATATAAAGTTCAGGGTGCTTCCAGTAGTTGTCCTTCACTGGCCTCACAAACACACAGACACAGCTCACTCAACGGCACCCCAGACTCAACACTGAAACCTGACACCCTGGCGCATAATGTAAAAATATAAGAACTAGACATCCTTTGAAATTTCTTGCTACTCTCCTTTAGCTATGTCTGGCAACTATTTCTAGATTAAAGGGACCACTGGACGCAGAAGACAAGAAGAAAGAGCTCCCTGGGTAAAAAAAGAAATTCCCCATCTGTCCGGCATGTTTTTTGTGTTGGAATGAAAGGAACATTTGAGCTCCTTGTGCTTTCATCCTCAGAATAAAAGACCTACCAAGGAGTAAAGAAGCTTATTGTACAATAATCCACCAACGCAAGCATACAAGGACACTAGCTTTAACACTAATACACTTGGTTGCGCACACACACACACACACACACACACACACACACACACACACACACACACACACATACACACACACACACACACACAGACCTGCTGTTTCCTCAAGAGGTTTTAGAGCACTGGGTGAGACCGGAAAAAATGACGACACAAAAAATAAGAAAAGACAAATGAACTAAAGCATGTCTGTCATCAAATATGTGATGTGGAATTAGCTTGCACTACAATTTTATGACTATGTATTATATGCGCCTGCAATAAAGGCACTGTAGATACCTGCACCTGCTGCACCACTGGTGTATGTATATATGTATAGTTAATAGTTATATACCCTCCATTGTATTGGTCTCATCTGTGCAGCACTGGGTGATGGAGTAGGACCAGGGTGGAATATTTGTTTTTAGAAATCTCTGTGTTATTCAGTTTATCATTATGTTTGGTAGCAGTTCTCCACAGAATTTAAATATAATAGTCAAATGTTTCTCTTGTTTTGTATTTTGGGAGATAATGTGTAGCTGGTCAGAATGAATAAGCGAGTCTGTACAGAACTGTAAAGATACAAAAGGACTGTTACAAGTGTGTTCCAATGTTGAATTAAGGCTTTATCTTGGTTCTTCAGTATCTACGAGCATGCTGACTCTTAAGTGCCACAGTATTATGTACAGTACAGTAGGACCTTTGTGATGTCAGTTAATTAAAGATGCTGTCGACAGCTGCGACCTCGCCTTTTTTCACTCTTCACTTCAGTTCCCTCATGCATTCAGATGATGACACGGCAAGTACCAAGGAAGAACAAACACGATACGATCTGACAAGGAAAACATGGGATACTAGGAAAACAGTGAGTCAAAACCAAAACAAGGACGTTACCCAATGAAATGTGAAATATGCGATGAAGCGTATATTTGAAGTCACGCTTATGTTAGCGTGAGGATGGGAGTTGCTTCAGTTATGCCTCCCTTCGTTTAATCCAAAATTACATCAGCTGTTGACATTTAATGCACAGTAAAAACATACAACAATATACATAACCTGACAGGTCTCTGCCTCGCACTGCCAATGCCCTGGAGACTGCATTATTTGCATCTACAGCCTCCTCCTTCTTGGTAAATCTGCACAGTTGCCATGTATATTAGATAGTTTCTCTTGGACAGCTGGTTTATTGCAGCTTTCACATATATATATTCAGGCACAGTTTTAGATACTTTACTCCTCAGATGGCAGTTGTTGGAATCTTCCTATCCAAGTGAAAACCTCATATCTACACATTTGTTCATTTTTAATTCTCAATACGTAGGCTCAAAAAACAAACGGCTTGACCTGAAGGTGAAAGAGAGAAGATGTTTTTCAGAGCACTTGTAAGGGAACTTTTTAGACATTTGTTTCTCAAAGGAAGAGACATAAACATGATACAGAATATGATGAATTGCTGGAGAGTAGACCACATGTTTGCAGATAAAACGGTAAATAAAGTTAAATGTTGAACATGCACAGTGAGACAATACAGCCCACCACTCTTCCATTATGTTATCCTATATGTGTATTCCATTATCTATACCGAATATACATGAGCCCTAATCACATAGACACACACACGCACACGTGTATTCACCTTGAACTCAAACGCTAGACCAAACCTTAGTGTTCTGAGATAATGGGAACATTAACACTTACTGCTCCTTGCTACTAGAACCAAAAAGCTGCAGGCAAAAGTCCTCGTGCTCCTGTGGAACAACACTTTGCACATGTGCACTTTATTTGTCCTTTATTTGGGAAAATTTGACCAGATGTCAGCCAAAGAGTAAGAATAAAATAGAATAAAAGATCACAACAGTTTATTCATGTAAATTATTTACATGAGGTCTAATCAGGTTTGTTTGTCAGATCATTGATGTTGATGATCATTAAAGTTGCAGCACATGCATTCATTAGATATTTTCATTCAGAAATATTCAGCCAACTCCGCAGCTGACAGAGCAGAGGAAATAAGTTCAAACTGGTTAAATAAGTAATAATCCTCTGTTTCAGTGGAGGTTGTTTACTGTAGCTAGGTTACCTGTAGTAGTAACCTAGCTACTGTAAATCTGCACGTGCATGCGTCACATGCATGCAAACCTTGATGTATCACATCTCCTTGTCAACCACAGCAGGGGGAAAAACATTAGGGTGAAATATAACTTTGATTATGATAAAATGTAGATAAGAATGTTAAGTATGAGTTGATAAGTATGTCAAATTGAAAGACTTCAAAGATCGTTAGGATGAGGGAGAAAACCTCTGAAATAATTTATATATGGTTTATGATCTGGTTAAATTGCTCTTATGCTTAAATACATTCTTTTCCAATGTCAGTTTACTCAGTGAAGCACAGCTCACTGCTCATTTCTTGCCTGGGGTCAGATCTGTTAGCCCAAGGTGCCCAGAAACACACTCCAAATGAATGCACGTGTTAATTGAACACGTGGTGATTCGTAGCTGATTAGTCACGAGTCATCATTTATTAATATGATTAGATCATCTTCACACTTTTCTCCTTGTTTTTTTGTTTCTCTGCCCCCAAGTGGCCAGTCAGGTGTCAATACAGCTTACATCATGAGGCAGAGCAAATACACTTATGAGTATTCTCTCGTGTTTGGTATTCAAAACTTGCTCTTGCGTAAGGATGATAACAGCAAAACACATACCTATAGAGACTCAAGCGAAAGTGAATGACAATGAACGAGGAAAATAACCCTGGATCATGCCCATGTAATGAAAACACAGGTGAGATGACTCGACTCGACATCTTTTTGACTTCTGTTTATTGACTTGTTTGCAGATAAAACTGCTTACGATAAAACTGCTTACACAATGTAACACCTGCAAGTCTTGCACAAACAACCTGTTATCAAGTGAAGAGGTTTCAACCTGTCTATCCCGGATTTCCCGGTGGGGACATCCCAGAAGGATCAATAAACTTTCTGTCTTTCTATCTATCTATCTTTCTATCTATCTGTCTGTCTGTCTGCCTCTGTGTCTGTCTATCCATCTACCTATTTATCTGCCTGTCTGTCTGTCTGATTGTCTGTCTGTCTATCTTTCTATCATTTTGTTGAAAGGGTTATATCTCGATCTTATGTAGCCCACTTACGGAAACAAACTACCACAAGATGACGCTGTGTGGGAGGAGACAGAGGTGCTTCTACTGTGTCGTACAGGGCAGAGTAGAAATACTGACTTTATACAATTTCCGAGGATGAAACCACATTAAGTAAGAAATGCCCTTGTTATAAAAACTGGTAAGAGCTCTGTCACCATGATCCAAGGACTGCACAGAGAGGGAGGAGGGGGTACGTCACCGTTACCCGGTCTCTGATTGGCCGAGCTGCGGTTTGGGGCTGGGCTAAGAGAGAGACGACACTTTGCGTCATGGGGGCTTGATGTGAGCATGCGCGCTGTTCAACCCCGTGGCTTTATGAAAGGCGAAATCCCTCCATGGGAAGAGCAAGTGGTAGCTCTTTAAAAGCCCCGTCTGCCGTAGAGGCGTTATTACCGGAGCAAACCAGGCCAGGTGAGGCAGGCTCAGAGAGCTGCGTGTGGGCTGCAGGCTCGTCTCTAACCCGCCTCCGCTGTTCCGCTACAACAACACAAACCACGGGGACGAGTCCGCGGCTGGAGCGTTAGCCGAAAAGGGAAGAGGGCTCTGTCTTCTGCTCTATCATCACGCAGGTGAGCTCGAAACGTGACATTTTTTTTTCATCCCGAAGAAACCAAACTTGGCATTCTTGCAGGAATGGAGAACCGGAAACTCGTGTGTTTTTGATGTATGGCTTTATCCGTAGCGGGTATACCGGAGATAACGTGAAGATGTTACGTGAACGGCTCTCCTCCGTTAGCTGGAGCCGCAGGAATTCACGTATCGGCCGTGTGTGTGTGTATGTGTGTGTGTGTGTGTGTGTGTGTGTGTGTGTATGCGTGTGTGTGTATGTGTGTGTGTGCATGCGCGCGCCTGTGCGTGTGTGCTGATGCCGAAGTGACCGTGTAACACAAGGCCCAATTAGTCAAGGCTACTGCTTAACTAGATGATGCGGAGGCCTCAAGGTTTCCAGATACCAGGGACTTTATTGTGACTCAACACTACACATGTATTGACTTCGTGTCATTTAAATGAATGGGACTCCAAAAAGGTCTATGATGAGGTGGCGCTGAAGCGGGAGCTTATTGGACCATTCGGGTTTTATTGGCTCCTGAGGACGATGATGATGAGGTTGCCCTGGAAACGTGCGTGCGTGCGTGTGTGTGGACTGAAGAAGCCGTAAGCCAGTACACCCTACCAAGGAAGCAAATAAGTGTTAATTAATGAGGTTGCAACCTTCTTTGAGGCCAATCTTTGAGATGCCTTAGACAACTGAACATCGTCCCACTAGTCTATGAAGGGTCTCAGTCATCCGGTCATAGTAATCCTTAAGGTGCTAAAAACGAAGGCAACTGGGCTCCTTCTCGAAGATGTTTCATCTGGCGTCCAATCACATCCACTTTTTAGCACCTACGGATCAATGTGTGAGGCTTTAGAGCCGCCTGACCGTCAGGACTCTCAGGATTTGTCATGTGATTTCAAGATGACTCAGAGTGGGGATTTCTCTCACAACTTCACCTGCCACTGAGGGAAGCAGTCACAGCTCCATTGAGATTCATCCATCCATCCGTCGTCCATCGCACTTCGTACTGCACAGGTCCTCTGGAGCCCATTTTTAGTGCACTTTACAGACAGGTTTTTCTAATACAAGCTGTTCAATCTCACACTCAGACCTAGGGGCACGAGACTAGACATTGGCGGGGGCAGAATCTCCCGGTCTCCCAATGTGGGTATAACCGAAGATGAAGAAGGTGTGAACATAATTCAGAACATTCAGTCGTTCTCTCCGTAAAACGTGGAGTCTTGCAGCATCAAGTGTGTTTGTTGAGCACCTGCTGTGCTGCTAAATGGAGCGGCAGAATCTGTGCACGCACTATTTTTGCATGCTGAGTATTTTGCATCGCACCTGTGTGTTTGTGGGCCTGGAGTTTGCATCACTTGCAAGTTGTGTCTGCTGTTCGGCTTAAGTTTTTGGTTGAGTTTGAAGCAAAGATTCCTGGCGTAGTTTGAGTGATGTGATTTGGGAGGGAAGAAAGAAAACAGCAAGTTGCCAGTTTGAGGTGGTTTATCAGTTATTTTAGGTTTTAGTATCCTGGTGGTAAGCCACTATTTATTCCCAAGTAAAAGACAAGTCCAATAAGTTTTGTTGGTGTTCATAGAAAGGAAGTTCTGCTGATCCGCCCACACACGTACACACAGACCCACAGCTACGGCTGTGCCAAATCAAATGTGAGCGCGTGAGCGTTTACTATGAACATTCCAAGCCAACGACCCACAACAATGTCACCAAAACAAGTTGCACGGTTTCAGTTTGGTTCTTATTGTATCTAGGTGACTCGGTGTTTTGGCGGCAATCCACTCCTCGAGCAGATTTATGGCCGATCCAGCAGGGTTGGCGGGTGGGGGTGGGGGTGGGGGGGGGCATGTGACTGCAGGGAGGATGCAGGAACAGCTGACATCTCTAGGTGGTGCCAGTGCCAAATGTGCCAGCCCTGGATAGGCTGGCTGCTCGGTTTTACCTGCTGCCTCCTGTCTTTCAGGAAGTCAGTGGGATGATCACACGAGGACTAAGGTAACATCGCGTAGGCCAATTTGATGGTGGAAGATCCGAAATGTGGGGGCGACTGTTGGGAGGAGGTGATCTGTTGGACATTCGCCATCAAAAATCGCTGGTTTGGCAGCCTCTGGAGAACCAAAAGTACTGGTTGAGAAGCAAATGACGTTACAGCGTCAGACCCTGCAGATTAGGGGTGTATCCCTCCACAGTATCTGTGTCAAGACAGCAGGAAAGTGTGTGTGTGTGTGTGTGTGTGTGTGTGTGTGTGGGGAGGGGAACTCCCGAGATGATGCCCCTCAACTTCAGATTCCATCGCGTGTGAAGAACAAGAGGAACAACGGCAGATGTCAGATGGTATCTGCCCCCTAAGCCAGTTAATTATGTCAAAGGAAATTACTACTCCCGAACAACAGGGCACTCCTAATGAAAAAATTCTTCTGAGGCGTCGTGGTTGACAATGACTTTGCGAACTAGTCTGCAGATTGTGCAGAAGGTGAACTCCTGTTTAACTAGGATTCTGGTCCGGGGCCATTCTTGCTTTGAGCGAGGCCCTACACCGCACCCACAAATACCAATTTTCTTTAATACAAATCATCTATGTATGAAGCCGGGATTGGCAATTGATTCATTTGATCAACAAGTCTGTTGAAAGACGTATCCTCCTGAGAACCAAGGGAAAGAAGTGTCTGTAAATGTATGATTTTGTGTGATTTCGGGCTCGATGGAGTGACTCCAAATACTTGAGGGAGACACGTGTGAGCAAAATGTCCATAATAAAGGACGTAAATGAATGGTGCCGGGTCCCAGGGGGATACGACACCTGCTTCCTCATGCCCTGAAACAAGTCAAATAATGTATTGTTTGCCTCCATTTCCCTGGAAGCTGCATGACTGCGCTCAATGTTGAGTTCAAAAAGAAACGCCGAACCCGTAAATGCTCCCACAGCCGCTCCGCTGTTGCCTCCCAGACTTCCAGTCCGTGGCCACAGAGCAGAGGATCATCTCCCAGGTTGCCAGGCCTGGCAGGGACAGGCACAGTGAGGTGAACTGGGTCACAGAAATGGATTCCTGGCTCTGTTTGCTGTAGCCAGCGTGTGACTAAGATTACACCGTAGTGCTGGGTCATGCTGTGCCTTCCCACTGTTTGTGCCCGTTTTTGTGTGTGCGTGCGCGTGTGTGTGTGGGTAAGAGTTTAGCTCAGGGTGGTATATCCCGAAATTACGTTTCTCTCACCCCTTTATGGTCTGTGTAGGGGAGTAATAGAAGGGCTTGCTGTGGTGGCCTTCAGCTTCTACCCTGCGCACACGGTGAAAGAAACGGCCGGGATTAAGCGGCCGCGCCATACGATTCTTGCATAACGGGGGCAGAACGACGCCGCTCCCAGATTAAACTACCGCAACAGCACCTGGGGGATTTACTGCTTCCCGCCAGCCGTAAAATGTGAGCTCCGTTTGGGTCTTTCCAATGGTGGCTCTGAGTCGGCGCGACCCAGACAATGCAGTGTGACGCGAGACAGTGGAACTATGAATGCACCCTCTGCCGTAAACCGTCCTCTTTCAAGCCAAGCGGAATTGGATGCATGTCTGATGCATCTCGTACGAGCTGTTCCACTTTTGTTTTGCCTCGGCTCCCACCGTAGAAACCATAGAGTTTCTGTCCGATTTGATAAAGACAATCCGCTGTCTGTCTGTCTCTGTGCTCTTTCCTCCGTATCATGACGTCTGGAGAAATGCCAGGTCGGAACAGCAACAGGCGGAATCTAAAAAAACCCAATCGGTCACGGCCCAGATTTTGAGGCTCGTGTCTGGACGTAGTTAAAAGGCGGCGGCCCGCGTCGGCCGTCGGATGTGTTGAGACGCTGGGACCGGGCGACGACCCCCATCGTAAAAAAAACCAACGAGGGGCGACGATCTCGCGCCGATTCACCTGCTCGCTCCTGTCCGAGCCTCGAAGTCATGGAGGCGAAGCGTGTGCCTCGAGCCCGGATCGGTCTCCTCTCGGACGCCGCGGGTCGACTCCAAACACGCTGATGATGATGAGCCGCGCGTGGAGCGCGAGGAGGACCTCCGGCTCACGTGCAGCGTCTTCCCCCCTGGCTCCCCGCCAGGGACCTCGCCCAGCGGCGGCTCCTTATCTCTCCGGGCCTTATTGCTTCGCTCTGGCCCGTCCCGGCGCGCCCTGCGCTCCGCGGCCGTTTCTGGCGAGCGCGCAGGCGACAGCCGGGGGGCCGGGCGTGACGGCGTGCGCGTCCAGGAGGCTGAGCTGCTGCCGCCGCCGGGTGTGAGCGGGCGGCCGGACGGCCCGTCCAGGGCGTCCTCCCCCGTGCCGAAGGCAGGCCCCGGCGGACTCGCAGGACGCTGTTGGAAGTGCGAGGCAGTCGATGAGATGAAACCCCGCTGACGATTCATCTACAGCGTTGGGTCCGTTTCCAAACGAAACCGGCCAATTGTGTGTAGCGGCGGCGGCGTCTCCACGGCGAGGCTTTGCCGCTTTTCCCCGCTGAGCGGCTGAACCAGTTTGTGGCGGCGGATGGAGCCTCAGGAGGTGTTTGGTGGGGGCTCGGTCGTACCAGCGCAGTCCTGCGGAAATCCCAGCGCGAATCCAGTCAGGGTCACCTGTCAGCTCCCAAGATGGACAAAGGACCACAAAATGTTTTTATTTACATCATATTTTCTGTGGTCGGTTATCAAAACGGTTAGCAGAAGTAAAGAAGTGTCAGTTCTTCCTGTAGCGACCTACTTAATTACCTACTTAACATTGAAACCGTTTGCCGGCCGCACACACTCTGCTCTAATATCTCAAGTCCGCCGTTTTTCTCTTAGCTGATCTGAACAGAATAGTGAAGTGGCCGATCGGCGGTAAGGGCCGGGGGGGGGGGATGAAAGTCGGTCCACGTGAATAGCCGCCGTTTCCGGTGATGCGCAGGTGCATTTGCGCTCGAAAAGGAGATTGAAACGATTGAAACACTTGAACAAACGTGAGAGGTGTTTACCCATTCCCTCGCACGTTCCCGTCGCACGTGCCGACCCGCGGGGTCCGCGTCTCTCCCTGATCGCGGGATGCCGTGGGGCGCTGGGCCTCGGGCCAACGGAGAGAGCGTCTGGGGGTGAAAAGTGGCCACTTGGATCGCCGCCTCCTGCCGGCGCTTGGCTCGGTGGCGGCGGCTCCGGCCGAAGCCAAAATTGGGATTGTGGGGCTCGGCCAGCGAACGCGGGAATGTTACCCAAGCACCGGCCCGCTTCCAGAACTGCCCAGCTCGCCAGAGAGCCTGAGCGTCACCCCCCCAAACCTCAGAAACTGGGACCGGTTTGAGTCGAGACGGCACGTTTTAAGATTTGCCGCGAAAGCACTGATTTGTCAAAGTCAAACGTCTGAGTCAGTCAGGGTTTACGTTCTGTAGCGACCATCACACGGCTCCCTGACGCTGAATCACAGGTCGTAACTGAGGCAGAACGTGTTCCGAGGTGGCACAGATCAGCGTGCATCTCCTCGTTGCCTGTGTGCGCGCACATGTGTCGGAGCCGGCGCCTGCTAGACTTGTCGATGGCGAAATGGAGAAATTGAGAAACCGAGGGCGAAGTTGCTCAAGGCCAAATCAGTGGCTGCACTGTAGGTGCATGCGTCTACCACAAGCCTCAGCTGTTGATTTCGACGCTCACTTCCCCTTTTCTTTTTAAGGTGCAGTAACGATTTAGACGGCTGGCGAAGGGGATTTCCTTGCTACTTTCCGATCCATCCTCAACCTATTGTTTTTTTCGGACTAAACCAAATAAAGCCTCCATTCTCCCAGAGTGAAAGCCGCTGGGTGTCCGGCTACTCCTGGTACGCTGTTCTCAGGACGTGGTCTCGTATCCTCACACATCTCATCTCCGCTCACCTCTGCCCCGCCGTCAGGAAATTGACCAATGCACACACGACCTCGCAAGAGCCCTTACAGCCTCCGCGGGCCCCTCTGCCCCCCCCCCGTGGTGAAACGTGACCCCCCCCCCCCCACACACACGTGTTCTCCCGGACCAGTAAACACAACGCGCAAACGTGCGAGAGCATCGCCGACGCGTGCACCTCTGAACGCGTTGCGATGCGATTATCTGGCCGCGTCCATGAAATGGGTTTGTTTGGATGTTTGGAACGCGGATCCCTCCCCGTCTCCATTTGTATGTTTTCTCTACCAGTTGCTACACTGTCAATCTGGATGCTCAAGAAGGGCGGCGCAATCAAGTAAAGTGAGACACTGCAACACACACAATCTCCCTCCACGCGCCTGCCAGGGCTGTCTCATTGGAGGGAAGATTCTCCTCATTTATTGTTATTATTAGTATCAAATTGGAATGTATGACGCAAGCCGCAGCTTTTCATCCAAGCGGGTTTCAGTTTTTTCCGGGGCCCTGAAGGCTCTGAGACGCTCCACCGAGGGCCCCCCGTGGCGTCGCGTACCCTTGACACCAGACGGCGCACGCAGCCGTGGACCAGCTGCAGCTCTAGCCGAGCCCGGGCGCCACGGCCGGCCCGGCCACGCGCCCACATCTGGAAGCCGCGGCGCCGGGGCGAGGCAACGGCGGCCTGGCAGCGGGCGCACGGGAACATCTGGCGCGGCGTGCTCCCTCAGCGGAGGCCGGGGCACCAGCCCGCACGCCGTCCTCGCCTCAGATCCAGTTACCACGGTCACGGGTCGAGGCCCGTCGCCCCGCAGACCGGGCTGCTCTGCACTTTGTCCCTGTGATCTCTCTCTCTCTCTTTCTGCCCTTGAACGTGCAAATTCCTCACCTGCCTTATACTTTTTTCTTTACTTTTACTTTTTTTACACAGACAGGGAAAGCACATTGCAAGAAAACATGCAGACTCCTTACATTATGCTCTGTCTGACCAGTAGTCAAACCTAACACCTTGTTACGTAATCACATAAACTCAGGTTTCAGTTCTTCCTTCTCTGTGTGTGCGTGTGTGCTGCTCTTTGTGTGTGTGTGTGCGCGCGTGTGCTTGTGCTGCTCTTTGTGTGTGTGTGCGCGTGTGCTTGTGCTGCTCTTTGTGTGTGTGTGCTGCTCTGGTCGGTGCCCAGCAGACAGAAAACAAGGGATTTCTGACTCATGATCACCAGTGAGGAAAGGCAACTTGAGGATGTTATGCCACAGCAGCGGCTCTCATTCGTCGCTGACACGTGCTAAATCAGACCTGAAGGATATTTCCTAACAGCTTTTCTCAAGGGCGCACTTGCTGGAAAATGATATCCAAAGGTCTCACGCCTATAGGCTTCAAATAGCCAGGTTGAAGCTTTGGGAGTAAACTGAAAAACACCATTCATAGAGAAACAGAAATGACTTGGCAATTGGCAATATTTGACAATTGCAATAATGTAGTTCGTGGTACAAATGGCTCCTGAGATAGTCTTTAAGGCTCTGGCCTTAAATAGGTAGTCAGCCCATTCCATCCTCTAGTTATAACATCGGGGTCTCCCATCCATGTACAGACCAGGTCCACGCCTGCTCAGCTGGAGACATTCAGGCCTCCCCGCTCTCATTTCCCACGTCACTAATTATGAAACGTTCACATTGCCAGTAGAGCTCAACTCCATGTGCATGGTGATGAAAACAAATATGGTTAGTGTGATCTTTAATGGTGGCCTAGGGGGAGTGAGTAGAGTCAACATCAGCATGCTGACAACATAGCTCACCTCCTCAGTCCACTTTTTTTCCTTGTCACACGACAATCTGAGTCGGCCTCGGCACAGTTAACAACACTAACATTTTGCTTGTGAATAAATGCTGTCTGTCAAATTAACTTATGTCTTACCTCCCTCCTCCTCCTCCTCCTCCTCATCTTTGACCCCTCTCTCCTCTCCGCTCCTCCCCATCTCCTCTCTTGCCTTTCCTCCTCTCTTCTTCCGACTCTTCCTCTGTGCCCCCCCACTCTCTCTCTCCCTTTCTCTCTCTCTCTCTCTCCCTCCCTCCCTCCCTTTCTCTCTCTCTCTCTCTCTCTCTCTCTCTCTCTCTCGCCCCTTCACACAGATGCTCCCAGCCGCCCAGCTTGACAGGAGTGATGGGATGTGTCAACTAGGTATTACACTTATCCCAACATTTTACACTGCAAGCAGGGAGTAAAGGCTGGGTGGGGGAAAACTGCTTTGGGATGAGACGATAACAAAAAGGGGCAATAGGACATAAAACTAGACAAAGGTAGTTTTGCTAAAGCTCTTTTCACAGTCCTTAAGGCTCCTATCGTTGGCCGTGTGCAAACTGATTCCATAGGTGGTGTGTTTAACCCTCCTGTTGTGTTTAGGTACCTTGGTGTTTCTGGTCAAAATGGCTGAACCATTTAAGACGATCCCCATTTTCTTTTTGTAGTACATCAAATGTTATCAGCTTATGCTGTGTAGTACCTTTCTATCTTGGTCATCAGTCTGCTGAAATTGAGTTTCCTCTGATGAATAGTACAGTGCACTTCATATGAGTATTTATCACTGTGGGTCAGATCTGGTATGATTCAAGGGTCAAAACTTTTATCAAAGAATTGTAGTCAATTAAAAATGCAACCTTAGGTGATAATGTGTGCGTTATAGATGTATAATCTAAAAGCATGTCGTTGTTTTTGGCCATGAACACATTTGTTAAGTGTGCATACGCAAGAATTTGGGTGCATTTTCTTGCCAACAATCATTTATCAAGATGTGAGTTTTCGGTACGATCTTCAATTTGCACCCATTCCTATTCTTGCCTGATAAACGAGCTCCTCTGATTGTATAGACATCCCCTCGAAATGTACGGAAAATTCTCTAAATGTGTTTTTCTGTGTTCAGATGTGAGAACATGGGACAACCACATGAAATTCTCTCTTTTGTTTTCCAAGAGAAAACCTAGGAAGTGGTCAGATTTGATTGGAACACAACAGCAGGGTTAAAGGATTTTACATCCGTTGCAGATGCACGTGACAGATGTGAAGCAAAGGGATCAGTGAGAAAAAAGAATCAAACCATCTTCAAATGTAGTTTAAACGCCTTGGCATCCAAGTCTGCTCGTTCTCCTGGAAGTAAAGCCCAGTGATCCGTCACCCGTCATGCTCTCGTGCTGGGGCTTGAATGAACTCGCTGGCGATCCAGTGGGGTAACTTTGGGGTGGTGGCGTCCCATTGACCCGCGGAGCACTACTCGATCCCGCCTCTAAGCACGTGAAGGGGGATCGGTCTGAGTAGAGGTCCAGGTTCAGGAATCTATTGGGTTTTGCAAACGACTAAGTGATGACTCCCAGCGCAGCCTGTCACAGAAAACTCTTTCAGATGAGTGACAGTTAGTGACAGTGTCCAGCATTTCGGCAATACCGTTCCCGCAAGGCTAAACCTCCACTCCTCCCTCTCTGCCTCGTGCACCTTTTCCCTCAACTCTCAGCACGGATCATTTTCTTCCTTCTCTCTGGCGGATGTTTAGGTCCATCTCTCCCGCTGTTTTTTCTTTTTCCCCATTGTTTTTTTTGCTCTTTGCTCAAAATCTCCTCTTTCTAACTATTTGCCATAATGAAATGATAATGGCAAATATTGGCAGTTCTCTTTTCCTTGATAGCTGGACCTGTTGCTGAAACCGGTCACGCATGCTTTCCAAAATAGATGGGACCATCTAGGAAGGGATGCCCCCAGGGCCCCGACCCCAGGCTTGACCTGACGTAGAGCCTGGGAGACGCTCTCGGCCCCCTCACGGTTTCTCACGTTAAAACTAGGATCTCCAAAAACCCCAATACGTGGCGAGAGCCTCAATCTCATGCGGTCATCTGTCTCTTTGTATCCAAGCAGGTGAGGCAGTCCTGGACGATGTAATCGGACTGACAGGTTCATCTGCAGTTTTCACACCAGAGCGAGACCGCGGGGGGACAGGGGGCGAGGAGGACGAGGAAGACGGCGAAGAGGACGCCAGGATGGGCGTGGGGAAGAACACCACCTCCAAGTCGCTGGACGGCGCCAGCGAGGGCGGGAAGTACGAAGAGGAGACCAAACACGGGGCAGATTTCTACCCTATACCGGTACGCGCCTCACAGACAAGAACGCGTCTTTTTTTTCTTTACACATCTTGTTGAAGAGAGGGCCACATAACTTAACGCTAAGACCAGCTCAAATTCTGCACGTTTTTTTATCTACCTGGAATCTGTTTGTGGTAGCGGAAGAACCCAACACATCCTCATTCCTCCGCTTCCTCCGCCGATCAGTCCCTTCACTTCCCCTCGTTTGACCTCTTGGCACCTGGCCACGCTCCCAGCCGCAACCCAGCGCTGTGCTGAAAATGTTTAGGTTTCACGCACACGCACACCTCCCGTGCAAACGCCGCGTGGCTGAAGGATGAAGGGTCGAGCATGTGGGGCGACTCTTACACCGTAGGGAACAGGACGAGCAAGCCTGAGCCTGGTCCGGTCAATGAAAAATATTTTCATTCCTGGCCGGAATTCGTCACAATATTTGTTTTCGTCTGTACACACACACACACGCACACGTAGTCCTCGGCGATGGTGTCTTCACGCGGCGTTGTTCGGGAAAGCTTGTCGTACGGTCGTCTGGAAGCGGGCCGTTAGTAAATGTGTGTGTGTGTGTGTGTGTGTGTGTGTGTGTGTGTGTGTGCGCGTCTGCGTGTCCAGGTGGTGGTGAACGGGGTGAGCGGCGCCAGCGGAGACCAGGACACCGAGAACACGGAGCTGATGGCCATCTACACGAAAGAAAGCCAAAGAGCAGAGAAGGTAACGCCAGAGGAGAAATGGAGAAGTTAAGCTAAGAATAGCGCGCTCCGTCTTGTCCGCCAGATCCGCCACTGTCGTCCCAAAAAAACCCTCTACGCAAGCAGACTCGCTCGTGTGTCACGTGGCGTGGATGTGTCTGAATCATGTTTTCACCGATTTCGCTTCCCCATCCTCACCTTTGCCCGAGAGGTGATAAATCTCCATCCTGGCTTATTGTAGTAGCAGCAAGAGGTGTCTTTTAGCAGTGCAACCACATGAAAACCCCTGCTGTCTATGACCGGTGACTAATGCTTTTGCTTTGGCCAGTCGTCCCGAAGGTCTAAGATGTCTTTCCCAAGGTTTCATGCGAGTCAGCAGTGTCAGGAAAGGTCGTTTGCAGTGTCAGACAGTTATGTAAGGATGCTTTTTATAAGAAGCGTAAACATTTTATGAAGTTGTTGGGCGACCTAAACTGTGTGTGATTGCAATGACAGTCATTTCTTATATGTTTGTGTGTGACGAGTGATCTGCACCAGTGAAGCAGGAATCCGTCTGTTTTTTTTGTATGTCACCGCGCGTAACATGTTTTTGCTGCGAGGCCAGTTTGCTTCATTACTTATTTTGCCAAAACAGTCCAGCTCCAGCTCCTCCTCGACTGTTGACGTGGCCGAAAAGCGCCGAGGAGATGAGATGTGAAACCAGAGCCTGAATCACACTTCCTCCGCATCCTCATTCATTTTCCTGTTTCGCACCATCACTGTGACTGTGCATTTTTCTTTGCTGAGAGAATCAATTGTGCTCTCTCACGGTTTCTCCTCTCTTTGTTTTGTGGCTGGTTTCTGTGTGTGTGTGTGCGCGTGTGTGTGTGTGTGTCTCTCTCCACGCAGTGCTCGATGTCTGAGACGTTGGACAGCACAGACAGCATGGACGCGAGGAGGATGGACATGATCTACACTATTGAGGACACCCCTCCCTGGTACTTGTGTGTCTTCCTGGGTTTGCAGGTGAATCTACACACCGAGCCTCTCTGCTTTTGTGCTTCTTCTTTTCCGCCCTCAAAGCGGCGCGGCGTGACCGGCTGACCACGGGTGTGCTGGTGTCTGACGCGCAACATTTGTACGTCAGTCACTGTCCAATAACTCGGCACAGAGGCGCTCTCTGCTTGTGTGAATTAAAAAAAGAAAAGAGATCTGCTCCATCAAACATCGCACGTTTCAGAAAGCTCTTTGATATTCGTCCCTCCAGGTAGAGGACACCTGGATCCAAAAAAAAAGGATCAGGTGCAAAACGTATAGCGATTACCAATTCACCCAGTGTTTGATTTTCACTCACTTTTCCCACACAAATGCTTTCCTAACGTGAGAATGAAACGGTGACGCCTGATGGAACTGCCACGTCCAGGCGCCGTCAAACCACAGTGACCACAGCGATGAGCGCGGCTCCTCCTAGCAGCCAGCGGCTCCGAGCACACGGGGCGCAGGCGTCCGTCCAGGCTGGCTCAGGCGGAGGCACGTCGGAGCGTAGGAGGAATTCCCGCAAAGCGAAGCAATCGTGCCGATTAGCCGAGCTTTCCCGGAGACTTATCTAAGCCCCCGCTGGAGCTCGGATGAGTTGCGCAAACGCACACAATGCAAACATTTTCTTTGCATCGAGCTTTGCAGTTTTCATGCGGTTGCGCAACCCATTCGAGAGTTAATCCCGATCAGACGAGCCCTTTTTGGAGCCGAGACGAGTTTGGAGCCGTGGTTTTCAAAATGTGCCGGACGTTTAAAAAAAACAGTTTGAAGCGGCGATGCTTTTTAAAAATACCCATCCTCGCCTGAGCTACACCTGCAGAGATTTCGATGTAAAAGTGAAGGCGTCGTCCCGAGGCGCCCCGGACGTGTCATGACGTGTGCTCCGGTCCTTGCAGCACTACCTGACATGCTTCAGCGGCACCATCGCCGTGCCCTTCCTCCTGGCCGAGGCCATGTGCGTCGGCTTCGATCAGTGGGCCACCAGTCAGCTCATCGGGACCATCTTCTTCTGCGTGGGCATCACCACCCTGATCCAGACCACCATCGGCTGCAGGTACACGCACGCACACACACACACGCACACACACCACGGTCTTGCATGCGTCGCGGATGATACTCACCACACCCGTGTAGTGCACAGAGACTGCGTTTGGTATTTCACCTCCGCCTTCCCGCTCCTTACTCCGTGTGCACCCTCTCGTCTATAAGAACCACTTGAAGTCGAGAGCCGCTGTCGACATGTGGTCCTTCCTCCTCCGTCCTGGCACTTCATGTCGGCCGGGAGTGTTTGAAGTGCGGACGCACAATAAGCAAAGGTCCTCGAGTCCTCCAGTCATTATCTCACGTTCTTAGCATCACCTCAACAGTGTCACGGGGTCTGCTGGAGCGCATCCCTGGTGCATACAAGGTGGAGGCAGGCGAGGACGCGCCACTCGCTGTCACGCTCATTGCCCGAGGCTGATTCAGAGTCTCGGGTTGACATAAGCGTGCTCGTTCTTGGGATGGTGCTACAGTACACGGAGAGGGGAAGCATGCAAACACACTCTGTTTGCTGCCTTTTGAGGACATCTGAAGCACTGTCGTCTCCGATGCGTATGTGACCACAGCTGCCCTGTGTGACTGCATGTCTCCTGTCATGGCAGCAGTGCAGACTTTACCTTTCAGGGGCTCCAGAAGCTCCAGATGTGGCGTTTGGGCCACGTGAAGGAGGCTTCATGTGGTCCCACTGTTGCGCCACACGAGCAATGTGGATCACAGCGTTCAGTCGATTGAACACACAGCCGTATCTCTGTGGGCAGCCCATTAAGCAAGAGGAGAGTCCCTGCTGCCCCCCCCTCCTCCTCCTCCTCCTCTCCTAAAACGGTTGCATTCAGATCGATTCGCCTGTTTTCACATTTCAAACGTCACCCCCCCGCCCTCCCACGTCACCCTGAGTGACACCACACACCCGTCTACCTCCTACGTGCCTTGCCTTTTTTTTTTTTTTTTTTTAGCCTCGTCTTTTATCGCACGTCTCCGCACAGCGTGCCTGCGTGTCGGCACGCATACGTTGCACGTCCTCATACGCCCCGATGGAAACGAGGGGGTTGAAGGGTTGCATTCCTCTCGTCATTAACCAGCGAAACGGACGTTAAACATTGCCCGTCCCCAGTGATCTCATCCTCCCCGTCAGGTGTTGGCGTCCGGTGTGATTTTTCTTTTTTCTTTCTTCCTCCCGTCCTGAAAGAGAAGGTTCACTGAGCCCAGCAGACCCAGCGGCCGCTCTTCAGACCTCGATGCGAGCAGCTCCAGGCAGCTGGTGGACCTGGCGCAGCATTGAGGCTACCCGTGCCCGTCTTTAGACCAGACATGCGACTAGACCCGCAGGCGTTAGCAGCCGCTAGGCCCTATAGAGGGCGAGGGCCTGTACCAGCTCCAGATGTGTCAATGGAACAAAACGTCTCTGCTCATTGCTGATGAGTGCCTTGAGGAAGACCTGTCGTCTGAAATGTCAAAGTTAAAGATGTGTTCAGTCGTCGCTGTCAGGACACACAAACGACACACCTGATGTGGTGGCTTCTCTTTGAGGGATTAAGTGGCGTCGCTCCGGCAGCGTGGCGTCAGGTGACATCAGGCCAGCCGCTTATCTCCCATCTCTCCCTGACAGAGGCATACCAGACGCTCAACATCGCCTCGGCAGGGCAAGCGAAACGCTCAGACGAGGCTTCTCTCTCAAGGCAGCAGCCGCGACCTTCCCCGCGCAGCCTCCAGGAAGCTCCACTCCAGGGGCGACCAGCGCCTTTCCTCTCCTCTCCTCGCCATGAGTTTCCCTCGGAAAACGTGTCCCGTCGCGAAGTCCGCTCACATTTTCCAAGGGAAAATGGCAAGCGCGATTCGATTCAAAGAACCCAAAACCACGATATGGTGCAAGCTCTGAGGCGGCGTCTGATGGGATCCTCTCTGGATATCACGTGAATGAACTGCACAATGGAACAGATTTGATGTTCAGACGTCATGCATGGATTCCTCGCATCACGCAACTCAACTCTCTGTTGATCCAGTTTCCATGACTTACAGCTCCTCAGATAACCATGACATGTCCTCACATGTCACGGGTTATTTCTTTGTTAGGGGCGTGGGTCAGAGGAGAGGTTGGGCTGCCGGACGCCCGTTACCACATACTTTTATTTAGAAATATGTGTCGATCATCAATTAATCATCAGTTTAAGCATCTAAGTGATTTTTAAGAAATGGAGTCGAGCGTCTCTGATCTCAGTCTCTTAGATGCTAAAGTTTTCTGCTCTCCAAAGCGTCCTCCTGTTAACTTGTGAAAACCGATTGATTGCTCGGCTATCTTTGAAATTTTGTCGACGCGGCTTCGCTCCTAATTTGCAGTTTGCTGGAGATTGATGGCGAGTTTTCTTGACACCCATGATTTAGAGCGTTGGCGCTTCACAGTCCCACTGGCTGGATTAGTGTACTGTGTTTTCCTTTCAGCAGAGAGACGAGTTGATAAACCAACACTCGAGTTTTCAAGCATCCTTTTAATGTTTATAAACGTGTAAGACATAGCTAGAGTAGCTAAAGTATGGCTACTGGAAACCAGCAGCCGCACAACAGATGTTAATTTTTACTGGGAATATAGCGGTGCATGTCCTCGCACTCATACTTCATCAGTACGGAGCATTTGGTACAGCTCGGCACCATTGTGCCCCTCACACTGACGCCAGTGCTTGTACCAAACTTCATTGCACGTCCCTAATCTTGACCGATCCGTATACACCGGAAACCTCGAACAAAGTGGACATCCCGTGTCTCCCCTGTGGCTCATTCACAGGCCTGCTAGGTTTGTCCTCGGCGTTCTCGTCAGCGCGATGTCGCTCCAGGTGATCGGCTCAGGCTCACCTCTGGGCGGATCCCGGTGACGGGCCTCTGCTGCCACGGCCACGTGTGACCACACCGCCCGTCATCGAGGCGGCGTCCCCGGAAACGGGTCGGTCCGTTGACCTTGGCCGGACACACGGAGGCAGCGGAGCGGCCCTGGCATTAGGTTACCCAACTGAAGACCTGGAGGCTGGGAGGGGGCTCTCACACTCCACTCCACTCACTGAATGATCGTCAAACAAATGGGAATAATGGCTGGCAAGAGTCGTCCGAGCTCTGCACTCCGCAGTGACAGCTTTTAATTAAAGTGCCGCCGGCCGCTGCTTTTTACATAAAAACCATCGCCCTGCCTGCCACAAAGTTCCCCTCTGTCACGTAATTATGTGATCGTTCGAGCTCATGACAACGACGAACGTGTTTCTCTTGTTCAGGTTGCCTCTCTTCCAGGCCAGCGCCTTTGCCTTCCTGGCCCCAGCCAGAGCCATCCTGTCCCTGGACAAGTGGAAGTGCAACAACACAGGTACAGCCCCCGTCTCCCGTCCTGGCTTCCGGATCACGTCTCGTAATCCCTCCGTGATCCACCTTTTTGTCGTGTTCCCTCACCAGACGTTCCAGTGTTCAACAGCACAGAGCTCTTCCACACCGAGCACATCTGGCACCCCAGAATAAGAGAGGTGAGACTCGGCGAGACGATGGAACAGGCGGACGACTGGATCACGGGGTTAGAGGATCTTTAAGGGAAAACATGAAACCAGCTCCACCAAGCTTGAGCCCATGAAAACCTTCTACACCACTACAGTTCATTGAAGGGTTTTTCAACATTTCCTCTCCGATTGGCACTGTCTGTGAAGCGCTGCAGGGATTCTTTTAATGCCGCAATTCTTTCTCCCTTTGCGCAAACCGGTTGAGCAACTACCCCGATGTGACGCGCGAGCCAAAACTTGATCGCACCGAAATTGAATTGCCGGGCAGGACGTGGACGGCCCGGGGGAGGGGGGGGGCGGGCACGTGCATGTTGGAAGCAGCCCGGGGGAAAACATTAAGGCTGCTAATTAAGTTGTGACAAACACGATTACCAGGCGGGCTTCAAATGGAAGCCAGCTCCCTGTAACCCCATCTCCCACAGACACTCATTTGACTCCGGCGCTAAAGTGAAATCAACCTAGTTAGCTCGGTCAACATCTGGCGAGCCCCGGGGCGCCTGCGGCCCTACTTCAAAGCCCTCGCGCCTTTTGTTTTCCTCCGTTTCACTCCTCTTCTTCTTCTTCTTCTTCTCCCCCCCTTCCTGCCAGATCCAAGGGGCCATCATCGTGTCGTCCCTGGTGGAGGTGTGCATCGGGGCGCTGGGCCTGCCCGGCATCCTGCTCAAGTACATCGGACCCCTGACCATCACTCCCACCGTGGCCCTCATCGGCCTGTCCGGCTTCCAGGCCGCCGGGGAGAGGGCCGGGAAACACTGGGGCATCGCCATGCTGTGAGCGCTCCCCCGTCCATCCCTCGCCACTGTGCGGCAGGGCTCTTATTGCAAACGCCCAGTTAATGTGTCACGGCCATCGCGGTGGCTCTCCGGTCGTTGCTGTTGCGGAACAGGGGACCTTTGAGTCGGGCAGTGCAGACGCGACGTGCGTCGGCAGTAAAACGGGAGGGCTGAGGTTTTATGGGTTTGTTTTCACGTGATCCCGATCATGTCGATTCGGCAGCATCTGGTGGCGAGGCTGGAGATGCCAGCCATCGCCGTGGCCTCCATTCCGTCCACACGGCCCGCTCGCCAGACGCACACGGCGTGTGTGTGTGTGTGTTTTCACTCAGCCGCGCACCCGGGGGGACAGTTTAGTCTCCGGCCGACCTGAACGAGCGCGCTTTTTGGGCCGTGGGAGGAAACTAGAGTAGCTGTGCCGTGCTGTGAAAACCGGCTCCGCTCCCTGGGAACGTGCCTTAGATAACGTATTTGTCCGAAACCCAAACCAAGGTGGAGGAAACGACACCTTGACTTCCTCGTTTCAT
>CM055192.1:10872903-10982604 GCA_029224185.1 Karalla daura | reverse complement strand
AATGCTAAAAGTTCTTTATTTTTGTTCTGCCTCTCGTTCTGTTACGATTTACCAAAACTTCGACATTTAGAAAGTCCAATCTCATCCCAAATTCTCTCTCCATTTGCTCTCTTGTTAAAGCTATTTATTTATTTATGAGAAGAAAGTTGATGTGAAACGATTGCTGGGAGTAGGTTTTTGTGTGTGTCTCTTGCACAACATTGAAAGAATATTTATGCGTTTACTCGTCCGCGCCCGGTAAAGGCTGGTGTGACGACGACAAGTGACAGATTCTCCTCCGCCTCTCGGCCTCAGCTGCACTCACCTCGACAGACAGTTCCTAATGGAAAATGTAACCTACTTCTACTTCATTCCATTAATATCATGTTGTTTATTATTGTAAACCGAGAGAACACTTTTTTGAACTGGACACATTTTAAAGTCAGGGCCTTTTTACTACAAGTACTGTTTGCACATGTTACGGTGCCAAGAACATCAGGGTTTGGAGTGAGGAACACTCACCAACCTGAAACCCGAAGAGTGCTTATTATCCACATTGACAGTGACGTATGAAGTTTCTTTTATTTGTTGACCTAAAGAGTGGCAAATCCACAGAGGCAAATATTTTTGGGCCTTAGGCTATCAAAGCGACGCCGTATCCCTCTATGACCTCTCTGTGTGTAGTTTTTCTTTTTAAATCTAACAGTTAAATGGTCTTCACTATGTCTGTCAATCCAGAGTGGTAGGTTTTGTCTTTCTCTCCATTTTTTTACCAAAATGGTATCACCGAGGTTTGCTGGACCCCGTCTCCAGTGCACCTATGGCAGGACAGGACACACACACACTCACACCTGCACGTACGGGGCAAGTAAGAGTCTCCGACTGGCCTAAACATGCATGTTTTTGGACTGTAGTGGAAACCACATTACCTGGAGAGAACCTACAGACAAGGGGGGCACATGTGGCAAACCGGTTGCCCTCTCCCACATGTCCTCCCCACCTCGTTCACTCTCATTAGTCTAAATTAATTAGACTCTGTTTTGTCCGGAAAAATACTTTTTTTCATTTACATTTCTCATATTTCACAGGTAATAGTACCCTGCTCTGTTGTCCTACTTTGTGGGCCTGGATGTACTTGTAACCAGCCTGTTGTGCTCTCCTGGTAGCAACTAGGGTTGAACCAAAACATTGAATTAAGTTGCATTTTAATCTGTCGAAATGCAACCAAGGACGTGGAACCTCCTATTTTGGGTCAGGCCTCAGACCTTAGTAATGGCCTCGCCAAGCATCTGAATCACTCTGGTTGGACGCTAGACGTCCGTGATGCAGCCCGGGTCACACGGAAACGCGAGGAGCGCTGAAGATCACGCAGGCTAGGCTAGCGAGCAACCACTGACGTGTGCACGAGAACCTCGCCAAGCCCTTCTCCCTGTTGGATGCTGCGCTCAGGACCAGCATCTGGAGGGCTCTGGATTAGAAGCAGTGTTGTGTGGAGTGGTTGGTAAAATTAGCTGTGTGTGGTTGGCACACCAGCTGGTCTTGTTTTTTGTTTTTTTGGCTGCCTTAGCAGTGCTGCGTGACCTTGCTCCAGGAGCAGAA
Source organism: Karalla daura (assembly GCA_029224185.1). Taxonomy (NCBI): domain Eukaryota; kingdom Metazoa; phylum Chordata; class Actinopteri; order Chaetodontiformes; family Leiognathidae; genus Karalla; species Karalla daura. Next base: position 10,981,026 of record CM055192.1, on the reverse strand, counting down.
CGTGGAGGTCAGAGAGCAGGCGCCTCCTCCTCCTGTCTCCTCTTTATTTAAGAGGAGCGAACGGAGGCCGGATCGACAGTTTTTATAACCTCTGATGGTGATTGTGTTTTTTTTCTTTTTTCTTTTTTAGAACATGGCACGCACACACGGCAATCACATGCACAATGTATGACCCTGTTTTCTGTGTCGTACCATGCCCAAACAACCAGCACTTATTTTCCCGTCACATCCTCTCTCCTCTCCCCCCACTCACACTCTGTTTATTATCCACCCCCACCCCACCCACCCCTCGTCCTGCAGTGCAAGTGTTTCGATGTCCTCTCTCATGTTTGGTGTAACCTGGTTTCCTCCCTTTGAAGTTCTCTCTGTAAATGTTCTGGATGCAGGAGAAGACACCGGACCGGCCACCTTATTAAGGGCCTGCGTCACTGGAGGCTGAGTCAGTCTGCCTTATCACTACACAGCAAAACGAACCCTGGCTGTCCTCAGCTACTTCGTCTTGGTTTTGACCTTTCAGTTTCTGTCATACTCGCTCGATTATTTTAGGATCTGTGTTTCGTGCACAGCTGTTACAGAACAAGCCAGGTGATAGTAGAAACACACTTGATTCACAAATCTAGACTCTCCTCCATGATGTTCAGGTTGGCATTAACAAGGTGGCCCCAAGGTGTGTAACACAAAGACATCAATCCCTTTCAGTTATTTTGAAGGGGGTGCTACCTGAAGAATATACTTTTGTGTATTAAGTGTTTTATCTTTTTCAATGTTTTTTTATACATTGTTTTCATGTTTTTGCAAACATATTTGTAAGAAACAAAAATCATAACTTTTAATCTTAAATCATGCTGGAAAGCGCACCTTTTTGTTGTACTTTTTATTTAAAAAGTAAATGCATTTTGATCCTATTTTAAATCTGTGGTTTGGTGGAATCCTTCTGTTCGTTAGGACCTTTTCATATTGTATTTTTTTACTCTTGCTTTCTGTCCATTTAACACATTACCAGTATAAATGAAAGAACGAGCTGAAAAACTTTCAATAGATGTACAAAACAACAAAATAGATGTCTATTTAATTGAGTAAAGTTTGCTAAACGTTCTGGAAGAGAAATTGTGTAAACTAATTGTAGCAAATGTTTTATTCTTTGTTCCTAAAACTATTTAATAAGATGTTCCAGAATTAAATCAGTCTTTTGTCTTTATTGGTCTCCTTTGTGAAAATATCAAGTATGCACCAATCATTTACGGTTCTATCCAATACAGGGGGGTGCCTGGTTGCCTTTTTATGGGCTTTATTGCAACATGGTTTCTACTGCATATGAACATCGAGCTTGGCTTCATTATTATCACCATTTGAGAATTGCTTCCCAAATGTTTGAGCCACTGAAACGTATCAATTATGAAAGCTCTCCTCCACCAATTGAGAGGGGATGTAAACTGGTTGAATTGAGTGTTAATCCTTTTTTCACTACAAGACTACGAAAGTACGGAACATAGGTTTCATCAGAAATGCCTAAGCCAACAGATGGTCTCTTATTTGGAAATCTGTTTCCGTTTAGCCGGCAACCACACATAGTTTTACACTGATGGGCTGTCTTGCCTGCCTTGCCTGGGATACTTCTTGGTAAACAGAGCTTAGCAACTTTTTCCCTTAAGCGGTAACAAGAGCAACACACCCAGACTCATCTGAGCTAGAATCAAAGGATTCAGATATTGAGTAAGAACCGTGAGCATGCAACTGCCATTTTGTCAGAAACCTTGTCACCTTGCAGTCATGGGCCTTCACTTTCCTCATCTCCTCAATTTCCTGAGTATAGGCAGGTGTGTGCTAACTGTGTCGGATAGGGGGCGATATTACACGTATTTTACGTCACATTCTGCTCCTTGAATTAAGTTAAGAAACAGAAAATCTGAACGTCTGAAATGTATCAATTAATGACGACGTGACGACGAGCGTTTGTACATCATTGGCATGATGTAGGCTGCCATTAATCAACAAAACCATGGTAAAAGTGTTTTGTTTTGTGATTTTTTTTCGCTTTCTTTCAACTTTTACTCGTACCCCCAGTCGCGTTTGCACGAGTCCTGACCACAGCCTCCCGGACGTGCGATCTGCGCATGCGCGGCCCTCTTATTGTTGTCCTGCCTTCATTCATCTCCGCTCGCAGCGCGAACAAAGGGGGCGTCGGGGTCGCTCTCTGATTGGCTCGCGACGCTGCTCCGCCGCGAGCTCCGCCACAACAGATGGATGTCTCGCGCACTCCTCCTCCTCCTCCTCCTCCGCCTCCCTCTCCCTCCAGTACAGCGATGCACGCGCCCCTGTGATTGTCTCCCACGGCCGGAGCGCGAGGAGTTTACCGCTAACGGACACTTCAACGGCCGCAGGCAGGGGAGGAGAACCGGGGGACCTGCAGCCCCGAGCTGGGTAAGCCGCTATAAGGTCCCCAAAAGTCGGCTGGAATGAGGCTGGAGCCTCGGTGTAGCTAAGCTGGATGTCTGTCCGTGTGTTTCGGCTGATGTGGCGAACATACTGGGTGCAGCGTGATTGTCTTCATACTCTTTATGCAGGGAAGACTTGATGTCTGTTTAACGTCTTTACAGCTTGGATCAAATCATCGCCTCGAATATGAGGCGTAAGAGAGATCAGCAGTGATCCTAGCAGTTATACTTTCTGTGATGGTACAACCCCAAAAAAATCCTCCGCAGGGAAAATGGTAGAAATTCATTATCTTATCACGTCTAGTCTGTACCAGGGAGCGTGCACAGCTCTGTGTTGGTGAAACAGGTTACATAACAGGCAATAGTTGAGATTCCTGTCACCACACATCAGCCTGGCTGCACTGGGCTTTAAGGACAGAGACCCTCCGCTTTAAAAAGTGGAAGTCTCACCCAGTGTTGGTCAGACAGAGCGCTAAGAGCTTCAAGTCATACAGTTTCATACATACAATATAATGAAACTGTTTTTAGTTTTGTGGGTTTTTTTTTTATGGATGTCTTCAAGTTATCAATATTTATTGCAATACAAGTACATACAAAGATTGGATGCAGTCTGGACAAATAGTACTGTTTGATAGTAAAACGAGCCCTCAAAATGGTCAGCAGTGACTTCAACTCCCATAAGACACAAGCAGTAAAAGGTTAAGGATTTTTGTGAGGTTTTTTGGACTAGAATGCCTTTTTACGACCTAATAAACTAGAACCTCTGAAATGACTTACCCAGTCCACCAGCTGCGACTATTACGCCTCTTCATGGTTAGTCTCAGATATTTCATCATAGGTTCCTAGAAACATAGAGGAGGTCATAAAACATCCACATTTAAAGATCATTTTGATCCTGGTTTGCTGTTTTGCCTGTAAATAACCTTGTATGATGAAATGTATTATAAAACATTACAGGGTAGATGTTTTGAACTGTTCCAGCTGTATAGCCCTCTATCCTGGTGTATTTCTATGCAAGGTATCTTTGAAAAGCACAATATAAAAAGGCCTCCGGCAGTTTCAGCTTGATCCTGAGAACCTGGAAGCCATATGTAAATTTAGTTGGGAGTGTTTTTTGACAACCTCACAAGGAGCTGGAAGGAAAAAAAACCACACTATTTTTGGCTCTGTGTTTGCGGGCCAGTTGCTGGAGCTCAGATGTTTTTGTTGTTGCTATGACAATGACGACAATAGTGAGGCGGCGCATTAGTAATGTGGAGGTGGCGGGGGGGGGGGGGGGGCTTGAGGTAATGGTGGGGGTATTCATGGTCCATTACAGCCCAAAGACTTTGACAGAGGAGGTTCAGAGGCAACGGGGGCAAGAGGGCAAAAAACAAGCACGCATGTGTGCCAATGAGGGGGAGAGGGAAAGGGGGAGGAAAGTCAGGAAGTCGCGGTCATGAGTTTTCATAGCCCTCTTCTTTCACATGAGGAAGGCGGCGACTGAATGGAAAAAGCAGACAGAGACACTGGAGGGGAAAGAACTTCCTTATCGATAAAGTTGGACGGCCTCTGATAGGTTGAACGAGCGCGGCTCCTCGGCAAACGAGATGCGTAGAGATACGAGGTAAGACGGGAAGGAAGACGGAGACTGAAAATTGGCTGCCGTAGTAATGAGGCGAAGGGGGGAACTCAGACAGTCAAAACAGACAGTGTGCGTTTGGGCGGAGGTCCAGCTCGGAGAAGAGAGAGAAGAGAGAGGGAGAGAGCGGAGTGCTCCATGATCTGAATCCTGATGATTGGGTCAGCTGTGGTTCAGACCGACAGCTTTTAGACTCTGCTGTGGGCTAAAACAAGAAGAGCAGACAGCTGTGTGCCGTCTTAGATAAGACACAACTTTATGAAGCCGGAGGGAAGTATTAGCAGCGCGTAAACAGATAATCTAGACAGATTTCATCTAGATGATGGTATGATGGGCTTATATGTTGAGGAACAAGATGAAATCAAATGGTCAAGAGGGGAGATTATGTATCTGAGGGATACTGACTCATTTAAGTTAAGGTCCCAGGACCTCAATAAGTATCATATCGCAGTATTGGCATCACTTACAGGAAGGAATTGTTTCCCGGCAGTAGCTCCAAAGGTTAAATGTCTTGTCTGACCTTTTGTTTCAGGAGAGCATCAGAGAGGGATCGCTTCGGTTAAAGGTACGAGTTACGACCAAAGAAATGCGTCCGGTCCAAAAACATCATCATGTGTAAATGCCAGATTTATGCCAGAAATGCAAGTCAAAAAATGGAAAAATCTGCGACAAAAATGCAAGTGTGACGTAAACAATACCCCTGGGGCCGCGACGGTTTCCAGTGAAGTGACCGTGTAATGGCTATCTTTAACATGAACGAGTCTTAACTTTGTCCAAACAAACCTCTACAGCCACACCGCATTGTATGAGGCCGCACATCTGTTTTACGTGTTGAGTCGCCCAGGCACAGATGACCCACGCTGCTCACCGTCGACATTCGTTTCAGTGTTTGAAGTAAGAGTCACACGCTGGAGGTCGCTCGGACAATACTGCGTGGAACTAAAACATGGGAACCAATGACCAAATAACTAACATACAGTAAAATAAACTCTCTACTGAAACGGCACATGCAATCAAGGCTACTTCTTTATCGACTTACTTAACCTTAACCATCCGGGTTCTTCTGATCCAGTTCCCCCCAGTGAGGAAAGCAGCTCTGTTGTTTAACATGGAACCTAAAGTCATGTAAATGTTCGTATGAGTTGTCAGATGAATATGCAGAAATGGATCTGTAAGAAAAGTAGCATCTGAGGTATTTCTGATGAAACCGGTGTTTCATAGCTTCTATGTCAGTGAGCGAGGATGAATCCCCCCCTTTAGAGTTCACCTTGGTTTTGTCACGCAGGTGAACAGCTGCTCCCACATGTCGGCCTTCGACCTCCGGCCTCACCTGCCAATAGGTCTCTGTGCCCGGCCGCCCTTGACCGCGGCCGCGGTATCGGAGGCTAATCATTTCTATTGTGCGGGTGAATGGGGAGCTGCCGAGCCCTTGACACGGGCTAATACAGCTGATGAAATATTAATGGGCCCTGGCTGGAGGCTGGGGCTGATTGGGTTTTAATATTTAATCCAAACACGTTTGTTTCAGAGATTGACAGCATTGTGGGCCCGTGAAGACCTTTGTTTACTGACGGCGCGTAGATGCGTGTCTGATCAGGGACGACGGAGCCCAGCGGAGCAGAGCGCGAGCGGCTCTCACCGGCGCCTCTGGCCGCGCCGTCTGTTTCGGGCGTGCGCGATTATTCATCGTCTCGAATTGAGGAAGTTTTAGGCTGTGTAGAGGCCGGAGTCAGCTTCCTGTGTGACTGAGCGAGCAAAGGAGGAAGCGATTGGGCGGAAGGGGAGCACTTCCTTTTAAACTCCCCTGCACGCTTGCCCGTCCGCTGGCTGTCACAGGAGAACAGACCCCCGAAGAGACCCGTACCTGCCCTGCTATCAGCACCCGGGGGGACAGGCTCAGCTGGAGGCCCGTTGTCCGTCTAAACACTCTCTTTCTGTCTCTTTGCATCGACAGCTCTGTCTCTCTGGCGTCTCAGCGGCATCGCACCATCTCCGCAAGGTAAGGGCTCTCAGCGAGTGCCATTCAGGCAGGTCCGTCGCCCTGTTGCTCTGCATGTCAAATCAGGCTTCCCGTTATCTAGTCGTTTTTGAGCCAAGAGGATCAGCTGAAGTACGAAACGTCAAGAGTCTCCGGCTTTTGAGGTCTTTTAAGGCGCAGTTTGAACAGCATTAAGCTAAACCGGGGCTTGTCGGCACAAAAATGAGCGATGTGAAAGCCCCTTTACAATCCTATTTTAGGTTATTTTTGTTTTTAGGTCTCTAAAATGAACAAAACTTTTCCTTTTGTCGAATACCATCCCTTGGCCCTCGGCACGACCGGGGGTCGAAGCTTGTGGTCCTGTCACTGATCCAGCAGTCTGTGCTGGTCTGCGCTCACCTCTAACAGCAGAAATGGCACCGAAATTCAGTCAAAGTCACTGTGAAGAAAGAAAGATTTGCTTTGTGTGTGGTTAAAGCTAAAGCTAGAGTAGCTGTTTCATTTTGTGATAGTGAAACTAGGTTATGCGGTAGATGAGTGGTTAGCGCTGGTAGCCTCACAGCAGCAAGGTAGGGAACTACAAAAAACAGTTTATTTCCTGACCTATATGAATAATTCATAACTTTCTTTAACAGTTCATATTCACACCTGAGGTAAAGAAAGGATAGGATGTAGCGAATAGCAATGGATGGAAGATTATAGGTCTCCCTCTGTCAGCCGAATCGGTCAATAAAAAAGATTTTACAGACTGTCATGTCAGAGTGTCAATGCCGTTGTGTACAAAATCAACAGGGTCTCATTCATAAGCTATTCTTGCCATTTTTTTTCCCAAAATCTACATGAAGGTCCCTGGTTCAAGTCCCTGTCAGACTGTGAGGTGTGTGTGTGTGTGTGTCCCCGCCTTCACCCCCACACAGGCACCGTTGCGATACGAGGCCAGTGAGATACTGGATCATATTTACCGATTCATTCCAGTCATCCAGGGGATTAAAGTGTCCCAAAATTCCATGTTTCTGGATTTTCGGATTAATCTTTTTGGCTGGATTGCGATACACCTTTTAATTCCTCACCTCCATCGTGTGATACCACGATATTACAGCCCCGGGAGGGCGGGGGGGGGGGGTTGATTTACCCTGCCTGCTGTCAGTAGCCAGCAAATGTTCAGGCAGCTGAAATGATTTGGCCCTGCGGGTGGCCCCTGTGTCCCGCACCTGTTCACCTCCATCCGGAAGCTTCCTTCCCGCCTCCTCTGCTGATGCACAGCGCAGAAACAAGCCCAGACTATACACACACACACACACACACACACGCACACATTCAGCAGAGCCGTGCGGGCCGATGGCTCTGTGCCATCTGAAACAGCTGCATACGTGCCCCTGTTTTTTTTTTGTTTTTTTTTGAGGCAGACGCGAGGAGAGAATTAAAGAAAGAATAGATTGTCGGCGAGAGGAGGAAGAGAGGGTGGAGCGCAGCTGCTTCGCTCCATCACACACGCTCAATGCTGAGGCTGTGTAGCGAGTTGGAGGAAATACAGGAAAGAAGATAGTATCCTCTCTTGACTGTTTACTCTTCCTTCCTGCAGCCCCTCTCCTCCTCCTCCTCCTCCTCCTCGGTCATGAGGAGTCATGGGACCGAATCGGAGGGATGAAAATGATTAAGTGTGTGTTGCCTCTTTGTGTCTGTGCAGCTCCTCTCATGCTGACTGAGGATGGATGACACAGAGTACGGGGTGAAGATCGGGGAGAACAAGTATATCAGCAAGTAAGGGTTGAATGCCGCTGCCCGCGTAGACCCGGATCGAGCACTCAGCAGGATAATGGAAAACACAACACACGCGATGCGAGACGGACCAAATCCAAGAGGATAAACTGAGTCTCTGGGAGGGCAAACATCCAGAACATCTGGATTTAGACACTGAGAAACACTGAGAATACAGAAACTAAGACAGCTAATGCAGGGAGGTTTTTGTTTGGCTTTTTGCTGTGAGTTTTGCTCAGTTCTGGGTCTGTCTGACTCCATCTGCCCCAGTTTGTCATAAATGGGAACTCCTTCATGTTTAGTTAATCACCAGGATCACAAAAACGGGTGCTCCTATTCTCGGCAGTAATGATAGAGAGGTGTTAGGTAGTTGGGTGTTTTTATTCTATGAATTTCATTTGTAATCAGGTAGCCCCCCCCGATGTCCAGGTCTGTCAGATGTGAAACGGTGACCTGCTCCTTTAAACCATGTTCTCCGATTCTTTGTCTCCAGGGCAACGGTTCTCTCACATCTCAAAACCTACAACCTCTACTATGAAGGGCAGAATCTGCAGCTCAGACACAGAGAGGTGGGTAGGCACAGCTCTGCGTGTGTGTGTGTGTGTGTGTGTGTGTGTGTGTGTGTGTGTGTTTGGTCTTACTCTAAGGGCGAGCTGGAATGAATATCGCTTTTACCTTGACTCGTCTCACACAAGGCTATGTGTCCAAGTGAATGGTAACGTCCAGGTATGCGCGTGAATGAAGGCACATGACTTTGGTCATGGATATGGTGGTTCTGATTCTGGCTCAGTCACATACCGCTTAGATGCTGCTCAGCTGTAACGTAAAGTTACCCATTCATTCATGTGAGCCAGATAACCACCAACCTGTGCGATCCCCCTGATTGAACCAGGGGGATGATGGTTATCTGGCTCACATGAATGAACGGGTAACTTTACGTTATAGCTGAGCAGCATCTAAGCGGTATATGACTGAGCCAGAATCAGAACCACCATATCCATGACCAAAGTCATGTGCCCACAGCTTCTATGTCAGCACCAGAGAACGAGGATAAGTACTCCTCTCAACCGTTCTAGGTCCCCTCTAATGATTTATCCTCAGCCGAAAGTCTCCACTCGTCACTCCACTGTCTGCCTTCTTGTCTCTCTTTTCTTATACAACCCCTCACCCACCCATTATAGGATATATCCCAAAGGAGTGATTATTGTCCATTGTGTGTATTTTATGCCTGTGTGTGTGTGTGTGTGTGTGTGTGTGTGTGTGTGTGTGTGTGTGTGTGTGTGTGTGTGTGTGTGTGTGTGTGTGTGTGTGTGTGTGTGTTTCTCTCCCTCAACAGGAAGAGGGGGAGCTGATCTTCGAGGGCTTGCTGAACATCTTCTGGGGCCTGCGGCGGCCAATCAGGCTCCAGATGCAGGACGACCACGAGCGCATCCGACCACCCCCCTCCTCTACATCCTGGCACTCGGGTTGCAATCTGGACAGCCAAGAGTAAGGGGGCCAGACAGATCCCGTTACACCTCGCTGACCGGAAACGGTGACACATGGAGGGGGGGGGGGGCTGATATAGATCAGGCTTAATTTGTCCGGTGGAAAATGAAGTCCAGGGCGGTGCGTCATCACTCTCTGTGGCGCCGTTTTTTACACAAAGTGAGGCTGGCCCTCTCAACCTGCACCACTGGTGGAGGGACGGCGCCGATCACGGTGTGTGAGGTCATTGTGTCAATGAGCTCGAAGCCCCACTTGCAGAGCTCTGATCTCGTTCATCAGAGGGAGCGATAAAAGAACTCCTGATGGGGCATCTGGGCCGCCCCAGAGACAGCGTGACTTTGAAGTGGCCTCGCGGGGCTGCCTTCAAAGCAGCGCACAGAGAACCTCTAACGCCAAGTCACCCACGCGCAGACTGGCTAAATCACCTCAGGGAATCAAGACAAGAAAAGGGGCGACGGCTAACAAGCAACGTACACCATCATGCACTACAGTGGGGCAGAAAAATGGAAGAAACCGCCTTAAATGGACAATGAATCTGAATGAAAACCTGTTAGAGAATAGATAATGAGCTACGACATCAGATGAAATACAGGAATGTGAGCTACTATGCAGTGGCTGAAATGAATCAAAAGCCTCATGTTTTATTCAGTAAAAGCCAACGGCGAAGAGGAACCTATTGATTCAAAACAAATGAAAGTTTCAGGACAAACTTTGTTCCTATTGATGTGGAAAACCACACTACAGCGGAATGTGGATTAATATAAATGCATATAAATGCATTTATTTACTTGGAAAACACACCCGCCAGTATAGATTCAGCGTGTTTGATGAGCTCCCTCTATAATCCTCTGCATAGAATTCACTAGATAGTCAAAGTCCTCACACTGTTAGACAGATAAATGGTACTTTTCCATACGGCATATCCTCTATATAGTCCTCCTAATCATGTACATCCGATTTCCAAACGTGTTTTCACATCCTGAAATGTCTCTCTCTCTCTGTCTCTCTCTCTGTCTCTCTGTCTCTCTCTCTGTCTCTGTCTCTCTCTCTGTCTCTGTCTCTCTGTCTCTCTCTCTGTCTCTGTCTCTCTGTCTTTCTCTGTCTCTATCTCTCTCTCTCTCTCTCTCTAAAACAAACAATGTTTTCTACAGTCATCCCGTACAGAAACCGTGTAACTTCACAAGTGTCTCCGTCTCTGTGTGCAGGTCCCCCGGCAGCACAGACGGGCAGCAGGCGCCGGAGCAGGCCCCGCCCACGGTGGAGGTGACGCCGCCCAACAGCCAGCCGGAGAACAGCGGAGAGATGGAGGAGCAGAGAGAGGAAGGTGAGCTGTGGCTGGTGTCTGTGCGTCCGGCTTCCAGTGCGTGCCTTGCTGAGACATTGTGTTAGATCACAGATCAAATCAGCTCGGCTCTAAAAACAACGTGGACTAAATCTCTAATTGACTCTGGGCTGCTTTGTGTAAGTGGTCCATCACTGGAAGCTTCTCGTCCCTGGTCTCATCGGGCGGGGATCAAAGACTTCAGAGCTTCCTTCGTTCTAATTTTAGCTGGAAATGACAATGTGCCATACCAGTTCCATTCATGTCAAAGAGTGACAGGTTCCGTTGTTGTCGCGCAGAGGACAGCGAGTGCTCCTCTCAGCTCCTCCGGACGAAGAGCGACGCCGGCGTGCTGAGGCGGGGCCAGCGGCGGTCCCCGAGCGACCAGAGGAAGATCCGCCGCCACCGATTCTCCATCAACGGACACTTCTACAACCACAAGGTGAAGGGAGCCCCGAGTGCTTGTCAGGGCTGGTCTTCAGAATAGCTTTTAGCTCATTTATACTTATAATACCAAAACATGACTTCATCTGTCCGAGATCTGCTGTGAGCTCCTCTGGCTCTGGCACAGGATCATCAGAAACACCTCAGTTGCAGTCACACAAGCCACTGGCATTTCACTGGAAGCTAGTGAAGCGCTGCCTCCAAAATGTCTATGTGAATGAGGATGAGATGGTGTTACCACACCTACCATTCATCTAAAGCCGGGGACTCGCTCGTAGACCTTAGCTCAGAAGTGACGAGGCCTCCGGGATGAGAGGTGGAACGTCTGAATCTACGAGTCTAAGGTTTACATGTGGTCTGTGCCCCTACCCCTCCTAACCCCCCCCCCCAATCAGACCGCCGTGTTCACCCCCGCCTACGGCTCGGTCACCAACGTCCGCATCAACAGCTGCATGACCACGCCGCAGGTGCTGCGCGTCCTCCTCAACAAGTTCAAAATAGAAAACAGCCCGGACGATTTCGCCATCTACCTCGTCCACACGAGCGGGGGTGAGTCCACGCCTGGCTCAGACAGCGGCACAGTGTGCGTGCGTGTGTGTGCGTGTGCATACAGACTCTACCTACGTATCGCTAACCTGATGGCTGCGTGTGTTTATGTGCTGGTGTTCCAGAGCGTGTGAAACTGAAGCGCAGCGACCACCCTCTGGTGCTCCGGGTGATGCAGGGTCCGTGCGAGCAGGTCTGCAAGGTCTTCCTCATGGAGGAAGACCTGGGAGAGGAAGTCACGTACGATGTAGGTCACGCACAGACACGCTGGAACCAAAGCCTCTCCCCTCTCTCTCTCTCGCTCTCTTTTGAACCCTCCCTCCTGTGTTTCTCTCGTTGTCCACCAGGTGGCACAGTACATCAAGTTTGAGATGCCCGTCCTGCAGAGTTTCATCACCAAACTGAAGGAGGAGGAGGACAGAGAGGTGCAGAAGCTCAGGAAAAGGTACATCCATACATCCATCCATCCATACATCCATCCATCCATCCATTTACTCTCTGAGCAAAGGTCGAGTTGTGTGCAAGATACAACAGGGATTATTAGAAGCTTTCACAGATATTCAGGAAATTGACAGAAAGTAAATAAAATGCAAATCACAACAACATTGCGTGTTGGAAATGTGTTAGAAAGACAGTTCAACGCCCAAATGTCTCATTATGCACTCTAGTGTATTATCAGAGACTTCCATGGTGGTGGAGCTAGATGGCAGTAAGGTTAATGTATTCTGTGACTACCGTAAATAACCACCGGGCCGCTGAGGTGACAGAAGCGTTCCCACATGCGAGATAATGAGTAGTGGTAATCTGTCCATCACACACACACACACACACACACACACACACACACACAGCAGTCACCCTCTCAATTTGGATCTTTCCCTGTCATCCTCACTCTTCCATCAGCTGTAATGAGCTTATATGGATCATCTCGTCAATGGAGTGCTCCTCGCGTAGCTCCTCTAGTCTTCACGACCAGTCCATTTACTTCCATGTCTCATACACGTTCATGGATGACGTTCTCACTGATGCTCTGTCCTCTCGCAGGTACACGTATCTTCGCTGTATAATAGAGAAGCAGCTCGGTTGTCTTCCAGAGCGGGCGACCTGCATGTGATGGGGCCGGTCGCCTCTTCCCCCAGCCAGCTGCGACCACAGAGCAGACCCATCGAGGTTCAGCAACCACCACCCCCCCTCCCCTCCGAATTCCGTGCTCCCGCATGGGGTCCTTGACGAGCCATCGCGTCAGCCACAACCTACGGACAGAGCGTCAACATGCGAGAGCCGTGCATGCTAAATGTGACCAGCTGTGATCTCTGTCTCTGCTTTCCTGTCTCCGTCTCTCCTCCATCACCTCGCACCGCGCGCGCACAAAGACTCTGCGGGACTCTCCCCGTCGTTTTCTACGAATCAGTGTTTTCCAGAAGGAGCCCTAAGAGGGAGACGTGCCGTCTCCTCAGCAAAGTGCCTGTCAAGAGGTTTCAGCGAGCACAAAGACGCATCGGAAAATTCAGTCAGTGTGAGGATAGAGGGTAGTAACGAGCGGAGAGGTGTCCCCTGAACCAGATCTGAGTGCAGAGGTTGGGTCAGTGTCACGTTCAGTGAAAGCTGAAACCGTCCCGCCCCTCCCCCCCCAGTCGTTGCACATCAGGCCTTTCCTCCATTTGGAAGAAATTTGATTTCAAGCAATCTGATCTGTGGCGTCACACCGGAAATGAACAAAACACAAATGATCTCCTCCTCTCTCCAAAATGTCAAGTTATTCCCTCCAAAGTCAAATCCCGCAACGGTTCATCACTTTCAGTTTTGACTGGCACTACTGCCCGATGCGAGTCAGCCAAAAAATGGTAATTTGAGACTTGATTAAAAGCACAGGAAAGTACAATTTGACAAATGAACAAATTCAAAGTTCTTCAAGCCCCGACATTGATTTTCATAAGAAGCACAACATGAGACTGTGAATCAAAATGGAGAATGTTTAAAAAAACAAATGTATGAAGAAGCGTTGTATCATGTACAGTGCTTTGCTTACTCATGCTCCTCTGTCTGTGTGTGTGTGTGTGTGTGTGTGTGTGTGTGGGGTCCATCTGTTCAGTACTTCCTCTGACATGATGTTGTTATTGAAGAGCTCGTCAAAAACGTGTGTGTGTGCGCGTGTGTGAGATCCTGAGGGTGCGCATGTATGTGTTTTTAGTGACTCTTGAGACTTGCCTGCTTTTTTTGTATCGTGTATTTTACAGATGAATGAAGGATTTTTCGTCCTTGAAACGTTTAAAATACTGCCACTACTTGGAAAATGTAGTTTTTTTTGTTTGTTTTTTTTCTTACAATGATTGTTATTTAATAATAAAAAAAAAAGAAAAAGTCCCTGCTGACAAAGGATATATTCTATTTTCAGCCAGTCAGGTGGGGGGGGGGGGGGGGGGGGGGTTGTGTAATACTATGTCAATCTCCTTGTATAATTTGCCAGACATAACATAAGTCATAGCAGAAGCTTCAGGAGAGGTCAGTGGAAGAACACGGCCACGCCCCCTCACGTAGGCGCGCAGGTATTTATGTGTGGTGTCTGCGGTGCTTAGCGCGGCCCCGGCCAATGAGCAGGTGTGAGGGAAGCAGTCAGTCCGCGCCACCTGATCGCGCCCGTCTGGAGGGTAACGCGCTGGCCTTGAAACACACTTCCCCCAGTCTGAGGAGGAGTCTGAGCCGCCCGCCACGCGCCCCGCACGCTGCGCACCTGTCTCTGAGGGGGAGCATCACCGTCCACGCCTGCGGACTCCACAGGTGGGTGCACACGGGCCCGGCACTCAGCATCCTGAGATGTTTTTCTTTATTTTTTATGACTGAATTCATCTCGTTTTCTTGGATTCTGCGTCGTCCGCTGCCTCCTATCTGCCGTGTCTGCGTATCTGTCTCCATGGAGTGCCATTCATTAATCAAAGAGTGAAGTGCTCCCCAAAGATGCGAAATTGCAATAGCAAAAGCATCTTTCTGTCTCCATTGTGAGTCTCTGCTGATGCCGTTGAGGGCGGGTTTGTAATCTGAGAGTCATTGGATTATTCTCAAACTAAGTGACCCAGTGTAATAATAGCCCAACTCATCTTTTAAGAAGATGCAGATTAAGACTGCGTAGTTTGTTGACGGCACAGCAAACAATGTCACGGGGCTTACTGCGTATCATCAGCAATGATTTCCATATTGGCCTCTCCGGTCAGGCGTCTCCCCATTGTGGTTTATCATGGTGGAGATAATTGTAAGTGCTTCCTACAGTGATGGGTACTTTAGAATAATAAATAATGTTTCGTAGACTGATCATTTCTGATTAATGACACCTCAATCTAACTGGAGTAATAGGAGCAGTCGTTAAATACAAGCATCTGAATGTGTCAAAGCAATCTGTGAATGGAGTGTATGAATATAGTCGCATGACATACTTTTGAGTACTTTGGAGCCATATTAAGAATATCATTTAAGGACTCACCACAACATATTTTAATGATGATACCCCTCAGACTATAACATTTACATTACTTGACCCTTGAAAACAAATGTTCCAACAACCTCTGTCAACCACTGCCATCATTACATAGCTGTATTTGTAGTCGTACAATAATACTGTACTTACAATAGATTTTTTTACATTTATAGAATAACTCTCACATTGTACACATTTGAGAGTAGTATTCAAGCACACAGACGCGGGGAAGCAGCAGTCTGACAATAATCAGCTGTAATTAATAAACATTAGTTCAATTAGTAACATGTTCTACAGCAGAATCAGACATGGTATAACCACTGCCTTCATAGCTTTTCAAAGTAATATTCGGCAAAGAAACATAAATGTATGACTGCCAGTCTATTCATTGCTGACTAGCATTCATATCCAGGTATTTTATGACAACCGTTATGGCAGCTGTGTGTATATTGAAGCCAACAGTCTGGTGATGCTGTGTAACTGTTAGAGCAGCGGGAGCACAGATCTAGAGACAGATTTCCTCCCACAGACCCCAGTGGGAAAGCAGTAGAGATTATGCGGGCTATCTGATCCCAGGTCAGCCGCAGCGTTAAGTTGTGCTTGTGTAAGATGTGTTTTTCTTAAAGCGGGATTAAGAGCAGTGATCTGTTCTGCTCTTAATTTATCAGTGCTGTAAAAATAACGCACAGTGGGACTAAAGCCGAATGAGAACATCTCATCAGTGTGTTTATGAGCACTGTGTACCTTCCCTCCAGTACTGCCAGAGCTATGTACATTTACTGCACAGCTGTGGGCAAGTCTGACACGGTGACTAAGTGCTTTGCACCTTGTACCTCGGCTGCGTTGTACAACAGCAGTCTATAGATCTATAGTCCAAAGTCCAAGAACATCATCACGTCCACATTCATAGTGCTCGTAAACCAGCATCTGAGGCCTTTCTGATGTCTCCTAGCTTCTATTCTGTCACCAGAGAACAAGAAGGAAGATCCTCCCCTTTAAATGAATTGAATAAACATTATAAAAGCGTGATGATGTTTAATGTCTCCCTTGTCATGTCTCCTCAGGATCCAAAAATAATGTCGGGCCTGCAGAAACTGCCCCTGGCAGCGACCTTCTGCTTGCTGCTCCTCGCCACGCTGCTGCCCGGCTCTGACGCCCGCCGCGGAGGCTTCAGCCGAGGTGGCGGAGGCGGCTTTGGCCGAGGCCGGGGCTGGGGTGGTGGTGGCGGTGGCCAGGTCTACAGACCCGTCCAGAGCAGCGGCCCCAGTGCCGGGAAAGTGGCCGGAGCCGCAGCTGCAGGCGCCATAGGAGGATCGCTGATTGGTTCAGCTCTGAGCCGCCCCGGGTACGGAGGGTATGGAGGCTACGGAGGGTATGGATATGGAGGGTATGGAGGGTATGGGGGTTATGGAGGAGGTTATGGAGGATATGGTGGGGGGTATGGAGGCCCACGATATGGTGGCGGCTATGGCCCCAGAGGAGGCTATGAACCCGAGGGCTCTGGAGATATGGAGTATTACACCGGGGCGTCCAGCGGCCCCATCTACAACAGCATCATCGTGGTGATTGGCTCCCTGATGTCCCTGCTGATCGGCCACTGGGTGGCGGTCATGTAGAGACAACTGGGATCCCAGAAGAAGAACTATTCTTGGACTTAATACTACACCTGAATTATGTGAAGATGTGACCAATTTGTTTTCTTGACACTTCAACTTTACTAACCAGGCCAGTAAAATGTTTCCATGAATTCCATGCAGTGATTCTTCCAACGAGGAGCAGGAAAATAAGATTAACAAATTACACTTTACCGAGTGTGACTCACCTCAGTCTGCAGGTATAGCATCACGTCCACTCATCATTCAACACAACAGTGAGCTAAGACTTTGTGGTTTTCCACTCCCCTATGTCCCCCCTTAATGTAGCCAGTCTTTTTTATACTTTTGTTGATAACTGCAGTGAATATGTAATGTTTGTTTTCTGGAGAGCAAGCTGGAAATAAAAAGAATTAAGAAATTAGATGTGAAGTCTAAGGTTAAGTCTACCTCAGTAAGTCTTTCAGGGCCAGAGTAAAGGAGCAGCTACACCTGATAAGATAATGCCATTTCTCAGTCAGTGCTTCATAGTTTGACCATCTGATTCATTATGTCTGCTATGCACATTGTAGCCTGATTTACGCTTTATATACAAACTTTTATGTAAAATACATAATGCTCTTCCGTCTTTTAAAATGTAATATGATTAAAAAACACTTAAAAGAAGGAATGCGGGTGTATGGTTTCTGTCTACGTTACGATGAGAAGACTGCAGATATCACACAAGCACAGGAGACATTCACACCCAAAACACTTGGACACTTTCCAGCGGAAGCAGTTGTTGGTAAGTTGTTTTGAAGATGACAAGATTGACTTTTAGTTGTCGCATAGTGGGAAAATCTACATTATTATAGTAGCATCATAACAGAAGCACAGAAGCAGAGGCAAAAGTACATGCAAAATTAAGTAAACATAAAAAATACTATTATCATCTCAATGACTTGACTTATTATTACTTATTACTGATCATTGACTTATTATTTTGAAGTTAATATTGTGGCTAAAACATAACGTGACATGGATTGCATTGCACAGGTGTGCTGGTATCTGAGTCAAACAAGATGTGTCATAGACAACAGCATAGGCATACACATTGACTTTGAGTACCTACATTCCCTTCAGGTTTCATTGTGTTTGATAAAACAAGCCAGCTGCTTCTAGGTGAAAGGGTGCGGTGGTCCCTATTCAGTTTGTTGACAGTATTCAAAACTGAAGGGATGGATCAGGGAACACCTGACTTGCACTAGTGATCATGTGATCACCATCAAGTTTTCATCTTTAAATGTGAATGTTGATTTAATATGTTATTTAAATGTGACATTTGTCATTCATTTGTTAATAGTGCTTCATTACACATTCAGACCTGAAACACTGAGCGCTGACTAAAGCATCCTGCAGTTATTCATGACTCCCAGTCAAGACATTTCTACTCTATCGAAGCATCAGTCATCAGCTTGCCCAGAGCTTCAGCCTGTCAGCCATGTCATCAAAATCTGAAATAGTATTAATTACCACTCAGGAAGTCATCAGGATGTTGTTGGTTTGTTTATTTGTTTGTCGAATCAGTGTATTTGGCCTCGGTGATATGAATGACATGGGGTATTGCAAAATCCAGCACATGGTGCAGAAGTTAAACATGAGTAAACTGTAGAAATTCTTTACACATGGCTTGTGCAAAATTACAAATCTGGAATCTCAATCCATGAAATTTGGGAAACAAAGTGACAGCAACAAAGGCTTTCAACATGTCAGTTTCAGTTGAGTATAATCTAAACTATCATCTACTATCCTTTCAAACTTGATCAAAGGAATAAAGATGCAAGATCAGCTGATTTAATATGTTTATTTGGCAGGACAAGCAGAAAGTTAACCATCAATATTCAGTACAAGTTCCAGGATTTTGACCCCTCACAATAAAAGGCATCCAGGTCTTTAAAAGTGGTAAAAGTGCATTTTCAATTACATTCAAGGCTAGACATGAGATAGTGAAGGCTATATGCAACAACACATTTAAGGTACACGGTACAGGGTTTTTCATTCAGACCATTCAAGTGTTGCTTACATTGCTTGGATTTAAAGCTACTTGATATTAAGTGCAAAGTCAAAATGGAAAAGATGTTATTAGTTATTAAAGATCCACGGATTTCATGCCAACGCACATGAAAATAAAATGAAAATCCAAGTGATTACCTTGAATCTGTTTCTTTTCATCATCAGCCTTTAAGACAGAAAAAACTCATTTTGAACCATAATATGAACATATTTGTTGGTATAGGCAGTATTCGGCACACATTAAGTCATTGGTTTATACAATGCTACAATTGATTACAATTGACTACAATGATACAATTTGGTACATTAAGAGTCATTATGGTATTTTAAGAGCACTTCTGCAGTCACAAGACAGAACAGTGTTGAAAGAGAGAGTGGCAGAACTTCGGAGTTGGGAGGTACACTGTGCAAAGAAACAAAGTACAAGTATAATAAGCACCATTGCACTGGTGCTTATTATGTTGCACTGATTATCATGAGTGTGATAACGTCGGGATGACAACATGCATACTAATCTGCACCTGTTAATGTGTCTGTTAATCCAGATGAAATGTCCTCTTTTAAATTGACTTTCAGTATTTCAATGGATTATATATGAGAAATGTACATTTTAAACTATGAAGCAATGAGCGGATATGATCCATTACAAAAGCAAAGTCAGCAACATGGTATGGTAATGGTATGGTAACTGTGTTCCATCTCTCTGAACTGTCCATGGAGCCCATCTTTAACTACAATTTTCATTTTCATTCCTCTAATGATTGCTCTGCATTATTTCCACAATCAATCAAGAGAGAGTTTAGTACATAAATGGTGAAAAATGAAAGACTTGGAATGGAGCTCTGCCTCCAAAGCCAATGTCTCTGGAGTTAATATCACACTTTAAGTGCATACAAGCCTAGATTATTATGCAGCATTCATTTGCATTTATTATCACCAACATATCTGCCACAAAAACGCATAATAAATAAATAACTTTTTCTCAGCACGCACAGGACAAACACAGTAAGATGAGACAAGATAAGAGGAGGTGCCACGCCTTTACTTCTGTGGCCACAAAGCTTTTCCAAATGGAAGCTAAATGGACATTAATGGGCCAGAGTCTTCCCCACTATCAAAATGCTTTGAGCATTACAGTGCAGTTAATGGGTCCACAGTGATTCAGAAGAGAGGAAGGGAAGTGCAATTTGTTGCAACATTATGGCACTCTGGTCTAACCTGTCTCCATCCCTTCCTTCAGACATGCATGGTCATGTGTGGTGCCGGTGAGGCCCCCAAGGGAATCCAAGGAGTTATAGAGTCGTGACAACTTAGTTGGACTTGTTGTAGATTCTTGAGGAGGTTTCACCTCTTCTTCAGTTCAGTGCCTTGAAGAAACCTCTTTGATAAGAGGTCTTGGATAACATGACCTGGATGAATGATGATCCCCAGAAACATTAACGATTAATTTAGTGTCAATCAGACACAGAATTAATAGCTTGAGAGCTCCTTACATAAAAATTGTTGAATTAATCACATTTAATTTAATTAATTCATGACTTCATCAAAGATTGACGTGCATATCAAGTATGTAAAACTTTTACTTTAGATATATCTTGGTTGACTGGTACTCCAGTTATTCCTCCACAATTTAAACGCATCTATGTTCAGGCCGATTGGAGACTCTTACTTCCCCCTGAAAATGTATGCGTGTGTGTGTGTGTGTGTGCATGTGAGTGTGTTGGACCCCATGTGAGCTGAAAATGCAGCTGCAACAAAACTATGCTGCACCATTAAGGCACTGATGAAGCAAGATGATGGATAGATATACAAGAATGCAGTTCCCAACAATTTGGAAAACATTAAAAAACAGAACAGAGAAGGAACTAAAGAGGAAGCAGTGTCTTCTAATCTAAATCATTTCCCTTGCCTCTGACTCCTAATAAGGTCTCAGTAGAGCATTAGCATGTTGCTATTCAGCAGCATCAGGACAGCACTGGTAAGCACCACCAGCAGCCCCCCTGAGCCGGTCCCCAGCGCCTGTGACCCTCCCATCAGGTGCTTTTCAACGTACGACTCCACACAACTCCTGGCCTTCATCTGCTCTATCAGTTCCGGGTAGCCAATCTCCACGATGCTGACTGTGTCGTCGTCATCATCAGCGTCACCCTCGGGACCAGTTTGTTTGAGAACCTGTGAAGTTGGAGGCACAGGATTGGCTTCAGGTTGAGTTGAAGTCACAGAGGACGAGGAGTTATTAGCATCAGTGGCATTGTTCTTTGCCGTTTTGCTCATGTCTTGATTTGGGCCAGCAACGTTAGTTGTCGTTATGGTGGTGGTAACTGCCGTCTTCTTCTTTGGCTCTTCTTTTTTAGGAAAGTACGTTTTCTTCATACAGTCCTCCATATATTCTTCATAGCTTTTGGGAGGTTTGCTGTAGCTGTAGTCTCTGCTGTAGTCACTGGAATCAGTAGACTTGGCATCATATTTCCGGTACATGTAGTTGTTGTAGTATTTCTCCTCCTGACGGTTTCGGAATTGGAAGTGTGGGGGGGGGAATCTCCCTAATCCATAGCCGAGAGCCATTCCAGTCATAGCCCCTGCACCTGCTGCCACCACTGCCGTGCGTCCAAACTTTTTGGAGCTTTCCGAGGGATACTTGCCCATCGACTGAACGTGGCGGGAGAATGGGGAGCCGCCGCCATGACTGCCACGACCACCAAAACCAAAGCTGCTACCAATGTGGGGGCTGAGAACTTTATTTTTGTCATAGTTGCCGTATCCCCCACCATATCCTCCCTGACTGCCGTAACTGCCATGACCGCCATAGCCACCATACCTTCCTTGACCACCCCACCCTCCTTGACCATGGCCACCATACCCACCCCGACCATAGCCTCCGTACCCTCCCTGTCCACGGCCACCATATCCTCCTTGACCATGACTACCATATCCTCCTTGATTGCCATGACCACCGTACCCTCCTTGATTGCCATGACCACCGTACCCTCCTTGACCATGTCCTCCTCCATATGGTGAGCCTCTGTGACCGTGTCCAGACTGTTTGGATCCACCAGACGAGCTTGAGCCATGACTAGTCTTGCTCCCTGAGTTACTGTGACTGGGGCGACTGTGTGTTCGCCCCCCCTTTGAGCTTGACTTGCCTTTTGCCAGTGAAAAATGCACGTGAAAGAGAAGAAGTGACAGACACAGGATAGGCAATGAAGTCAGCAACATCTTCACCCTGTAGGGAAGGTCAGAGAGAGGAAAGCAAAGGGAGGAAAAAGAAAATGTACAAAATTAACGAGAGAATTGTGGATTTTACCTTTATAAATAAGTCACATTTAATTTATCAACATGCGTAGTATCTCTCTTTCAAATATCTTCTTATATCTTATATGTCTTTCACACCAAAAAAGTGTAGAAAGTTTTCATTTTCTATTAATGATATTAATAATAATAAACATTTGCTATGACAAAAAGCTTAAGAGATATGAGAAAAGGTACTGACAATCTGCTCTACCATGACAGAGAGGGTCAGCACATTTGAGAGGCTGAAGACAGATGATGCTTCAGATATTACCATGAAACATGAATCCAATTACATCACTGAAATTTACACTGTACAAATTAATTACTTATTTATTTCAGCTCTAGGTTTTACCCATATCGCCCACCTCTGGCCTTACCAAAGTTGTTTTGTTTTCTCACATATTAGGACTGTCTTTGAGGCAATTAGACTTTATTGACTTAAAATAATAATTACACAATTATTAGGCAAGTTGTATAACGGAAGATATTGTTGAATAAAAGCAGTGCTCTAGTCCATTACAAAATGGTAGTAAACCTCAAGATCAACTTCTCATGCAACAACCACACAGCCTCCCAAATGGTGTTCAAAGAAGCGTTTTGTCTTCCTTCAAAAAGCTTTACCCTCAATTCCTTCTCCTGTTGACTATTTGCAATAAGATATTTGTTTGGTGATCACACCTCAATGGCTCAGCTACTTCAAGAGTGCTGCATCGCTCTAAAAGGCATTTTCTGACTTTTCTGATCTCTCAATTTCTGCTCATTTAGTCTAAAATATAGAAGCTGCCCAACAACCATGCGCAGCTTGATACAGACTGTCGATATGGGGTGTCGATCACACTGTGCCACACCCTCCCTCATTACATAAATCGTTGTAAAATATTAACTTTAGTGTTTATATTTTATGACCCTAGAGCTTAGAGTCGGAAAATATAACAGGGTCAAAATGAGCACTTGCGCATGCAGTGTGAACTCATTTTAGGGCAAAAAGAAACAGGTGTGGCAGGGTCGGGATCAATCTGGCACAGTAAAGCATCAGCAGTGCAGAGGAGACCATGCACAGACACCGTGCAGATAAGCAGAATAAATGGAGCTTTTCATTCACTTAAATGGAGCTCGCTTCTGCAAGGTGAACAAAATGTTCAGAACAGAGCCTTAACAAGATTACGGCGCTCGAGGAGGCACAATTAAATGGTGGAGGGTGTGGTCGCGATGCACAAGGAAGTCGCCTCACCTTGAGCGGTGACTGCTCGGGTCGCCCTTCTGCTTTCGCCCCTGTTCAGTTCCAGCTGTCCTCCTCGTCCCCACACCTGACTGTACTTGTGTGTTGGAGCCGCACGCCCGAGGAGAAAAAACTCCGTGTGACGTAGGCAGGCAAGAGGTGTACGGGTCGCCTGGCAACGGAGCCTGGGGGCGGGACTTAGCTGACCGCACTTCCCAGCATCCTCCATCTTATGATAGTTAAATGAAAGCGAATGAAACACGAACAAACAAACAACAATTAAACTGTCCACGCTGGTGTCGACGTTTCCTGTACTTCCCTTTCAGCAGCCATTAAGCAACCTGCCCGCTGTTCTTTCACTGTGAAAGAGCAGCAAAGGTTTTGGTCAGATTTGGAGCCTCTCTTTTTTATCATCTCTGTCCATAACTTTAATCTCAAGGACGCGATTTGTTACACACATAACAGCATGTTCCAACAATACTCTAATCAAACAAACAGGACTAATCCTCATATTAGAGAAATAGTGCATATAAGAGAGCTGGTACGAGGTTGGTTCCTATCATCTTTCCATGATGATGAAAAATGTATGTATAGATTCAGAGACCAGAGAACCTGGAACAGAACTAAAACATGTGAACAAACATGCAGTTGCGAATCGGCATCTATTACCTCAGCAATCTGCTGACAAACACATCTTTGCCTCATGATTTAGATAAAATGTGCCTTTACTTTGAATTGATGATGGATGTACAAACTGCTATGATGAGCTTTTCTATACACTGTAGTAAGTGACCTCAGTTTAATCTGTACCACATTTAAGGGCAACATAAAATTTAATGAGAACAAAACCTTTTAATACGCTACTTCAGCATTAGTGCGACCAAGCAAGTCCAAAAACAAGTAATGCATACTGCAAATAAAAAAACAAACAGAAAGAGGAATCTGTGGTTACAGAAGCATTAGATGACAATCACTATAACTTTAAGTTAATTTAATTTCATTCACTCTAGTTGCACATTTGCCTGCAAGAAGCTCCGGGGAAGAAAACATAAAGTTGTTGCGGTTTATGAGTTGTTCACACAAGAGGAAGTATTGTGTTTGACTGCATAGTTCATATGATTCCCATTTGCCTGCAAGAAGCTCCGGGGAAGAAAACATAAAGGCCTGTTTTCAAGATTACTGCCAGCAAAATGGTTTTGTTTGAGTGCTAAAAAATCAAAAAATAAAGAAAAAAAAAATGGCAGATCGAGAAGGAATTTCAAAAAATTCCATGGCACAAAAAACTCAGGCGTGTCAGGAACAGGGACAATGGTAAGAGAAGAGTCTGTCCACAAACAAACCTCAGAGCATATGGAAAATAGACTGAATTATATCAAGGCCCAAGCTGCAGTAATGGTTGGCTCTGGACATTATCATCTGAGTCTGTGATTGTTTAAAGACATTTGAGATTCATTTGACCAATTTTAAAAGCAGCATTTCCGATGGCCAGCAGAAGTACTACTGTATGTGCATCTGTCTGGGTGTGTTAGTCTCCTAGAGCTCTGTTACCTCTATACCCTCTGTTAGCCTCTACCTTGTGCACACAAATTAGTATCTATATGTTTTTTCTACTGCTTTCCCCTAAGTCTATATCAGTGGATTCCAAAACATGTATACAAAGGGAACTACGTCTTTGCAAAGGGTGTTGGAAAGGTTTTAGTTGTTGCGGTTTATGAGTTGTTCACACAAGAGGAAGTATTGTGTTTGACTGCATAGTTCATATGATTCCCTTGATGATATTCTTCCTTGTAGTTCATCTACTAGTAGCTTTTTGGCACATATCATCTTGTTAAACATTAATATGCTTACTGACACTAGTTCACACTTGATTGCCAAGTTT
This sequence comes from Karalla daura, assembly GCA_029224185.1. Taxonomy (NCBI): domain Eukaryota; kingdom Metazoa; phylum Chordata; class Actinopteri; order Chaetodontiformes; family Leiognathidae; genus Karalla; species Karalla daura. The sequence continues at coordinate 10,955,933 of CM055192.1, read as the reverse complement.
TTGATACTTTCCTCTGTGCAAGTACTATGCAAGAAAGATGTCGCCATCTGCTGGTTAACACATTTATTAGTTATGTGACTCCAGCACTGGCTCACTGCAGCAAAAGTGTAACAGGGCATCTGGTCAGTGTTTTTATAATGAACTGAGTGAGGCCAAATCAGATCACTGATGCGCCACACCATGTATGTCTGGGTACAGTTAAGCCGTTCTAATAATATATCCAATTTGTTTGCCAGCTATAGCATCAAACAGCTAGACCGTGTCCACTCTACTCAGAGACAACACCACTCCAAGTCTGTTGTCACGTATGGCACAGAGAGATCAGTACTTTGTGACCTTCAACAACAGTGCAGTCCAAATCTCAGTGATGGTAGAGGAAATACCTAGACACACAAATATGTGTACACTCTTCATACTGATCATCAAAAGCCATTCATTTAGAACTGTGAGGGTTCTTTTAGAATAAAAGTAGTCTTGAAACTATATATAAAATATTAAAATACTATTGGATACCAGAATGAATGAAAAAAGATAGACACTAGATACGACAGTTATGTGAAATAGGTACAGACACAGATATATAAACTCTTTAATCTCAATTAACACTGAAAAGATGAAATGTATAAGCGTATCGGAATAATCACACACAGGTAATGTAATTTCATGAAAAATTTCTCCTTAAACATGCAACAAAGACAAGATATAACAATCACCCTTATTGATTTGTTGATTTAACTTTTCAGTCTACTGCCTGATTATACAAAGTTTTACTTGTCTATTTACATCATCATTCATCATCGTTATCGATATTCTGACAGCCTGGACCACTCATATTGAAGACATTACCACCACAGCCACCTTTTTAGCCAGTTAGCTTGCATATAGAAGGGTCTGCAACTGTGCTTTCAGATCTGGCTTCCTGTTCAGCTGAGGCTCATGAATATGTCATTAGTGTAGCAATTCATCTGGCAAAAACTTAAATATTGTACTCCAGCAATATTAGGTCACTCAAAATTCATATTCAATGCTGCTAGCTATCTAGTGATTGGGATTTATCCTGTTAGGACTGAGAATATTTATTCAAAATCCCAAACGTGACAGTTATTGAGATCAGTGGTGACACTTTCATTACTTTCAAGAGTCCCTCCACTTAATTACTCCCACTCTTCAGCACTCATCCTATTGTATCCCTTTTATTTTTCATTGCTTCTTATTCCATGGTCACTATCAAAATCAACCCAGTAGCATTAACACGTTGTTATTCAGAAGCATCAGTGTGGTGCTCGTGACCACAGCTAAAACCACTTGTGAGCCAGTGTAAAGACTCTGTGACCCACCCCTGGCACTGGCTTCTTCCTTTTTCCTCAGGTATTGTTCTGAGTACACCATGTACAACCCCACACATCTCCTGATCTTCATCTGCTCGATCAGTGCCGGGTACCCGATCTCTACAATACTGACTGTGTCGTCGTCGTCATCATCGTCATCACCACCAGAAACAGTGCGTCTGAGCCCCTGTGAAGCTGGGGGCACAGGATTGCCTTCAGGTTTAGTTGGAGGAGTTGAGGTTGCAGAGTTTGAGGAATTAGCTGCAGTAGCGCTGTTGTTCCCAGCTGTTTTGGTGCCATTTGCCACTGGAGGCACAGGAGTGGCTTCAGATGCATTTTGAGAGCGGGGGGTTGCGGAGGCAGTGGCGTTATTTGCTGAATGTTTGTTCATCTCTGTACTATTGCTGCCAATGGTAGTGTTTGGAGAGGCGTTTGTTGCATTTGTTGAAGGAGTGGTGGTGGTGAGAGTAGTTGGAGTTATGGTCGTCTTGGCTGGTTTGTTTTTTGGTTTCGCTACAGGCAGAAGGTCATCTCTCTTCAGACACGACGCCATATACTTCTCATAACTTTCTGCAGGTCGGCTGAAGCTGTAGTCTCTGCTGTAGTCATTGGCATCTGTGGACTTGACACCATATTTTTTGTACATGTAATAGTTGTAGTATTGCTCCTCCTGTGGGCTGTGGAAGTCAAAGTGAGGCCGGGGGAACCTTCCTAACCCGTAGCCAAGTGCCATTCCTGCTACAGCCCCTCCAGCTGCTGCCATCACCGCATGACGCCCAAAGCCTTTGGATTTTTCAGAGGGAAACATTCCCATTGACTGAACCTGGTGGGAAAAGGGTGAGCCACCACCACCACCATAGCCCCCATGTCCAAAGCTTCCACCATAGTAAGGGCTCAGGACTTTGTTGTTTGGATTGTAGTTTACATATCCACCTGGATAACCACCACCATACCCACCATGACCTCCTCCATATGGATAGCCCTGTGCTGGATAGCCCCAACCTTGGTGGGGGTAATTTCCTTGGTTTGGGTATCCTGCCGGGTTGTGGGGATAACTTCCTTGGTTTGGGTGTCCTCCTTGGTTTGGGTATGTCCCGGGTCGAGCTGGCTGCCCCGGGTAACTTCCATGGTTGGGGTATCCTCCTGGATTCTGGGGGTAACTTCCTTGGTTGGGGTATGCTGGATTCTGTGGGTAACTTCCTTGGTTGGGGTATCCTCCTGGTCTAGCTGGCTGCTGGGGGTATCCTCCTGGATTCTGGGGGTAACCTCCTTGGTTGGGGTATCCTCCTGGATTCTGGGGGTAACCTCCTTGGTTGGGGTATCCTCCTGGATTCTGGGGGTAACTTCCTTGGTTGGGGTATCCTCCTGGATTCTGGGGGTAACTTCCTTGGTTGGGGTATCCTCCTGGATTCTGGGGGTAACTTCCTTGGTTGGGGTATCCTCCTGGTCTAGCTGGCTGCTGGGGGTATCCTCCTGGATTCTGGGGGTAACTTCCTTGGTTGGGGTATCCTCCTGGATTCTGGGGGTAACTTCCTTGGTTGGGGTATCCTCCTGGACTCTGGGGGTAACTTCCATGGTTGGGGTATCCTCCTGGATTCTGGGGGTAACTTCCTTGGTTGGGGTATCCTCCTGGTCTAGCTGGCTGCTGGGGGTGACTTCCTTGGTTTGGATCTACTGGTTTGGGTTTGGGTTTAGGTGGTTTGGAGGGCTTCTTAAAGATATTTAATTTTGACCCAAGTTTTTTAACAGCTGATGAAGCATGAACATAAGATAGGAGCAGGGACAGGCACAAAACACTAATGACAGCCAACTTCATTTTTTCTGCTGCAGAGGAACCAGGACAGAGAGTGGAAGAAAACTAGGGGAAAACACGAGAGAACAAGACATTGACATATACTTGTGGTTGAAACACTGCGTGTTGCTGTAAAAACATTCACGGATTTCAGATACACATCTTAACTGGCTTTAGCTGGGGAAGGACGTGGGGGCTGTTGGTATGTTCCCAGATTCAAATGGACTCTAGCTGGAGTCAAGCACTTTGCTGGCTTAAAATAGCACAGAGCTATAGACTGCAGGCAGCCACAAGTTGCTATTAATATTATTTTCTTGTGACTGAAGTTGTTTCCAGAACTTTAAACACGTCGCGTCTCGATTCATTTGCTCGATAAAATAGATATCATCTGATTGTCACTCTCGAACAGCCTGTCCCGACACTAAAACGTGCCAATGCCGTAACACAATATTTATCGAGACAAGTTGCTGACCTGGTACGTGAAGCGTCCGCGACACCACCTCGCCCCAGTTTGGACAGATTTTCAGAGTGAAAGTAGCCGGATCCGTCAGACAAAGGCGAAACTATCACAACACAGGCACCGCCAGGAGAATGAGGCGTGACACACTGCGACAATGTATGTGCCTGCGTGTTTATAGTGTGTGCGCGTGTGTGTGTGCGCGTGTGTGTGTGCTTTTGTCATAAAATATAAAGCAACCCATTATCTTAAATAACGTTCGAGGCTAAAGCTCAGTCTAAGTCAATTTATTTATTTATCTATTTGTTTATTTATTTTCCGTTTGGTTTCATTTTGACTCTAAATTGAGTGCTCCTCCGGACCATTTAAGGAGTCTTCTCTTGCTTGATAAATAATGTCGTTCTTTGACGGATGGCGCCACCTAGTGGCCGGAAATAAGTCTGCGTTCTTAACTGATTCTCGGACCACCATTCATCATTTCACTCATCTTCATCAAGTCAAGTTGTAGAGGACTGCTGGAGCACAGCTCTAATGCATCTAGGGAAGAATGAAAAAAATACACCCTGGACAGACCACTAGTCCATCACAGGCACACACACATACACACACAATTTAGTGTAATTTGGAGACTCCAATCAACTACAGACACGTTTGGAAGGAATGGGGAATCCGTAGGGGAAAATGGGGGTAACCCGCGTCGGTGGAGGCAACCCACACCGACAGAACTAGCAAACTCCGGAAAGAAAAGCTGTTGGTCTAACTGGGGTGTAAACCAGCAGACAACACTAACCACTGAGCCATTGTGTAGCTTTGTCTCTAACATGAGGGTCAGAGGGCCAAACTCTAAATGAAGACATAGGCAGCCAAGCAAAACGGCCTCTGGTTACACCACTTCACCAACATGAGTTGAAGTGGTTTCATCAGTGATAAACTTGACATCAGACGTGTATCAAAGAGCAGAGTGATTGTGAACAAAGAGAAGAAGCCGTGGATGTCAAAGGTTTCATTGTTTTAATCATGTGTCTTTTTCTTCCATTTCCCCAGCGCTGGCTCACCACAGTAAAGTGATGCATAGTGGCAATGCAGGGCAGCTGGACAGTGTTGTTACAGAGCAGAGTCTGGACAGAGACACGTGAGGTCACGGAGACGCACCGAACCATCTGCGATCACGCCTTAGTTGAAAGGCTCCCCGTACACTCGCTGCGTGAAAAACACGTACTTTCGACACGAATGAATGAAAAGAAAGAAAGAAAGACCCACAGGTGACACGAGGGAGGTCATTCATCCCGTTCCACAACATGGAAGGGGGGAATTCACAACAGTTTTGAGCCGGACAAGCTTCGGAGGCACAGCAGAGACGTGAAACCAATCCAGTGGTTCCCACCATTGAAATGCTGTGCTAGACAGCACCAGTCGTCAGCCGGGAAAACCTTTCAGCGGGTCACCTTGACAAATCTAAGGAGCAACAACATCAACATGACATCTTTCTCCATGACGGGGGCTGGTGGATCAACCGCGGCTGCAAGCACGTGCAGCAGAGCAGAAACCTTTCTCTTTTTTATTCGTTTTTTTTACCCGTCATCCCCTTTGCAGCACGAGAGCAGACGGCTGACGGAAAACGTACTTTTCATCAGTCATCAGAACTTGTGTTCACGAGGAGAGGAAGCATCGTTGTAATGCTGGATTTTGATTGACACTTGGATGAAATAGAGGGGGAGGGGGGTGAATAGGAGACATTCCACTAAAGAGAAGAGGTGCAACTGGGCGCTTCAAACACTTGAAAAACCTTGAAACTTAGGTGATCAAACCAAAGTACAAAAGGACAATGGTATAACAGAAAAAAAAACAAAAAAACAAAAATCAGCTCTATGCTGAGAAAATGCAAACAAGAGAACACAACCGCCCTTTAACCGTAGGCACATATGTAAACCGATGATATAAATCTTCATTAGCAATCTCATTACTTACAAAATATACTTTTGTATGGAGAAAAATGTGGGGACAAGAGCTTCCATTCAGCTGCGATGAAATCACTTACTCCATCAATGTTAAAATGCATTTTGTGGTTTGGGAGGGGAAGAAAGTCCATTAAATAGCCACTAAACTGTAATTATACAGTCGTCACTTCTGAGGTAAAACTTCCAATAAAAGCTTTTAGGACCATATGTATCTATGGGGTTGACTGGATGGGGGGGGGCAGTTACATATGAAATCAGTCATAATGTTATACATTAACCTCTTTTAGTGCCAGAATACCAAAAATAACAGTAATCTCATCTGTGGCTTCAGAATTTAAGCCCCCCCTCCCCCATGTTAATAATAATATATCTATGGAAAAAAAAATCAAGTATTTTCTCTTTTCAGTTTAAACAAACTGTAGCATCATAGTGTTAAAACAGAATACATACACTGTATATGCAAAAAAAACAAAAAAAACTGCAGTTTTCTGTACAGATCGTTAATAGTCAGCGCCTACGTGTGGAGACAGGCTGCACTACCAAGCTTAGCTCTGGTTTTAAGGAGTGACCTCTCTCTCTCTCTCTCGCTCGCTCGCTCGCTAGAAATAATATACCAGCTCCGGTTTGCTAATTACAGCATGGAGCAGCTACGCCGTGTCCACTCTGCTCCGAGGCAGGGCGCGCTCCAAGTCTGCTGCTCCAGCCGGCGCAGACAGAGGGCGCCACACACGAGCCGGGCCGCTTAGCGCCGGCTCAGCACGTGGAGCCCCGACCCCGCCAGACTGAGCAGAGGTGGAGGCGGGACAGCACCTCTGCGCCGAGAGGCTCGGGAAAGGCCGTCCCGACGTGTCCCGACGCCCCCCCCCACCCACGGCACGGGCAGGAGGGCGTCCAAACGAAACAAACGCGGACAGAGACGACAATTTACAGGATATTTACAAATGTACAGGAGGAAGGGGGGGGAGGAGGAGGAGGAGGAGGAGGGAAGGAGAGTGTCTGGACTGCGAGGAGAGGCCATCGGACAGATGGTGGAGCGGGATGGGCCGAGGGGCGGCTTCAGAGCTGCGTTTCCAGGACGTCCCGGTCCAGGAAATGGCGTGGCGAGCGCTCCTGCCGGTCCAGCGAGCCCTGGGGCTGGCGGGTCCAGCTCTGGCAGAGCCACAGAGAGCGGAGGAGTGAGAGTCACTCCCTCCACCCCCACTGCACCCTTCAGTCCAGGGGCCCCTGCTCCGCTCTACACCCCGTTGGCACTCATCTTGCTCTTCTGGGACACCTCGGTCGCCGCTTTAGCCTGCGGGAGAGGTCGCACGCTGTTAGCGCAGGTCAACACTGCACACTGAAAGCTTCTCCCTGAAAACGGACTGAAATCTCTCAGAACGGATAGCACCTAATAGGAAGGAGCTGAAGCCGTGCCACCTCATAGGAGCTGGACGTGTGCAGCTACACAGTTCTCAGCCCAGTCGCTCTCCGGGGTATTTCTGGAGAGGATCCTCGTCTGAGGCCAGACAAGTGGCACTACTGGCAGGGGGCCATTTTGGAACAGATCTGACTTTCAATCCATAATGTACAGAAAACAGGTTTTTGAGTGTGTGGGGGATATCTCCTAAAACACTTTCAACCTATCTCCCCACTCCATCCACTTTATTACCCCTCATATGCTGCCTTTGCTTTGCTTTTCTTTTCTAACGAAGTCACATTATTCTCATTAGTCACATCCAGCTGCAGATAAACTCCATATTTTCTACGTCTACCTCTATTGTTAGCCACTCCCTCTCTTCGACTCCCAGCATGAATAATGACCCGTAACTTCCAGCGGATGCGTGTGAAGCTGCTGCAGGGTCTTCCTAACGTATTCACCCACGTGTCAGCGCATGTACACATGTATGTGTGGGTGCTGTCCGTGGAGGGCAGAGTGTGCGGGGATACAGAACGACAACGTCTTCACGATGTTTGTTTTGTTGCGATCTCGGGCGAGCGGAAGCGCGGGACGTCCGGCGAAGCGTCGAGCAGGGGTCACGGGCCTGAGCGCTGCGGTCACGTGGTTTTACGTATCAAGATTATTCAATTACGGGCAGTCTCCGCTGCTGATGTTCGTCGCACGAACGCCAAACAGAGAAGCCACACACAGACAGACTGACAGAGAGAGGGATTTCAATGGCTACAAACGCATCAAGCACAGGCTCTTTAAAGTGTGGCTTGTCTGTGACATGTCGTTTCGTCAAAAGGAATGGATGGGGGGAAAAAAACGAATCCCACTGATGCATGTGTGATAGTGACGGGTCTATATTTATCGAGTCTATTTTTAAACTTGGTGCGGAGAGTCGGGGTGAAGTGGCGTTTATTTCTACACATCTGAGCAGATTCCGTCCGCTTCCTCTGCTCCCTCCCTCTCCCTCCCTCCCTCTCCCTCCCTCCCCCCCCCCCCCCCCCTCCCTCTCTCAGTCAGAGCGGAGGAGCCGGCTCTCCAGAATGGCAGATTAGCGTGCCATGTGAGCGGGCCAGGAAGGCCTAAGTGGATTAGGAAAGCTTCCTGCGGGTCGAAACGACGATGGCCGCCTACCTGCAGGACCTCGGCGGCAGTCAGGGGCTTGTCTGACACCACGGGGGCCTTGTCCCTCAGCTCCTCTCCCTGCAACACCAAAACAGACGACGTGAGGCACAGGCGGGGCAGCTTTGTGCTTTCTTTCACAAGCCCACCCGCTCCTGGCCCGAGCCGGGGCGGTCTGGGCGGCTTTGCGCGGGCGCACTGACCGCTCTGTCCTTGATGATGCGAGCGGGGTCCGTCAACACGTCGGAGCTGACCGGGGTCGCGCTCGGCCCCGGGGCCTCCGCCGCGGCGGGGGCGGGAGGAGGCGGGGGAGGAGCGGCTTTCTGCAGAAATAGAAAGGCGACACCCGATAAGAGCACAACATCCACGGCGCGGGCCGGCTCTGCTTTCCAGCCCAGAGGTTCCCCGCTGAGCCCGGCTCCAGTCACATGCCCTCCACCTTCACTGATGGTGACCCCAGCCCCGGCTCAGCAGGGAAACCAATGTGAGGGGGGGGGAAAGGTCAAAAACACACGAAACACATTCATTTGCTAAGAGTAGGAGAGATCTGGTTTGAACTGAGGTGGATGTTCAACTAACTTCCTTTGATACAACACATTATGATTCTCTGCATGGACTGGTGTGTACTGCAAATGCATTATGCGGATAGAGTATCAAAGTATCTTCATGAGGTCACTGGTGAGGTTACCAGGAAATTTCCACACAGAAAATCAAAGGTGATTACGAAACAGCGCTTTCAGTCAGCCTTAAAGGGGGTAAAAACACCGTTTTGTGTACTAGATGTACTAGATGTACTAGACCCGATGCGATTTAAACAGCTGGAATGTGGAGCTGGCTACAGCCTCCGCTAATCTGTACACTGGTGTGAACAGGGGCAGCCTGTTGGATCTCACCTCTAGTTTGGGGACGGGGGGGATGACGGGGGGCTTTGGCTTGAGGTCGGTCAGGTACATGGCTCTGGAGAGCAGCAGCAGCGACGGGGGAACGTTCTCCTTCAGGTGCAGGTCCAGCCACTGCGTGGAGAGCAACGCGCGTTAGGACGGGAGGATGGCGCCACAGCGGGTCGACCCTCTGACCCTGCCCGCCGTGCCACCCGTCGGGCCTACCTGCTGCATCTGCTGGCGCAGCTGGTCGGTGGTGAGACCCAGGGACCTCATGCCCCGGCTACGGCAGGCCGCCTGCAGCTCCGACACGCTCATGGCCGGCACGCCCTCGGCTGCGATCATCTGGGAGGGAACACACAGGGAGGGGATGAAGCATGGCGCGCAGGCAGGCAAGCAGGCTGGCCTCCATCCAAAATGGCTCGGACACAAAACGGCCGAGGATACGGGGGACCAATTCCAACAAGTTCCATCCCTGAGCTACCACACCACCTTAATTTCCTCCTGGATAAATAAAGTATCTATCTATCTATCTATCTATCTATCTATCTATCTATCTATCTATCTATCTATCCATCCATCTATCTATCCATCTTTCCATCCATCCATCTATCCATCCATCCATCCATCATCCATCTATCCATCATCCATCCATCTATCTATCCATCCATCCATCTATCCATCTATCTATCCATCCATCTATTCATCTATCTATCTATCTATCTATCTATCCATCCATCTATCTATCCATCCATCTATCTATCCATCCATCTATCCATCCGTCTATCTATCTATCCATCCATCCATCTATCCATCTATCTATCTATCCATCCATCTATTCATCTATCTATCTATCTATCCATCCATCTATCTATCCATCCATCTATCTATCCATCCATCTATCCATCCGTCTATCTATCTATCCAGCCATCTATCCATCCATCCATCCATCCATCTATCCATCCATCTATCCATCCATCTATCCATCTATCATCCATCCATCCATCCAACCATCCATCCATCCAACCATCCATCCATCCATCCATCCAACCATCCATCCATCCATCCATCCATCCGTTTCCTCCTCCTGTGAGGGATAATAAAGGCTGCGGCCTCTGTCCGTCTCACCTCGTCGTCTGACTTGATGGTCCTGAGCTGCATCATGAGCTGGAAGCGCAGCAGGTTGTTGGTGCCGATGGGCTGCAGCTCCAGCAGCTTGCACAGAGCCACCAGCTGGGGGCGCTCCAGGTGCTCCAGCGTCAGCTCGTCCTCGAACAGCTTGGAGAAGCGCACGATGTCCTTGGTGGTGGGCTGCTCGCCCGTGCCTCGGACCTGCCGGGGTTACGGAGCAGAGACGTCAGCGCCTCGGCCGGCGCAGCCTCTGAGGGCTGAACCTCGGCTCGGCCTGAGGGAAGACGCACCTTCTGAACGTATGTGGAGAAGCGCTGCGTCTCGTCCTCCGTCAGAGCCTTCGCTTTGTTCCGCCGGGCCATCTCGGCGATGGTCTCCTGCAGGAACTTGGCCAGCTCCAGCTTGGCCGCCAGACCCTTCTTCTGCTTCTCCTCCTGCGGGCCGCACATTCAGGAGACACGGATCACTCCACCTCATAAGGTCAGCATTGCAGGCTCCGGAGATGTGAGGGGATTTCAACTCAATATAAACCCCGGCATATTGCACCGCGGCTCTACTGAATCTCACTCGCTCTCCTCCTCCAGCGGAGGTCGGGCTCCTCTGGTGCCCCGTCCGGCAGAACGAGGGCATATCTGCGAGTCACTCGAGCGTGCCCCAGGACGGCCCGGGTGCATGGGAGCTGACAGGCCGACTGGGCCCAGCCCAGAAACCCGCTGCTTTTCTTTATACCAGTCATTACAAGCTAACAAAGGTGCACCGGGGCGATAGTGCTGGGTGCTTACTCCTCTTTTGTGGAGCTTCTTAAAAGGGCAATGGTGACTTGGAGAGTGTGAGTGTGTGTGTGTGAGTGTGTGTGTGTGTGTACAGTGTATACAGTTCCCACAGTCAATTGCCTGGATTAGATAAAAGTCAGCTGCCTTGGCTGCAGGTTCTCAGTACAGCAGTCACATCTGTGTTACATAATCAACACTGAACCCAGCCAGGAGGTCACTGAGCCGGCAGGGCGTGTGTGTGTGTGTGCGTGCGTGCGTGTGTGTGTGTATGAAAACATGCCTTTTTGGTCTCGGTCTCGAAGGTGGAGGGCAGCATCTCTGGGAAGAGTTTGAGGAAGACCGGGAGGAGGAACTCCATGAAGGGAACGATGATGAAGACCATGAAGGGCACCAGCCGGAACAGGTCGGCGCAGGTCCTCATCAGCTGCACAGAAGACAAACAACGCCCGGGGAGAGGGGGGGAGAGGGGGGGAGGGGGTCAGAAAATGTGTCCAGTGAGGTGGGCCAACATCTGTGTCAGGGCGCCACTGACAGAGTGCTTGCAGGTGGGCCAGTGGGTGGGATTCATTACATGCTTCGCCCAAGCACTGCTCGTCCTCTTCTAAAATAGCCTCCATATAGTTTTACCACGGCATGTGCACCACTGGGGTCGCGGAGGGTGCGTGCGCAGGGCGCCGCAACCCAGCGGCCACACATGCAGCACGGCCCCGCCGCCCCCCGTTTCAGTGATGGGCCTCCCGAGCTGATCCGACACTCGCCCGGGTTTGATCGGGAGGGAGAGCTCAGAGGAGGGGAGCCCGTCAGCGGCCAGGACGCCGCCGCGTCGACTATCTAATCTCCGCTGAAGGCGGCCGGGCCCGACTCGGGCTCGCGCGGCGCCTTATCTGCGTTTCGCGAGCCGCACCGTGATGCACCTGGACGTGGCTGACTGAGCGGCCGAACACCTCAGTCAGCAAGTCAATTTATCGGCCTGCTCACAAACGCCAGCGCAGGAAAAGCTAAAGGGGGCTAGAGCTGGAGGAGATAAGCAGGCAGAGTTGAAGTTTAAAGGTGGTTTTAGAGCTACTCATGTATTGGATGTGCTTTGGGGCCATCCAGAAGTCTTTTCCCCAATTCTTAAAATTGACACCAGGACTTGCAGGGATGCAGCGTTTCATTAGTGCAGAGCTCGTCTGTGAGGTGCCGAGAACAGGCGAGCGCGTGGACCTTCTTGAAAGCACAAAAGGCACCACTGTGTGAATTAGACCCAGAGATCATCACCGTCTGCTCCTGCCCCAAACTCATATCTGGTGTGTTTGTTCTCTGCTCCCCGTCTTGTTTACTTATTATCTCAGACCACTCCTTTCCTGTCTGGCTTTGTTACAGCTCTCTATTTGCTGTTCTGCCTGACCTTCTGCACCCTTCCCTTCCTTTCCTGGTCCTTTCAATATTCCATCCATCTCATCTGTTACTGTTACTAATGTATGATATTGGTGGTTAATTATGAGCCGTCATCCTCAACTTGTAAGAAAATTGAAAGCATTCATCTTCTTATTAATTGATTTGTTTGTTTGTTTGTTTGTTTTCCAGTCTGGCGTTTCCTCCCTACAAACTGTTCAGTGCTTTAAGTATATTCTATCTGTCCTCCTAAGTGTGTATGCATGTGTTGGGGCTGAAAGAAAGTGTGTGTGTGTGTGAAAAGAGCAGCATTTTAGCCCCAGAGAAATGAAGCAGCGAGTCAGGAAAGCAAATGCATTTGATTGGCGGTCTGTCGACTGAATAATTCATTGACTTATCCCGACACTTACGGCCGTGATAAAATCCTCCAGAGAGGGCAATGATCTGACCCAGAGCTCTGAATCCCATCGATGCAACAGCCAGCAGAGCGGAGACGACGTGACTGACCTATTCCAGAGGTTTTAAAACGCTGCCTTGACTCGCTGCATCTCAGCGGAGAATGACACCGTACCAGCTGCCCCCCCCCCCCCGAGACTGCTTCACATTAATGGGACAGGTCTGTCTAGCCTCAGCACACCTTACGGCTTCAGGAAGGCACAAGTGCACATTCCTGAGTGACGGGAGGAGGTGTGAAACATTCACACACCCCCCCCCCCCTCCCAGCCATAAAATGCAAGTGTCGCTGATGTGCCGATAGCGCTGCGAGTCACAGCCTTACGTAAGGACGCAGAAGCCACCGGGGCCACTGCGAGGACGCCACACTGACTGGGCCGCGGTGGCGGGTGATATGAGGCACGGGACGGGGGAACAGAGAGGCAGCGCCTCAAACACGCACGTCTCTGCAATGCAACCTCGTCAACTCAGTAACTCCAGCATTACTGGCTCCAGGCCTCGGATAGAGGCTCGGGCCACCGGGTGACTCTTCGGTTGCTGACCACATGCCGCAGCCGTATGCTGCGCTGCCAGCTGAGCTGGATGCCTGGCGACACGGTGCAGGTGAGGCCGAGGGATGGCGAGGGAGCGTCTGGCAGGTGGCAGGTGTCTTTAGTCAGGTGGGGGTTTAAGTCATTTTCTCTGGCACGAGAACGCTTGCAAATCTCCAGGATTTGCTCTCTGACGCATGCTCACGTCCAAGCTGACAAACGCAGACGTCTGCGTCTGGAAAGTGCGCGCGTGCGCTCTCTTTGGTTTCATCTGTCTATAATGACACAATGAGAGTGTTGCTGTGTTTTCCCCACATTTATATCCTGTAACTTTCATTTTCATTCAAGGCTGAGGACTTTCCTCTTTGGCTTTTGTTAAATAAAATGAGGACTTTCACATATTTCAGATACTGCAGTGTGCCTCACATTCTTGTATTTTTATATGCTTTGTGTTTTCGCTTGTTTTCTATTCACTTACTGGTTTTAAATGTAATCTAAAGTCCACTGACAATGTTGCCATCTTCCATTACTCCCTTAGCTCAATGCTAACTAATGCCAACTCGTTAGTGACCATAGGCTGGACGCTACTCTTCAGAATGCTCTGCTGGATACCATGAGATCACCAAGCTGGGTACATTGATCCTTATTAGGAAATCTTCATTTCTTCAGTTATGTCCATTGTCCTGTCTCAACTTCTATCATTATTACTACAGTTTATTATCATTGTTGTCATCATCAGTCACTGGCATCTCCATTCTCTTACCGTTACTGTCGTTTATGCTACGTTATGATATTTTGATTACTTTGTTTTACACTCCTTAGTTATAGTCTTTTATTCTACTTTTTTCCTGTGTGGACTCATTATGTTGGACTGCTGTGCACGTGATGTGCTTTGTAATCTTTGGCTGCTATACAGAATTATTATGAAGCACTTGGCTTGATCCTCGCTAGCCAGTCGGACAGTACAAGTCAAATCTGCGTACATGTGTACGGCCAACACGGTGCACTATACATAGAGAAGTGAGTGATGTGCCTGCCACTGGAGGCTGAGCAAAGCTGCGTGGCGTGTAGGTTTAAGAGGGGGGGAGCTCTTACCCGCCTCCTCTCCCTGCGTGTGAGCATCTGTCCGTGCAGCAGCCTCCACACCATCCGGCCGGCGATCTTGATGTCGATGCCCAGTAGCCTGAAGCCGTTGTAGTAGTGCTTCAGCTCGTCCACTATCCTCTGATACAGAGACTTTTTCAACACCGCCCTCTCCTGCGCCGGGGGGACGGCTGCCGCCGTGCTGGCGGCGGGCTGGGGCGGCGGAGGGGGGGGGGGTCGACGGAGGCGGGGGCGGAGCGGAGTCCTTCTTAGCGGCTGCCGAAGCAGCGGCATCCTGTGCAGCAGCAGCAGTAGCAGTAGTAGCAGTAGTAGTAGACGAGGCCTGAGGGTCCTCCTGCTTTATGTCCTGGAGCCAAACACCTGAGCTGTGGAGGGAGCGGGCCAGCAGAGCGGAGCTGTGTCCGCGGCAGAGGCCGTGGCCCCTGGGACAGTGGGCGTAGCCGTAGCGGGAGTGCCGGAGGGCGGGCGCGGGCGAGACGTGGCGAGGGGGCTCTACGTGCAGATAGGCTTTGGAAGACAGAGTGGAGCAGCTGTGTCGCTTGGATAATAAATACGATCCCCTGTTGACAGAGACAAGAGCAACCCATTAGCCGTGAGGTGAGGCTGCGCCAGGAGCAGCAGCTTCGTATGAAGTTTATCCGTTTTCTGCGGACAGGCCGGAAATAAATCATTCTAACACAACCATTTCTGCTGACGTCAGCGCTCTTCAAGAAACTCAATACTGCCGCTATAGGAGAGACCGATGACCGTGGGCACGCGGGAAGCATCTGCATTCATGATATGCAACATATGAGCTCACAATGTACCAGTAGATGTCTCATGGCTGCATATACATGCCCTTCATATAACCCTTCTGCACTCTACAGCCACAGAACTTATCCAGGAACGTAAAAATGCACCCTTATAAGTGCAACCAAATGGAAAATTACCTCGTGCAAAAATCATCGAAACTCTGTTTTGTTGTGCTACAACATGAATCCAGATATGATATATGTGTCAGGGAAGGAGGCCAAGCCTGGCCTAGAGACTGTCGATATGGAGCAAGCTGAGCTGCCTCCATGGGCCCTGCCAGGCTGCTGATCTTGCATCATCAGTAGAAACCACAGCAGTCGTGTTTACTTTGCGAGCGCGTGCATGTGCCTGTGTTTGTTTGTAACTGCTGTCATGGGATACACCGACGGGACTGTGCAGGAACTGCGCAAACGGACGGTAACCCGTCATTTTCACTGCCCTAAAACACAGCAGACTCTGTAGTTGAGACTTGGTAATGATTAACATTTGTGAAGACTAACCATCGCGATGGCTGTACAGTGTATGTTTTCTGGGTAGTGCGGCTACTTCCCAGTCACAAAACGCGCATGATAGGGTAGACAGGAGGATAGAAAGTTGTGATTCCAGTCAAACCGAGCAGGACAAGTGGCTCTGTTGCATTGCAGCCATGCGTGTCCAGCCCCTTACCTGGATCTCGTGACTGCGAGGAGCACCTGGTGACTAAAGACGGCCATTGTGGAGGCAGGTTACAGTGTTCTGTTAAAAGAAATAGAAAGAGAGAGAAGAGTGGGAGAGAGAGAGAGAGGGGTAGGGGGGGTGTCTGATTACATTTCACTTGTAGGGTGTAGCAACAGGCAGGCGGGCGGGCTGGAAAAGTACTGAAGGCAGGAGCATGGAAAACCTCCCTGTGCTCTCTCTCTCTCTCTCACACAAACTGAGCCACATGCTAGTCTAGCACACCGCTGAATGTAACACCGGGCCGGCATTATACCATTAGGAGCAAATGCAGTGCGCTACCATTAGCCCGAGCACACCGGGTACGGCGTGTTGCCTACATGTTATGCAACAAGGCAGACGCCTATCACTCACTCACACACCGCTGATATTTACATAACCCGTACCATGCTGCCATGCGCCCCATTCCACTCAAATATATCCACGCAACGCGTTGTAAATGGCTTTAACCCCCCCTCCTAACGTTAAAGGGCAGCAGATGTTTGGTTGTTAGAACTGCGTTAAACCGTGTACGTAAATTAAGGCGAAAGCAACGTTTAGTGAACATCCGTCGCTAACGGTCGCTGCTAACGTATTAGCTTGTACAAAGGCGACACTTTTGGAGTGCTGCGGCTCCACAAAGCGTGAAAACTTACCGGTATTTTAGATTTACATTAGCATTATGCTAGCTAACCCCCCCCTCCTCCTCCGCCTAGCCGGTTAGCTCGCGAGCCTGCTGAAATGGTAGCACGCAGCCGACGCGGCTGACGCACATGACGCAAATGACGTAGTTGACGGGCCCACTAACCTCCAGCGTCAATGACGGAGCTATGGCTGGAGCCGATGACTGGGCGTTGTAAGGCTTCTGGGCGAGATGGGAATAATGTAATCCATCCACGGTAACCGGTACGGGTGAACGGCAGCGGGTAGGGTGGCGCCCGGAGAGATGATAAACCCATTTACGGTGGGCTTGACGTTTAAGGATCGCCTCCTGGGTGACGACGTCTCCCCGGTCCCCGACTGCTCGATGTGCGCCGTGCAGCCTCCACAGGCAGCACTGAAAGGTCACACTGTACATGCGTGAATGTTGTGTACGTACTGTCCCAAGATCCTACGTTGGACAAGACCGATCACTCCCTCAATAAAGATTCCATCATCTTGGTTTGTGTTTCTGCTGGCGAGCAGTTACGAGAAAAATCACTTAAATTCAGTCGATCACATCTTTCACCTATCGAAATTAAAAGTTGAGCATGAGCCTGGAAATTTAATAAAACAGGCTGTCCCAAAGATGCATTACAAGTTGATCAATTTTGGTGAAATGAAGGGCCCTAAATAGTATAAACTTTGATCACAATTTAATGAGGTACTAAATGTATTCAAGCTAGTATGATAGCTAGTAGATAGTTTGACTGCAAAAAAGTGTCATTTGTCATCAAAGGATATTTTAACAAAATTAATATATCCTTCAGCTTTTTCCCTTCCCAGCAGATATGGGTTGTGTTGTGTGGTTGAGCTCTGAAGATTTCATTGCAAACTACAACTATTTAGTAAGTGAAAGATGTGTTGATGATTACAACTTGAAATGGTGATGAGATCTTATAGGTTTTTTGGAAGGTCTTCCAGAAGTCTCAAAAAGGCACTGGAATAAATTTAAGGATTCCTGCAGATGCCCTGTAAAATTCAGATTGTTCACAAGTTCCCTTACATTAAATGTATGATAATCAAATGAAATAACATATCACGAGTACTTTGAAAACTGCTGATAGCTATAGAAGCCCTTTTCTGCCATCTTAATGAAAAGAAAAATCTCTAGTCATTAGAATGAGACCGTAAAGCCACATAATAACATGTCAAAATAATAAAAGTCAAATAAATAATAATAAAAGTCAAATAGTATCTCAAAATATTAAGATACCAAGTGAAAATATTGACTAAATGAGTTAGGTCGAAGAGACACTAAGTAAACTGGATATCATGTTAACTTAAAAACAATGACTTCCTAAGTCATTATAAAGAGACACCATTTCAAAATCAGAAGACACTAGGTCAGAATAAAGACTTACTGAGTCAAATAATGAGGAAATACGCTAAAATACTGGGGTCTCACCTTGTTCTCAGCTGCTTATCCATGTCCAGGTCAGGGTGGTGGGGACAGCAGGGGACAGGTCCAGACACTCCTCTCCCTGGTCACTTCCACCACCTCCTCATGTCACTGCCCACAGCTCATGATCATAGATGAGGGTCGGAATGGAAATCAAACCTTTGCCTTGAGGGAGTAAATCATAATAATGGCATAATCACTCTATGGAATGTGATTCTATATCATTTTAATGACTTGCAACATTATTTTGAGAATCTCACTATTTTGACCTAGCATCTTCTCATAGAATAGGATAGAGATACTGTATTGATCCTGAAGGAAATTCATAATGACTTGCATGAGCTTTTTTTGATACAAGGGGTGCAAATAGGCCTCCATATCATGTCTCCTTTTACCTATATGGACAAAGCATTAAGAAAGTTTACTTTCATTTACCAGTTTCTCATTTTAACATCTCTAAACTAAATTAAGTCAATTACTCCAAAATCCCAATGTCTATATTTTGTTTATATTTCATGTATTCTATACACTAATGTTGCGTGTACTCTTGTATGTAGTTTGTATCACCCACTTTGCCTGTTTTCTGTACAAATCAGCAACACAAATTTCTTGTCGCTGTGTAAGCTTCAGATTTTACAAGGTCTGCATGTGTTTCATATCGTCAGTGTTTGTTTTTTCTTTAGTATCTCGTTTTGCAAAGTCGCACTCACGTTCCACGGTCTTGAAGGTTGAATCTGGAAAATGCAGCCTGAGGAACTACAAAAGCACCGGGGAAACCGGGCGGAGTGAGACATCTATTTTCTACCGCCCTCTCTTAGCTGCAGATCAGGCGAGGAGACGTACTTGAGCCAATCAGAGACGCCAGAGCAAACGTAACGACAGCATCTGCATCGACTGGGCTTGAAGAAAAAATAGAAACAATTATTAAAACGCTGCTCACAGCTTTGCACCCCAAACCAACCCCTCCGCCACTATTAAAATATTTGAGACTATTTTCTTGTTTGTTTGTTTTTTTTGCCGTTCTACGTCACGTCAAATGACGCCTGACATAAGATTTTCCTCCTTTATTTCCGCTGTAATGTAGGTGCCACTTTCATCCCTGCTGCTTTAATCCACCACTCCTTATTCCAACCACACGAAACTACACATCCCGAGGTGCTGCTGCAGCTTTGGCGTCTGGAGCGGGCCTCGGTTTTGTTTGGCGTGTTTATTCCCAAAACCACGCAGAGGCATATGATCATCATTGTGATTATGATTCAGTCATAATAGGGCCGCAACCCAGGAAGGATTGAGGGGTTTTATTTAACTCCGGCCCTTACATGAAGGCAGAGGAGCCTTGAATCGGGATTGGGCAGCGGCACAGACAGCGTAACAGCCTCCCCTCCTCCTCCTTCTTCTCCTCCTCCTCCTCCTCTCTGTGGAGAATTGCGTTAAAACGAAAAGGGAAAAAAGGCCCTGCACTTTTATCTATATTGCAGGATTATTTTCCTCCCTCTCTCCCTCCCATCTCCGCCTCGATTTTTTTTCTTTTTATAGATTAAACGAGGAAACGTTGTTGGCTGGCGTATGTGTTTAGAATGGGACACGCTGAAGGTATTGATGTTTATTTTATTTCCCTGCATCTCTCTCTCACTCTCTCTCCCATCTGAATCAGTGCTGCTCTCTCCCCTCTCTCTTTAGCGATAAGCGTGTTTGCCGAAGCTCCTCGTAATGTGTGCATGTTGTTGTCCACCCCCTTCTTCTTCTTCTTCTTCTGCCTCCTCCATCTCTGCACTCAGATACACACACTCCCGGGCGTCTATTCTTGCACATTTCTTACACAAATGCACAATAAAAGGCGCCAATGATGGTGTTTTTTTTAATCATGCCAGACAATTTGATTTAAAGGGGCATAGGCAGCCATATTGGCAGTTGGATGTTAGCCTAGCCCAACATTAGCTCCCTCTTTCATCTTCCCTCCATGTGATTTATATACGGTCAAACAATGACCCGGGCACAGATTTCACCCAGTAACAGTTCACCTAAGTGTCTTCAATCTCCCAATATCGGTGAAAATGGTTCACATTTATGCCAAGACACCCCCCTCCTTTGATGCCAGGTAGCTTGTTAAGCTAACATGGCTACATGGGATCATTCAGTGAAACACTGTTTTTTGGGGGGAGGAGGTCTGCGCAGTCGTTTTTTAGATTCAACCACACACTTACAATCGGTATCAATGTCAAACACAGTTTATCTGAACCCCTAAATGTCACATGTGGCGTCTATGTGCAGCTAGTAGCGTTCAATTGACACCTTTATGGATGTTTACATCGCCGTCTTCCACCTTTTAGGCAACGCTGCTGCTCACAAGCCTTTCACACTTTGGTGGCAAATTTAGGCTAAATTAGACACTGGTGGCTCTTTGTTTGGGTTTGTGTCGGTGGAATAAAGACTGAATAGAGGTGCCTGCAAACAGGAGCGAGCAGAACTTAGCAGTCAGTCCGGCTACAAGCTGGTTTGTGTTTAAAGCAGAATCGAAGGTAAAGACAGTGGGGATTTTGGTAGAGGAGTCCCCCTCGTCTTCCTCTGTAGAGGGAGTTTATATCACACTCACACAGCTTTTTGTTTTCTTTTCATAGTCAATTCATCTGTCATCATAGTCCGTCAATCTACAGTCTACAACAAGCCACAGTTATCCAGTATGTTGTGATAGAAGATTGAAAATTTGAGTGAATTGAACTTTGCTGAAGTGGTCATCAAAAGGTGATAATCCATCATTCCGAGTCTAGTCTCGATAGATTCTATGTATTTTGTATTTGCAATCCTGCAATGGTTACCTGCTATCACCTCATAGATATATCTGTCTAGAAACACAAGTTTATTAGGATCTTATTGGGATTGAATTAAAGACACGTAAGACACTCAGTGCAAGCAAATAATGAAGCAATAAGGCCATTGATAGGTGATGTTTTTGCTTTACACGCATTGAGAAAATGACATTATTTTATTACTTAAATTACATTATTTTGTGAGTGCTTTGAGCTATTGTAATTCATCCATCCATCCATTATCTTACCGACTTTGTACCTGACTGGTGATACACTTTGAACATGTTGCCACACTACATCATATCGCGACTTAAATCCACTCAGGTTATCGTTTTTCATGTGCCAATGCTATCGCAAGACACTTAACGCTATAGCATGCGACAACAAATTCTATATGAAACAAAGAGAGTCCAACAAATCCACCTCATACCGTTCAAGTGCGAAGACCCAGGCAGAAGGGAAGGAATCTGACATTCAGTAAAGGTCCCCAGCTTGAATCACACCAGGGAAGTTGCATTTACATATGACAGAAGCATGCATCTTAACCATGAGGCCATCAGGCTGCCCCAAGTTCAGCCTCCCCTCAACTTGATGCTTTTTCTTAGCTGTGCTGGTTATAGTTCCTTCTTAAATACATTTTTGTTTAATGAAATGACCACAAAAAATTGGACGACCCAGAATCAGAGCAGTGGTGGGTTTCTGGGCTTTACGACATACACTTCTAAAGCATATAGAGGGCAGGAATCAGGGTCCAATATGGAACTTAAAGGGGTGGAACAGATAATAGTTTTAATATATGGACCATGTGCCAGGTGCTATGATTTTTAGGCCTTACAATTTATTGTCTTACCTGCTTGGTACCATATTTCCATGGCACATAGGTCAAAGCCATGCGGAATACACCTTGTATAGCTCAGCAGTCCATCACAGAGCCACCCTTCACTCACACTCACACCTAGGGTCAATTTAGAGTCTCCACTCGACCTAAACACACATTTGACCACATGCCAGAAGAGAGAACATGCAAATTCCACACACCAAGTCTTGTTGTGACTGGGATGCAAACTGTGATGTTCTTGCTGTAAGGCGACAGTGCTGACCAAACGGATAAATAACAACCTTTGATCAGATATTTGAGTCTTGCTGTGTTACTGCCAGTGATTTAATCATACCTTTGTCTCATTTAATCGCTCTTGTCAACAGGTCCAGTCAAAGAAAAAGACAGTTAAGGATGCAGGAGCCCAACAATGGATTTCTCCTTCTCTTTCATGCAAGGGATCATGGGAAATACAATTCAGCAACCCCCTCAGCTCATTGACTCAGCCAACATCAGACAGGAAGGCACCTGCGACACCGGCAGTGACCCGGGCGAGGATGGTGGACCCTCCTATGATGCTGCCCTCGACGCAGAGTTTTCCTACCCGCCGTCGGCCTCGGAGGACATGTCGCAGGTCTCCAACGGCTACCCGCCGGGGCTGGGCATGTACGAGCCGCAGGCCAAGTTCTCCATGTACTCGCAGTTCCCCAACGGCTCGGCCAACGGCTACGGCGCCATACGCAGCTTTGGCGATCACGGCCTCATGCCGGGGGAGGGGACGGTCCTGAGGGGGCCGGGCCTCCAGGAGAGGCCCCTGTCCCCGGTGTCTCCCCCTCTGCCCACGCACCACCCACACCTCCACCACCATCACCACCACCCCCCTCACCACCACCACCACCCGCACCACCACACGCCGCACCACTTCCACTCGAACCCGCCGCACATACAAGCCCACCCGCACCCCCAGAGTCCCCCGCCGCCGCTGCCCTCCCAGCACCACCTGCCCCAGACGCCGCACATCATGACCCACACTCTGCCCCCCCCTCCCCCGCTACACCTGCCCTCCTCCAGTCCTCCCCCGTCCCTGGTGGACAGCACCCCGTCCTCCCAGCCCACTCCCCACACCCCGACCAACACGCCCGGCGGGGTGCTGAAGAAAACCAGCTCTCCAGAGATCAAGCTGAAGATCATCAAGACGTATCAGAACGGGAAAGAGCTGTTTGAGTCTGCGCTGTGTGGAGACCTGCTGCAGGAACTGCAGGTACTGCACGCACGTCCAGTTTCTCACACACACACACACACACTCACAAACACCAGGGGTCACTGACGACATCCAGGTCCCGATCTTTTGATCAAAATCAACTTGGAAGCAGCTTCAGATTTATGTGAGGATGGGAATTCATCAGTTTTAGGAATACAGTGTTCATCTTAACTTTGTCACGAGCACACAAAATAGCCTGACATGACAATGTCCCCACTCTGTCTTTCTTTTTCCCCTTTCTGCTCTTATATTCAAATGTCATAATCTTATTGTTTTGTGTGTTTGTTATGTTTTGTATTTGTTTTTATGCTGAGGACAAGCATGCAAGTTGTCCGATGAGGGCCAAATAAAAGTCTTCAAATCTAACCAGCTCAACAAGACTAGGAAGACTACACAAAACGATTTGGGTTTTAAATGAGATATTTAATATTTAGCAAAAAAAAAAGAATAGCAGTACTATGGTGAGTGCCTGAGTTATTATTGAATCCTTGTTTTATCTTATGCACATCTGCCCCAAAAGACTGACCGTGACTGAGTAATTCTGTGTTTTCACAATATTGCTGCTCATAGATAACTTAAAAAAAAACAATAAATTCCTTCACTTTATTTATTTATCGTAGAGTAAAGAAACGATGTTAAGACTGTGCAACCCCCTTTCAAGCACAGCTACTTGCAAGCGTATTACAGTATACATCAGAAACGTCACTCTTGCAGTGTTGTTAACTGCTATCCAAGTTTGTGTTTACCATCACACTCAATAGTCATCAGTGCCCGTATACAGAATAAAGCTACATGAAACGTGACCCGAAACAAATCTTTTAAATGGAAAACCTTGAGGACAGCCAATGTCATGACACCAGTCAAAGAGTGAGTTACAGAACAATAAGGACTGGACGTTATCGGAAACTTCACCCGTGCTTTTGGCTTTCTCCAGAAGGAGTCTCAGAAGAGCGAGGCCACCCAGATGCAGCGCAGACACGAGCGGAAGAAGGAGAAGAGGAAAAAGAGTGCGAGGCTGCAAACCCAGGTCCAGCAGCAGGGTCTGAGCAGAGACCAGAGCCAAACGCAGGCCGTGACCCCGGGCCAGAGAGAGGAGGTCCACGACCAGCCCCAACCAGTAGAAACACCCCCAGCACAGACAGAGAAGCCTCAGAAGACCGTTATCAAAACCGAGCCAAAGACGCCCAAACCGAGAGTACGCCCTCCGCGCCTTCACAGCGGTTTGCGCTCTTTCGCCACAGACTGCGTTGCCTCAACCTTGTCTTGTCTATGCTCAGGTCCCCAAGGTCCACCACCACCCATCAGTGATCCAAGAGACGGGCTTCTGTAAAGAGTTTGTGATCGGAGATCTGGTGTGGTCCAAAGTGGGCACGTACCCATGGTGGCCCTGCATGGTCTCCTCTGACCCGCAGATGAAGGTCCACACGCGCATCAACACCAGAGGTACGCGATGCCGCGCAAAAAGCAGCTCCGAATTCACAAAAAACCCAGAACAGAACGCCCCGGTTCACCCCCCCCGTCCCTTGTGTGCACGCAGGGCACAGGGAGTACCACGTCCAGTTCTTTGGCAGCGTGGCCGAGCGAGCCTGGATCCACGAGAAGAGGATAGTCATGTACCAGGGCAAGCAGCAGTTCGACGACCTCCAGGCCGAGACCCTGCGCAAAGCCACAAACCCCGTCGAGAAACACAAAGTGAGTGCGGGAGCGTCTGCAGCGCAGCGGAAATTGAGGTTTACGGGCAACTTTCATGTGCCGCGTAGGCATTTCTTCAACAGGAAGAGTTTCGGTCACATTTGATCCGCCAGTTTCAGTCAGATTTCAAAGTGAATCATCTTTTTTGTCAGTTTCTCTTTCTGAGCATAAAAATATACTTTTTTTCTTTACGGAAAATGGGGAAATTGCTAAAACTCGAAACTCCGTTGATTAGTTATTCCAGTTATTGCAGCTGTGGAGTATTGTGTTTAGCACAGTGTAGTGTTTTAGAATAGGAGGAGTCTAAAACAAGACAAAAACACAAAATCTGAGAAAAACGGAGCACAAAAGAAGTGAAATTATGTTATCTGTCCGTGCCACAACATAATTTCACTTCACCCAAGTGCTCGATTCCAGATTATAGTGTTAAGTTAAGCCCTTGTGAATCTAAGTTGTTGTATTATATACATTTATTCCAATGCCATGTCTGCCTCTGAGTGACTTCCAGGCTGATGTTGCGTGTTGTGTCTGACCTCTGGGCCGTCTCGCCCCCCCCCCCTCCAGCTTCTGAAGCCCATCCCTCAGCGGGAGCGCTCCCAGTGGGAGGTGGGCGTGGGCCACGCCGAGGACGCCTTCGTCATGACGCGGCAGGAGCGCATCGACAACTACACCTTCATCTACGTGGACCCGGAGCCCGGCGACGCGCCGCCCGCCAAGAAGCCCGCCCTGCGGGCCGAGAAGCGCAGCCGGCGCTCCAGCGGCTCGGCCGGCTCGCTCGCCAAGAAGGAGGACAGGGCGGAGCGGGGGGAGGAGCCGCCGCCGCCGCCGCCGGCCCGCCGCCAGCTGCCCCGCCGCCAGTGCAGCGTCTCCAACGCCGACGACGGCTCGCAGACCCCCGGCGACGAGAAGGGCCAGCGCAGGGCGGGCTCGCCGGGGCCCGACTCCTCGCCGCCGCCGCCGGTGCGGGCCTGGAAGACGGCGGCCGCCCGCAAGCTGCTGCCCCTCTCCATCACCATGAAGCGGCTCAACGTGGAGATCACCAAGTGCGACTGGCCCCTGCTGCAGAAGAAGGCGGCCCAGTCTCCCAAGAAGGACCAGGCGGAGGAGGAGGAGGAGGAGGAGGAGGACGAGGAGGAGGAGGAGGAGGAGGAGGAGAAGGAGGAGGAGCAGGAGCGGGTGGAGCGGGAGGCCCGGCAGCCGGACCTGGGATACTGCTCCCCGGAGGTATGTGTGACTCGCGCTCGCGCGCATGACCGTTCTCCCCCTCCTTCGGGGCGTTTCAAGTGTCGATGCCTCCAGCAGGACAGCAGAGCGAAGCCCGAGCCCAGCCCCGAGGAGGAGGAGGACGCGGACGAGGGGGAGGAAGAGGGGGAGGAGAGGAGAGGCTCCCCCGCCAGTCGGAGGAGCGAGGAGGGCGGCGCGCAGCAGACCTCCTCACCGGGATCACACCACAGCAGCCCACAAGGTTGGAGCCCCCCCCCAGGCTGTTGTCCCCCCCCCCCCCCCCCTGTTTGTCTTGACGACGGGCTGCGGCTCAATGGCGTGTCTGTGTGCGTCCTCCAGGCTCCCAGGAGAGGAAGCTGCAGCGGCGCTCGGTCAGGAGCAGGTCGGAGTCGGAGAGGGGCGGCGAGCCCGTGCCCAAGAAGAAGACCAAAAAGGAGCAGGTAGCGCCGGATGGGGGGAGGGGGAGGGGGAGGGTTCAGTCTCTATTCTAATTCCGACACAGCGGTCCAGGCGGCGTCGCGTCGTTGTGCCAGTGTGACTTCGGTGTGTCCTCAAACTAGCCGGCTAAACTCCAGCGTCTCTGCCGCCCGCAGGCGGAGCTGGCCCCCGAGACCACGCCGAGGACGGGCTCGCAGAAAGGTACGAGGGCTCCCCCCTCGGTTTCATTCCTTCACTCGGCCTCTAAAACGTGCCGTCCAGCATCCATTCACGCCGCTCTCTGCCCCGCGCCTCCCCCAGGAGCCAGCGAGATCTCCGACGCCTGCAAGCCCCTCAAGAAGCGGAGCAGGGCGTCCACCGACGTGGAGATGGCCTCCTCTCAGTACAGAGACACCTCCGACTCTGACTCCAGGGGCCTCAACGATCCACAGGTGCGTGGCTGGAAAACTGCACTCGCCATATACAGGTTGTATTTCATTCATCGTTTCATCACAAAGAATAAAAAATGAAACTCTTCTGGGGCTCAAGATGGGCATATTTAGTCATAATGGCTGTGAACTGGTCAGAAAATGCATGTCCTGCATCTGGGTGCTTTGGCACGGCTATATTTGAAGTTGCATTTCCAACGCCTTGTCGTTCGTTGTCGCACACGATATGGAAGCATGTGCAGTTTGACAAAGTGAAAAACACAAAACTGAGCTTTTTTCCCCCTGGGTTTTATAAGAAAAACACACAAAGTTTAGATTTGACGTTTGAAATGTGAACATATATATGTTCATAATCGTGAACTTTTGGCCTAAAAAAAAACTGTTCAAATGTGAACTTTAGTCCAAAACCAGACGATATGAACCACACAGCAGGTCATATACTGAGAATCCACGTCCCCTCCCTTCACAGGGCTATGTGGTTAGGCTCTTTGTAGCGTAATTAACCGTACGTTTCCATGGAAAGTGAAACCTCTCAGGTTTCCGGCAACATCAGAGCATAACGATCAGACAAACGATGACGGGGTTCCGGTCATAACTCTCATAACTCTCTGACGTGGCGCCCCCCCCCCCCCCTCTCGTCCCGTAGGGTCTGTTCGGGAAGAGCCTGGACAGCCCGGCGGCCGCCGACGCCGACGCCTCCGACACCCAGTCCGTGGACTCGGGCCTGTCCCGCCAGGACGGCAGCACCGGCAAGAGGGACACCGTGTGCCAGGTCAGTGCCCGCCCCCTCACCCGCCCCCGTTGACTCCCCCCCCCCCCCCCCCCCCCCCCCCCCTCCCCCCTCCTGACCCGGCGCTTGCGTCTGCGTGGGCGTGCAGATCTGCGAGGCGTACGGCGAGGCCCTGGTGGCGTGCGAGGGCGACTGCAACCGGCAGTTCCACCTGGAGTGTCTGGGCCTGACGTCCCTACCCGAGGGCAGGTTCACGTGCCTGGAGTGTAGGAACGGTGAGTGTGCCGGCTGAAAGCAGCCCCCCTGCTGCAGCATGTGTGTGTGCGTGTGTGTGTGCGTGTGGGATCACAGCCCCTCCGCCTCCCCCCCCCCCTCCCAGGCGACCACCCCTGCTTCAGCTGCAAGGCGGCGGGCCGCGAGGTGACGCGCTGCTCGGTGGCGGGCTGCGGCTGCTACTACCACGAGGACTGCGTGCGGAAGCTGCCGGGCACCAGCAGCAGCGCGGCCGGGGGCTTCTCCTGCCCCCAGCACAGCTGCTCCACCTGCTGCCTGGAGAGAGACCTGCAGCGCGCCGGCAAAGGTAAGACGCCGGGCCTCCGGGCCCGGGCGGGGACCCCGAGACTTGCTGTCCCTCCCACTCGGCGTCTCTAGCCGCTCCAGTGTCGCGTCCGTGGGTTAGGACCTCTTTTCCTGTTTGGATCTGTGAAAAGGGAAGTGAAATAAGACGTTTGCACGAGGGGTTCCCCTTAGTCGCCTTTCTCTAAAGGGAAATTGGATTGAGAAAGAGAGCACAGATGAGAATGTGCCGTGCTACACCCTTGATTATTATTATTTCTTGAACCGCGAACTCGCAGAGGTGTGAGGCTGCGCAGCCATTATCGAGTAATCGCCACGTTCCTGGAAACGTCTTTACACCAGGCCGCATTACCCCGCAGGCCATATCCCGCCGGGTCGAGATGATGATGATGATGATGATGATGATGATGATGAGGAGGAGGAGGAGGGAGGGCCGGGCCGCGCAGGCTTTGTCTGCTCCGGGAGGAGAGCTGACGCTTTGAACCTTTTTTTTGGCTGTTTTTTCTTTTTTTTTTTCCCCCCCGGACGTAGATGATTTATCAGCTGAGACGCCCGGAGACGCGTGGCGCTGGCAAAAAATAGAGAGATAAAGCCGGAGAGACGAGCGCGTCGGGAGGAGGGCGGGAACAAGGTTGCCTTTGTGGCCCGTTCCCGTGGACGGCAGGGAGAAAGCGGCGACTCGCCCGTCCTCCCTGCTGTTCCCATCCCTGGTGGGAGGCGGGGCTGATGAACGGCCCCTGCAGGGCGGGATGCGGCCCACGGGAAGCCAGATTTTGGCGTTTTGGAGGCTTCGCGTTCAGAGTGAACAGGGCACGAGGGTCGGACCCCACGGTTTGAAACGTCACAATGCCGGACCATGCTTTGAAGTAGGAGATAGTGGTGATGGTGGGGGTGTGGGGGGGGTAAACGGAGCACTTGGGCGACTTAAGACTCCGTCTCAGGTGCTGTTTGGGCGGCGACCTTCTCCGAACCCTGACCCGGCTCGCTCCCAACAAAGCCACACGACCTGCGGCTGTAGAGTGGGCCCTGACCCCTCCTCCTCTCTCTCCTCCTCCTCCTCCTCCTCCTCCTCCAGGTCGCCTGATGCGCTGCATCCGCTGCCCGCTGGCCTACCACACGGGCGACGGCTGCGTGGCGGCCGGCAGCGTGCTCCTCAGCCACCACCTCATGATCTGCAGCAGCCACGGCGGCGCCAAGAGGAACGGCCTGCTCTCCTCGCCCGTCAACGTGGGCTGGTGCTTCCTGTGCGCCCGAGGTAAGCGCCCACCGCCCTGACCGCGCTCCTCCCCCGCAGCCGCCGCCCAGACCACGCGACTCGCCCGCTGATGACGGCGGTGGTGGTGCCGATGAAGAGGACTTCCGACCGGGGGCCATGTCCTTGTCCTCGCTCACGCGACACGTCGCCACTGCTCGGGCGTTTCCGTGTTTCGCTCAGTCTCCACGTCACGAGCTGTCGGCGATCCGCGAGGGAGCACGTTGAGATGTTCTGTTTCTGTTTTCTGTTGTGACGACAGGTCGAGTGCAGCGTTTGGCCCCGTCGTGTGGGGACAAACCCAATTTCACTTGTTTCTTATGTGTGCGTGTGTGCGTGTGTGTGTGTGTGTGTGTGAGAGAGAGAGAGGGACTGCGGTGTGTTTGTTCTCTCTCCACTTTTTTTGTGACATTCTGGGTACATTTTTTTCCCCGAGTTTGACTGCGGCTTACCCCACGTCTCTTCCTGTGTGTCTTGTGTAGGGCTGTTAGTGCAAGACCTTACTGACACCATATTAAGTTCATATGCCTATAAGTCCCACTACCTTCTGACTGAGTCAAATCGTGCTGAGTTGAAATTACCTATGATTCCCTCTCCTTCGTCAGCTACCAAAAAGAATGTTGGGAAAGGTAACTGCACAGTTTTTCTCTTTCTCCTTTGTCCCACTGGTCTGTGTCTCTGTGTTCGTTCATTTACTTTTTTCGTTGCCTGCTCCCGTTCTGATCTAGCCCCGCCCCCCCCCTCCCCCTCCCCCTCCCCCTCCCCCTCCCCCTCCTTCCCCCTCCGTACGCATCTTTCATTTCAAAGCCTCGAGGTGCAAAATTAATGAACGGGTAAACCTGCAGTTAATTCGAATGCAGAGTGGTGCAAAAAAAAAACCCCAAAAACTCAAACGAAACCAAAAACCCTCAGCCGCGTTTGTCCCGGACACGCCAGCGGACGACGACGGGCCTCGTGCAAGGATGCGTTCTGGAACCGGAGCCCGGGCCTCTCGTTTTGCCTGAACTTTTATGAGTCGGCCCCCATCTATCTATCTATCCCCCTGGTGAGGTGAGGTTTCTCTGTCCAGAAAGCAAAGACGTCCATTCGCATGAACCTGCTCCAGGTTTAGGGCCCCGATACGTATCACAGATATAATCTGCTTTAGGAGATTTCCCGCGGTTGTTGTCTATTCGTTCCGGGGAACCCCGGCCAACATGGCCTCCCTCAGCAGATGGCAGATGCCCATGCAGTCGTAAAACCCAGAGAGAGAGAGAGAGAGAGAGAGAGAGAGAGAGAGAGAGAGAGCTTTGAGGCTCTCTGATCGGGACTCCTGAACTGGCCTGGGCCCCGCTCGCTCCCACCGTTCTTGCACGGGGTCCCCCCCCCCCCCGTCTACGCTCCGTGTCGTCCGGGCTGTAGGTTTTCTTTCCAAACGAACTCTTCAACGGGTAGAGGAGCTCTCCTCTGGGAGGGGAGGGGGGTGGGGGGGGGGGGTTGTAATTGGTGGCACCCTGCAGTCTGACGCACTGACGCAGGACGCTCTGGATTAGCTCAGGTTCTGTCTGTGCTTCGTGGAGCTTCTCACCGCTGGCGGCGCACTGCTTCTCTGCTTCAGCACTCTGGGCTCGTCTCTGATTTGAAAGGCCTCGTCCAGCCTCGCCTCGTTTTTCCTTTTTTTATACACATATATATATATGCCTAACGCGACTGAATTCTTTTTTTCCCTCTTTTGTTTTTGGACTGAGATTTTCCTCGTGAAATGGCTATTTTTTTGTCCCCTTTTGTCTCGCCTTCACTCTCCTGGGCTTTGACCTGCTTTGGATGGAATACGCAATCCCAATCGAGACGAGATTAGAGCGCCCAAAGACTCCACCCAAACACGGGGGCGGGGAGGTGGCCCGATTGCGGCCCACTTTGCAAATTGCGGACGTTCCAAAGCTCTCCGATTCCATGCAAGCCGGTCTTTGCGGGATGCAATCTGTGTGATATGGGGCGGGTGGGGGGGGGGTTTGCTTCCACTGGCAGGACTGCATGCCTGCTTCTTTTTGTGTTTTCGTTTCCCGCCATTAATTGACTCGAACCTCTGAACTGAGCTGGCTGGCTGACTTTGCTCCTGTGCTGCCGCATGCGTTTCCCCCTCGTCTGGTCTTGGTACAGTGCTCTGAATCTGATTGCCAGACACGCTGTAACCGCCGCAGCCACAGCTGTGACTGACGCACTAGTGCTAGCTCCCAACCGTTTTTATACCCCCCCGCCCCTCCCACCACCCAGTACTTTTTGCCAAAGCAACCGCTCCGCCAGGAGCGCCACGATCTGGCCTTTTTCTCACCTCAGAGTAATGACCGGGAGGTTTTTTTTGTTTGTTTTTCTTAACCCGTAAGGACGACAAATCGCACTAAATCTGGGGGGAAACCATGACTCGGTGGTGCTTTCTAGGCTCAGGCTTGTCTGCAAATGAGATTCAGAGTTTGTCCAGGTTTTAAGGTGCATCACCTAATCAAACACTCCTCCTCTCTTTGCATACCAATTTCCCCACGACGCATGCACACATACACGCTCACACCCACCTACACACACACACGCACGCACGCACACACACACACAACTACGAACACATGCATACAAATAGGAGGCAAGTTGCTGTGCTGCGACTCATGCCCAGCTTCCTTCCACCCGGAGTGTCTGGAGATGGAGATGCCAGAGGGGCCGTGGTCCTGCAGTGATTGCAGGGCAGGGAAGAAGCCCCACTACAAACAAATTGTCTGGGTCAAACTGGGCAACTACAGGTACGCAGAAAGCACTTCTCGCTGGCCGCCAGAGGCTTGTTGCCACTGTCATGATATGGTACACAGAGGTCACGTCTGGTGTTAGTCTATCGTAGGAAAGTCAGCTTAAAGGCCGAAGGGCCGAACAAGTATGGCTCGTGTGGGTCTCTCCCCAGACCGGATTGAGATCAGTTATTAGGTTCAGTGCACCAAACGTGCTCTGCACCCCACCCTTAGACAGGATGTGTGACGCAGGTATGCAGGAAACGTGCAGAGCGCGGCGCCGATGTTCCCCTCCCTCACCTTAATGCCGCTGCACCAGTTTGTAGTCCGCGCACGTGGCTTGTGGGCGGAGTCGGCGTGCCTCTGGGTCGAGAGGGGGACGCTGACCGACGCTCCGGGTGCCCTTCCCCGCAGGTGGTGGCCGGCGGAGATCTGCAACCCCCGCCTGGTGCCGTCCAACATCCAGAGCCTCCGCCACGACATCGGCGACTTCCCCGTCTTCTTCTTCGGCTCGCACGACTACTACTGGATCAACCAGGGCCGCGTCTTCCCCTACGTGGAGAACGACAAGAACTTCGTCACGGGGCAGATCAACATCAACAAAACCTTCAAGAAAGGTAAGGCCCGTCCCCCTGTCCTGCCCCCCCCCCCCCCCCCCCCCCGCAGGCATCCCCTCCCACGCTGGCGCAGGGATTCACCTCACGGCTCTGTTTCAGCTCTGGAGGAAGCGGCCCGGCGGTTTCAGGAGCTCAAGGCGCAGAGGGAGAGCAGGGAGGCGCTGGAGCAGGAACGCAACTCGCGCAAGCCCCCGCCCTACAAATTCATCAAGGTGACGCCTCCTTCCATTGCAGTTAGCTTGGGGAAAAGCTGCTAAGCTCACTTGTGTACCTGGCAACCACCTTACATCCTCCTTACATCATTTCAGGATGCCAGATTTGTGCAGAAATGGACCATAATATTCCTACAGTGGAAATGGGATTGTAAAAGAGCTTGTAACATAGGGTCTGAGGCGTTTTGGATGAAACCACTGTTCCATAGCTTCTATGTTGGCGCGTTCAGTGAGCCTGAGGCGTCTTTACTCATTGCGTCTGTGCTCTGCGTCCCCTTGTGTCAGTCCAACAAACCGGTGGGCAAAGTCCAGGTGCACGTGGCCGACCTGTCGGAGATCCAGCGATGCAACTGCAGACCGACAGACGAGCATCCCTGCAGCCTCCACTCGCAGTGTCTGAACCGCATGCTGCAGTACGAGTGCCACCCGCAGGTCCGCCCGCCCCGCACGCCAGCTCCTCCGCCCCGAGCGAGGGCGCCGGGGGAAACGCCCTCCCACCTAACTCTCCCCTTCCCTGTGGCTGGCAGGTGTGTCCCGCGGGAGACAACTGCGAGAACCAGTGTTTCTCCAAGCGCCTGTACGCAGAGACCGAAGTCATAAAGACGGACGGCCGCGGCTGGGGCCTCAGGACCAACCAGGCGCTCAGGAAGGTGGGTGGAGAAAAAAGCCTCCGAAACCCCCCCCCCCAAAAAACGCCGTGTCGATCCCTGGAGTGAACCTCCGGGGAGATGAAACAAACGCAAACAGTCCAAGAACTGCAGCGACACCGAGCTAAAGATAAAGCGGGGTCCAAGTCAAAGAAGTCAAAAAGTCACAGTGTGTACAGCAAAGTGTTGCAGGGTGGCGGTGGCACAGCTGCCAACGAGGCGCATCACCTCGTTCTCTGAGCGCGTTGACTGCGAGGCAGGATGTGTACAGCCTGACAGCCGCAGCCGGCGGTGGCTTCCTGCCTCGCCCTTCCTCTGGCCAGATAAAAAGTGTCACGTCAAGATGAGGCCTGATCACGCCAGGAGCCCGTAGCCGAGACGGTGTTCCCGGAGGTCTGTCGTTTTGAGGGGGCAGAAGGAGAGAGAGCCGTCGTTTCACTAGGGGTGGTAGCTTTTCCAGACACCCAGTCAAGGCCCCATCCTTCCTTCTAACACGGACCGTGGAGCCACCAATGACTCCTCTCAGTAGTCAAACCTCCTCCCAGGACCCGGAAATCAGATTGTCAATTCCAAAGGTCACGGGTTCAGCGTCTCTGAAACCGGCCGGTCGGATCGATCCCCCAAAAACTGTGTTTAAAAAAACGCGCACCTCCCTCCCTCCAGGGCGACTTTGTGTGCGAGTACGTGGGGGAGGTGATCGACACGGAGGAGTGCCAGCAGCGGATCAAGCGCGCCCAGGAGAACCACGTGACCAACTTCTACATGCTCACCCTCACCAAGGTAAGCCCCGGGGACGGGCCCAGGAGCTCCGCCGAGGGGCCTGGCTGTCTCGCTGACTCTCTGCCCCCCCCCCCCCCCACCCCATCACACCCCATCACACCCCCTCACACCCCCTCACACCCCATCACACCCCATCACACCCCATCCCATCCCGCCCTCAGGATCGCGTGATAGACGCCGGCCCCAAAGGCAACTCGGCCCGCTTCATGAACCACAGCTGCAGCCCCAACTGTGAGACGCAGAAGTGGACGGTGAACGGAGACGTCCGCATCGGACTCTTCACCCTCTGTGACATCGAGCCCAGTGAGTGCCGACACGTCTTTGAGCAACACACACACACACACACACACACACACACACACAGGAGTTCAGATCACACTAATGGTGCTCCCCCGCAGACACGGAGCTGACCTTCAACTACAACCTGCACTGCGTGGGCAACAGGCGGGCGTCCTGCCACTGCGGCTCCGACAACTGCTCCGGCTTCCTCGGGGTGCAGCCGTCGGTGAGGACACACACACACACACACACACACACACACACACACCCCCCTCTGTCCTCCCGTTCACACCTGCCCCTTCCTAACCGCCTCCGTGGCCACGCGTCCCGCAGAGCGCCGTGGTGCTGGAGAAGGAGGAGAAGGCCCGCAACGCCAAGCTGAAGCCCAAGAAGCGGAAGCTGCGGCCGGAGGGCAAGCACACGCACGAGTACTTCTGCTTCTGCTGCGGGGAGGGAGGCGAGCTGGTGATGTGCGACAGGAAGGACTGTCCCAAAGCCTACCACCTGCTGTGTCTCAACCTCACCAAGCCGCCTTACGGTAGGCACGGCAGCCGCCGGCCCATGATGATGGTGATGATGCTGGTGATGATGCTGGTGATGTCAGAACACTAACAGGCCAAAGAGGAGGTTCCTCTGGTGGGTGGTACTTGACCAACTCACAAGTGCAGGGATTCACTCTCTCACTCTTAACTCAAGGAAAACCTGATTGAATGTCTACATATCTGCCTAACCATACACACAGGCTTGTAACCTGCTATGCTGTATTTGACTGAGTGTATGTCTGATTTATTCCAAAGGTAGATTCAGAACAGTGTTTTTTAAAGCAATAGCAAAACACATGATCTAATGAAATTGTTCCGTGTTCATAGAATCGCTTTCATTGCTTACGATATGTATCCTTGAATGACTCTGATATTATGTCCGTCCATACATAAAAAACTGTCATACAGATACGGTTATAGGGTTGACTTAAATGGTCTCAATTTACAATTGTGTACAGACTGCCCTTCTAACAAATGTGACCATTTCCTACCACATAAGCATCTCCTTTGGCCTTTTTTATCTAAATAAAAATAATTTTTATCCCTTTCTCCTCTCGCCCTCCCTCTATCTCTCCCCCCTCTCTCTTTCTCTCTCTCTGTCTGACTGTCTGTCTCTCTCTCCCTCCCTCTCTCTCTCCCTCTCTCCCTCTCTCCCTCCCTTCCTCCCTCTCTCTCCCTTCCTCCCTCTCTCCCTCTCTTTCTCTCCCTCTCTTTCTCTCCCTTCCTCCCTCTCTCTCTGTCTCCCTCTCTCTCTCTCTCTCTCTCTCTCCCTCTCTCCCTCCCTCTCTCTCCCTTCCTCCCTCTCTCTCTCTCTCTCCCTCTCTCTCCCTTCCTCCCTCTCTCCCTCTCTCTCCCTTCCTCTCTCTCTCTCTCTCTCTCTCTCTCTCTCCCTCTCTCTCTCCCTTCCTCCCTCTCTCCCTCTCTCTCCGTTCCCCTCTCTCTCTCTCTCTCTCTCTCTCCCTCTCTCCCTCTCCCTTCCTCTCTCTCTCTGTCTCTCGCTCTCCCTGTCTCCCTCTCCCTTCCTCCCTCTCTCTCTCTCTCTCCCCCTCTCTCCCCCTCTCTCTCTCTGCCCCCCCTCTCTCTCCCTCTCTCCCCTCTCTCTCTCTCTCTCTCTCTCTCTCTGTCTCTCTCCCTCTCTCTCTCTCCCCTCTCTCTCTCTCTGTCTCTCCCCCCTCTCTCTCTCTCCCCCTCTCTCTCTCTCTCTCTCTCTCTCTCTGTCCGCAGGGCGTTGGGAATGTCCCTGGCATGACTGCAGCGTGTGCGGCGCCCCGGCCTCGTCCCTCTGTGACTTCTGCCCTCGCTCGTTCTGCCGGCTGCACGAGGCGGGGGCGCTCACGCCCTCCTCCCTGGAGGGCCGGCCCTGCTGCTCCAGCCACAACCCCGCCAGCCCCCTGGGCTCCGACCCCCGCCTCCGCCCAGCCGCCCCGCTCCGCCCCGAGTCCCGTCAGGGTGAAAGAGGAGCCGGAGACGGAGTCGGAGCCGGAGCAGCTCCAGCCGGCCACAGAGTGACACTCGCACCCCCCCCCCTACACACACACGCACACACACGCACCCACACCCCTCCCAACCCCTCTCCCCCAATACCTCACTCCCCGCTAAGCCCCGCTCCGGTCGCTCCTCCACCTCTGATCTGAAGCGGCGCGCTGTGAAAGGGAATACAGTGCTTTTTCTTTTCTTTCCTCTTCTTTTTTTAAACATTTTTTAAAAGATCTTTTTAAAAACTGTGCGCCGGGGCCTCCTTTCAGAGAGACGGGACACACTGACGAACATCTCGGTGTCGCTGTTGAGAGAGCGAGAGAGAGAGAGAGAGCGAGAGAGAGAGAGAGAGAGAGAGAGGGAGAGAGGGAGAGAGCAGAGCCGGGTGGGCGGGGCTTGGGCAGGGGGGTTGTCACCAGACGGCCCTTGTCCCTCCTCTCTTGCTGTGGGACGATGAGGAAGAGGCTGCGGCGGTGCGGCCGGACCACCGCCTCATCACCTTTTAACCCCCCTCCGTCGACCCTTCCCTTTTCCTCTCGACGGCCGTGCAAAATGAGCGTCGCTTTTGGGAACTCGACGAGCGAGGTGGAGGATGACGACGACGAAGAAGAAGGAGAAGAAGAAGAGGAAGGAGAAGAAGAGATGGAGGTGGAGGAGGAGGAGGAGATGCAAAGCCCCGAAACCCCTCCTCCTCCTCCTCCTCCTCTTCCTGGACCACCTCCGGTGCTGCCCCCCCCCCCCCTCGTTTACCTGCTGTAAGCTGTGGTCAGCGTCTCTCACGGCCGATCTCCTTCACTCCCGGATCGAGACCTTTTCAGCCTCCTCTTCTTCGTCTCCTCCGTCATGTGGGAAGGCAAAGAGGAGATTACTGATTTTTCTTTTTTTTTTTCCTTTTTTTTTTCCTTCAGGACCACACTACATTCCAACCTTCCTTACACATGGTTTTAATATACTTATGGGTATAGATGAATATAATTATATACAGTATCTATGTTTGTTAATGTTTACAGACAGATTCTCTCACTTCATCTCGGTGAGTGGTGTATTATGTTTGTTTGTTTAGGTGTTAAGCATTACGCAGACCTCTCTTTGTGAAAATAGTCCTATTAAGGTGAAATATAACGGTATATAGTGTAATGGTATGACATTACAGAAGTACTTGTGATTTTCATATTGCCAGTCTCACTTGCCATGGTGTACATAATGGGCTCATACTATTGTAAAGTACTTAAAGATCCGGAAGGGGCGGGGCCTCGCCTCTCCGGTCGTTCCTGGAAAGAAGGAAACGCTTTTTTTAAACAACGAGATAGATCCTTATTTTCTGTTCTGGTCCGACCTGTTTTCCACATTTCCCTCCGAGCAGTTACTGTTATTTGTATTGTAGACGGAGGGGCTCAGCTTGTGATCACTGGTGCTGTCTTAAAGTATTGTTAATCAGCCTTAAGTTCGACTCTGGCTGTAGTGACTACTGCCCAGACGCAGTCCATTTAAGTAAAGTCGTGTACTGTGACCGCTTCGAAGCTCGTTTTCTTTTTTGGACTCTTTTTTTTTTTTGTTTTTAATTTCTGCCCTTTTTTTTGTTTCTTTTCCCCTTTTCCTTTTATCGTTTCGCCAAACTTTTTCTGAAAAGCACTTTTACACAGCTTGTCGCTACACAACTTAGCTAGGTCATGCATATACAGAAATGTATATAAAAAGAACATAAGACAAGTGTTTCAAAATGGATACCTCTTCTTCTTGTAGTAACGTCGGAATTTAAAACTGTGTCGTAACTTTTCTCCTCTCGGTCTGAAACGTGGAGAGTGCTGGGCGTGGTTTCTTTTTCTTTCTCTCTTACTCTCTTTCTTTCTTTCTTTTCGTTTTGAGGAAAGTGGCCTAAATGCTGTTTGTTGGTTTGTTTGTTTTTTTTGTTTTCTTTTTATGGCACAAGTAGGAATGACTGCCAGCCCGGCTTTGTACGAAAAAGATGAAAAAAAAGAACAAAAAACAAAAGTCCTCGATGTCTTTGAGAGGCGCTACACGTCATTTTCCACCTGGAGGACGTCCTCGAGGCTGGGCTTTCTATGAAGACGTAATGGTATCACAACAGTCCAGTTCAGTATGATGTACAAATACAAAACTCCTGTACAGTGTTTTTAAATCGCTCATCTGTCAAATTCAAATTTTTTGTATTTATTGCACCACATTTTATACCGATTTTTCTTTTTTTCAAACACCAGTGCAGTAACTTCCCTCCCCGGCAGTGGAAGTGAAATAGACTATTTGAAAAAAAAACAAAAAAAAGAAAACGATAACAAAGACACGCGGGGAGTTGTACATGAGATATATGTGTCCAGTCATCGCATACGTCGTTCCTTTCTCCGTTTGGTTCACTGGGTGTAATGATTCCACATTTGAGAACAGCCGCTGCTCATCAGCCCGCGTTGTGACTTCACCGTGTTTTGGTGTTTAGAAGCAGTTCATTTCAGGATGTCGAGTTTCAGTTTCAGACTCGCCGTTTTGTTTGTTTTGTTTGTTGTCCCTCTCCACATTTCAAGGTGATCGTAGATTGAGAGTTCACCTGTAACCACGCCTCTTTTTTCTTTCTTTTTCTTCTTTCTACTCGTGTTCCTACCCCAGTGGCCCAGGCCACGTGACCTTTATGTTTCTCTAAAAAAAAAAAAGACATTTGTCTGGTGTGCGTTTTTTTTAAAGTCACGGAGCCACGGGGTGAAACTGTGCCAAGGTGTCGAAATCATTTCAGTTCGTTTAGGGACTGTTCACGCGCGGACAAGGACTGCAGACGGGGAAACCCATGAAGTGAGAGAGGACTGGTGGGAGGCAGGGGGAGTCCTCGGATGCCGGAATGACCGAAAATGCTTTTTGTCGCCATCGTAAAACAAAGTATTTCCCACACATGAGACGTCTGCTCTCGGTCAGATCCCGGACTGTGATTGGCTTCCAACGTCACAAAAAACCACAATGCACACAAATTTCATGGTTTTTAGATCAAGGCAAGGGGCAAACCTGGTCTCTCGATGAGTTACATTTGCACCCTTCTTGTCGGGGGCGCGTTTTAACGTGGCCAACACGTGCACGCTACATCCACTTTGTGAACTCATGAACAGTGGGGCAGATTCAGCACAGCTCCTACTTCTTGCTCCTCTCTGTCCAACTGACTATGCTTTCAGGAAGTGCTTCCACTCTTTGTACTTCAGTTGCCGATTTGATAAATGCTGCTCTTGAGCTTTTTTTTTGTTCTTTTTTCTTTCTTTTTTTTTGCCAAACTCATGGAGATGTTTGTGTTCGGCAGTGAACCGTAGGGACATGCTCGATATCAGGTAGGTGCTCCGTTGCAGCACTTTTCCCTCCCATTCTCACCACAAGTCTGCGTGTCTAAACTTGAATTTTCTTCACGTTTTTAATTTATTAATGTATTGTCTTTCTGGGAAGGAATCACACACACATGCGATTGGCCACGGTCCAGGGTCGACGTTTGTGTCTCGTGTCTCTGGTGGAAAAGAAAAAAAAACCACGGAAAAGAAAAAAAAGATGATGTCTGATTGATGACTGGCGATGATGCTGTAAACTGGTCGTAACAGCCTTTTTTTTTCCGGCCTTTTCAAGGTGACTGTTCAGCTGAAATGCATGCTTCCAATATCAAACACTGGTTTAATCCATTTATGTATTCATTGGAGAGTCTTTCAACGTCTGACTTTAATGCCAATGTCTCGTTTTTCCATGTCTCTTTTTTTTTTGTACCGTATTGCACAGGAATCGTGCAAAACCAAACAGCCTTTTTTCTTTTCTTTTTTTTTTGCACCTGCATGATCACATTGAATTACTTTGTGCCATTTTGCCCCCCCCCCCCCCCCTCATCCTCCTCCCTCTCCCTGCCCCTCTCTGCTGGCACAACAGCAGTATTACACATGCCTGATTTAAGTGTCCCAGCATCGTTGCTTTCACTTGAAGTACTATCTGATGTGAATGTTTTGTTGGTTTCCTCTCATCGTAGTGCCCACTTCTTTTTCTTTCTCCTTTTCCTTTTTTGTTTTTGTGAGACAGCATGTTTGCTCTCAGTTAAGTGACCCTTAAGTATGCCCAAGGAAGATTTTTTTCTGTGCCCAAGAATTTGCTGATGATTTTATTGTTGTTATTTTTTTTTAAGACATCTTAAAGTGTTAGGAAGCCCACACCCCACCCACACGCCCCGGCCCCCTTTGTTTGTCCGTCTCGATTCACTTGCATCGTGAAGTCATTTGGTTTTTGTGCAATGTTGCCGACTGTCATTAAGTCTTCTACTTGACATGCCGTCACAGGAGAAATAGTGTTGGAATAAATAATATAAACCCACCCTCATAAGCACTCATCATCACTCTTTTTACTTGTACTAAGATTACTTACAGTAACTCTAACTGGGGTCATATCTATCTCTCTTGGTGTTGCTTCAATTAAAACGTGGATGAACACAAAAATACCATGTTGATTACTGTTCAACCTGTGTTACTGCATATTGTTGAAGAACCTGTAAATAGTTTGCATTGAACTTGCATAGACTCATGTTACTGTGGCGTGCTCTTTTTGCCTGTACAATTCTGCTTCTAAATGTGTGTGACTGTTGGGACGACACTCTTTTTGTACATGACTGTCTTTTTATTTGAGAATATTGATTCTGTCCTTTTTCATTCTAAAGTTGAGTTTGAAGAGTTCAGACATGCCTGAAGTTTGACTTTAATAAAGCTGTACTCTGTCTCAGTGAAAGCTCCTCGCTCCATGTGGTTTATGGTAGCTGGAAGAATATCATTTGGAGAAACTTTCCTCCCAAACGCATGAGGTCTGTGAATGGGTGAATGGTGTGCGTGTCCTGTGATGGCCTGGAGACCTGTCCAGGACGTATTGGGTACAAAGCAGGTAAGCTACTGAGTGGATGGATGGTGTGATCAGTTTGACTAACTCAGTTTAAAGACGAATGAAAAAAGTTGAAGGGCGAAGGACTCAATAAGTTCATGCCTCCTTTCAACTCCTTTTTGAGCATGAATTGTGTATTTCTGTCTCATGGGTGTTTTATTCGTTTTTATGCATTTCTTCTCCTTGTTTTGTTTTCATGCACTCTTAACATGCAAAGAAACATTATCCACCCAATCATTTCCAGTGTATTAATTTATGTTAATACTGATACACAAAGTCGATCATCATAAAATATACAATCACGAGTTTATTAGTTTAAGTTTATTGATAGGACAATTAGACAACAGACAACAACTAGAATGCGTAAAACCAGCATTATATACCTTGACAAATAACAGTACTGCTACAAGAATAAAGAACAGATGTTACAGGGCATCTCAAAGTAGTTATGTACATTATATACGAATAATTGAATACTAAATTATTAAGGGAGGCTTATATCAATTAAATACTTTAGGAAGTAATAAACATAAATACACGGTGGGGCGCAATAAAACGACTAGTTCAGTCAGCAGTATCTGGGAGATAAAGCGCAGACATAACCTCTAGGTGGCAAATGTAACGTGACGTGGCGTCTTGCATCCATTTGTCAAGTGTGATGAAATCCCCCGCGCTGTCATTACCGGTTGGGCAAAAAGAATAAGCTGTAAAACTCACGTCCCTCATTCATATTAATTAAATTTTATTCTAAATGCACGTGTCGCTTTTTGAAAACAAAAAAGCTTCAGAGCTTTTGAAACGACTTTTGTCGAGGGGCAAACCAATGCGGTTAGATTAGAGCGGTTAAATCAGAGTAAAATCGCGTACCTCTTCCTTTTTGCTTAAATAATAGCTTGACTGTAAAAATACGTAAATACATCACGAACAAACCGAACCGACTGTACAGAACACAGCAGGTTCACCGACTCGTGTCCGACGAGCGCGCGCTTTTATCTTGAAAGGGCGTCGCCGGAAGTGGCCGTCATGCTGCACGCAGCTTGACCTCCCATCTCCTCTCCATCTCTAACCTCTCTGTCTCTTTAAAGTCCTCAAATGCTCGACTTCTGCCGCGGCCACAGCCGGAGGATGTCGAGGCCCTGTTCGCGTTAACGGCGCCGGTTGCTATGAGGAGGAAGAGATAATACAGCCCAGCGTTGAGAGGGTGGTAAGCGAAGCCTCGTTAGACAACACGGAAATGGGCCAGATGTCTGGTCTGACAGATGTGGCTAGCCAGCTTAGCTGCCCCTGCTAGCATCACGCTCCCGCAGCACAGTGTGTGTCGGTGCCTGTCCGATGGCTTTGTTGTTCTACGAGCAGAGTCGTCGGGGCACGTCAGCCTGCGTTGAGGTCTCATATGCTCTATAATGACTAGACAGCAGTGGAAACGGTACCCGTGCAGCACAGTGGCCCTTACATCTGATGACAGGCAGGGAGAGGAGCTGTATGGAGAGCAGTAAATACAGGAAAAACTGGACGATCCTGAACCGCTTCACTCGTTTTTCACCAGATACTCATTCATTGAAAGAGAAGGCGGAGAACGAAGCACGTTGAGCCTATTTGCTTATGTGTTTTGTGGTGGTGTTTGTTTCCCTCTCTTAACCTCACCACAGACAAGCCAAAGTCTAAGAAATGATCGGTGTTTGTAATATTTAGTTACTAACACGTGTATAAATTGTGACCTCAGTTAAGATTGTCCCACGGTGGAGGAATCTGAGCAAATGCAGCCCGGGACCCTCATTAAAACACGTTAAGATGCCCTCGAGTTTTAGTGCACGTCTGAGGTCATAAAGTACATTTATGGGCCCATGTTGTTGACCATCATCCGTATCAGTGTGTATTTATCTTAATGCGTGCTGACTTTAATTAAATCCTGCCATTATTTGATAAGCCACAGTCCCGGAAAGTAAATGTTTGACTTGCAAATGGCGTAAATGTCTCTGTTCTGTAGGAAGGACTCCCGCCAGTTTGTTGGCCTGCACAATTCTATTCTATTCTATTCTATAAGAAACAGCATCTTAACCGGTTTAGCGCTTTGATAATTCCCTCTCAAAACTATTCATTGTCTGTGTTCACATTAAAAGGTCAGTACCCTTGCTGCTTGTGGATCTCTCACCAGTACCAGTATTGCTCACACATCCAGTGTTAAGATGCAATCCTGGCAAAAAGGACAAGAGTATCAAGACTGCCACTCTGCCACTGCATCTGTGCACCTGTAACTCATGTATAAAGTCCCTAGATTTACTAGATTCGCTGATTCTCCTGCTCAGCGCTACATGTAAGGCTCTTGCTTTTGTCTGCTCTTCAGCACTTCAGTTTAAAGAGTTGAGTGATGACGCTTGCTGTCGGCTGAAGCCCACCTCAAGAATCACGATGAAGAGGAGGCTGCTTCGCGGTTTCCTGTCGGAGGTCTCCATCCGGATGGCGCTGTTGCTCGTGTTCCTGTAAGTGCCCAACGTCAGCCATGGCAACGCCGCCCCTCGTCTTCATCATTTCGAAGGCAACAAACCTCGCTTTGTGTGTGTGCGTGTGTGCAGCGTGACGGAGCAGCTTCCTCCTTTCTACCGTGAGATCCAGCCGGAGGAGATGTGGCTCTATAAATTCCACCGGGTGGAGAACGACCACGTGCCCACCTCGCTGATGTTTGTGAGTGACGCGCTCGCGCGCCCCCCGTCCTTCCTGCGCCCCGTGTCGGGCGATGTGATCTTGAAAAGCCTTCTGCAGGGACTCGCTGCTTGTTTCAGATGTGTTGATCTAGCGCGGGGAGGAGGGGGGATCTTGTTTCAGTGTGTCAGATTTCTCAC
The DNA here is from genome assembly GCA_029224185.1 of Karalla daura. NCBI lineage: Eukaryota > Metazoa > Chordata > Actinopteri > Chaetodontiformes > Leiognathidae > Karalla > Karalla daura. The sequence goes on along the minus strand of CM055192.1, from coordinate 10,911,760 downwards.
TGCTCAGCAAAAACAGAGCCGGCATAGACGGTGGATGGAAGTACTAACAGTAATACCATAGATATAGATGCTAGAGTGTTCCCATATATAAGAATTTTTGACATGTCTGAAACAGGCCACATGGTAGATAAGTAGTACTCCACATGCATGTTTAGGCTGTTTACAAACTGCAAGTAACTGTCGGTTTGGTATAAAGTGAGACAAGAAAATGGATCGATGTCTGAAACGTTGGCGTCAGCCCTTCAAGTGGATGATGGCGGTGTTTGTCTGTGTCTGTCCCAGAGCGTGGCCGTCTTCACGCCCCTGATTGTAATCGTCCTTTTCACCCTCCTGAAGAAGACAGAGCGGGGGGACCTGAAGGAGGCGTCCCTGGGTAGGAGGGCTGCACACGCGCTGACACAAAAAACAAACGTTCAGCTCTTTTTTTGTCGTAACTTCTCTGTCTCCGACGTCCTGCAGCTGTGACCTTGACTCTGGTGCTGAACGGAGTCTTCACCAACGTCATCAAACTGGTCGTGGGCCGGTAGGTGCCGGATCATCCTGAATCCCACGGTGTGAGCGGAGAGAGGCTCTAAAGCTGTCCCCTCTCTCTCTCTCCCTCTCTCTCTCTCTCTCCCTCCCTCCCTCTCCCTCGCCCTCCCTGTGTCCCTGCCTCAGGCCACGGCCGGACTTCTTCTATCGCTGCTTCCCAGACGGCCAGATGAACCTGGAGCTGCGCTGCAGCGGCGACCCAGATGTCGTCATGGAGGGCAGGAAGAGCTTTCCCAGCGGGCACTCGTCCTGTAAGGGCCTTTTGACGGTTCATTATGCCTGAGCACAGCCGGTACTTTTTCACCGGGAGACAACAGAGAATGAGGCACAAAGTGGGTCAGAGGGGCATTTCATAGGTTCTTAAAGTGAGTGTATTTCATCCTCCAGGGTCCGGGATTTTCATGCTTAAGAAAGTTTCTGTGAAAGCGCCTCGCCTCGACCTCTGGCTTTTGTCCCCTGTGGGGAAAAAGTTGTGATTGTAACCGACTCTCCAGTAGTTACATCAGCGGCTCCAGCTCCATTCAGCAGTGATGGGAACAGACCACGGCTGTAATGTGTTTACGAGTTCCAGACATTAATGTCTTAAGAAACCAGGAATCATAGGTTGTCAGGTATGACAGATCAGAAGGAGAAGCTATTAGTTTCCCTGACAGTGGGAAAGGATTAGGTCACCAGCTTCGGCCAGTTATAATCCCTCCTCTGAGTCCTTGTGTTTTCGCCATCTTGTTCGAACCCTTCCTCTGAACGCCTCCCATCTCTCTCCCCGGTGCCAGTCGCCTTCGCGGGTCTGGGCTTCACGGCTCTGTACGTGGGAGGGAAGCTGCGCTGCTTCAACGCGGCGGGTCAGGGCAGAGCGTGGCGCCTGTGTGCCTTCCTCGCCCCCCTACTCATGGCCACAGTGATCGCTCTCTCCAGGACCTGCGACTACAAGCACCACTGGCAAGGTCAGTCGCTGAGCAGCCGCACACCCTGACCCAACAGCTCTCAAAGGATCGTCCAGTTCTTAACTTAATCCTCATTTTCACTTGGGGACCCTTTCGTCCAGATAGGGGCATTGTTCACTCTTAATTATGCCATAACTTTCACTGTGGAATGACTTTTGCTTAAGAATCCTAATTTTATTTACATTTTTGATGTTAAAAGCATAAGCTTCATTTGCATCGGCCTGGATAGTTGCTAAATGGTGTAATCTGATGATCAACAGTAAAAATGAGTAATTTGACCTCTTTCCCATGGTGGGGGGCACTGACATTGCAAAGGGGATGAGTATATACTGTAATGTCTGGGGAATTGAAAAATGCGGTTATAATGGAAGTCAATGGGGAATAACCTCTACAAATAGTAAATAAGGGTTAAAATCACACAAAAACTAATGCATCAAATGCATTGGAACCAATTTTGTTGCTAAGTAGTTTTGCATTTAGTTTTTCCAAAAAAGTGTATCTCTCCCCCTGCAGATGTGTTGGTGGGCTCTCTGCTGGGCCTGGCCTTCGCCTGGCTGTGCTACAGGCAGCACTACCCTCCCCTCCAGGACGCGGACTGCCACAGACCCCTGCGTCACAGAGAGACTGTTCCCGCCGCACAGGAACGCAAGCTGGCCAACTCCAACTACATCCTGCCCCTGTAGGAGGAAGCGGAGCGCCGTAGCTGAGATCATGTAGTGGTGTCATTAGTTCTGGGTCACATGGTAAACCCTCCCATTCTGGTTTCCGCGCCGTTAGGGGGGCCGGGCAGCATCATCAGTGTTTGCTGTAGCGTTTCCTTTTATCGGCCGTGCACGGCATACTGTTTATTTTCTATCCTTAAATGACGCATTTCATCACTTGAAACACTTGTGTAAATAGCATCTCTTCTCCGTCTTCTCACATCGAATATCATGGCATTTTATCATCATCATCATCATCATCATCGTCGTCGTCCGTCCTCATGGCCCAGCCCTGCACACCCTGTGTATTGTGCCTATAGATCAGGTGACTTCAGAGGCAGCGGCTGAGCCGGTGTCCTCCACAAGCACTGCACTAACGGTTCACTGCCCATCAGTCGCCGGATCAGCCGCTGCCCAACAGTCTCCGGCGTCGGCTCCCTTCTCTCTGATTGTTTTTTGTAAACTTTTTTCAACGAGCAAGGGGGGGCGAGACTTTTGGAAACGATGTGTAGTGAAAGAGGGACTGAGGTGAGAAGGCGTCCGGTGAAAATGTAATGGGTTGAAGTTTGAGGTGAAAAATCAGATTTTTTAAACAAGACAAGACCAGTCAATGTAAAAGTCTTGTGGACGTAAAGGCAAAGGGTAAAGCAGGGGAGAAGAAGCTCATCACCAGATGTATCCTCTAAGTGGATATTTAGCACAATGCTAACTGTACAGTAAAGTCTGTCTCAATATCATCACATGACCCATATCAACATGTGGTCCAGTCCTGTCTGAGAGCGGGTTCATCCGAACCACCGTCCACAGCTCTGACCTCCGCCGCTCTGCTGCTCTCTGTCTTCCTTTATTACACATTGGGATGAGTTCACAGATTGTTTGGTCATTATCTGGACACACTTTATCCTCAGTGTAACGCCCTGATGTAGCAGCTCCATTGCAGGCCGCGTCTCCACAGCACAACTGCTAATGTGGCCAGAGGTTGACGTGGCCCGAAAGAACTCTGAGATAAATGTTTTCCCTGGGAACTGAACTGTAGGTCTGGGTTTCCCTTATTATCTGCTCACCTGGCTCCTCCGCTGATATGGGTGAATGTTAAGCAGACGTGGAGAGACGTACGGCGGACAGGGGCTGGTGTCTGGATCTCTCTGATGATGAACCTGAGAGCGATCAGACGAACTTCTCCAGGTGATGGTGCTAGCCTCTCAGTGCTCCTGCCAGTCAGGGTTTCTATCCAATCAATAGAAAATGTCCTCTTCTTTCTTTAACCTTCTCCATCCACTTTAATTTAATAATTAACCTTGGTTCTGGTTTATCTTGTTGATGTTTGTGAGGTTGGTTCTCTGTCGGATGTCGACTTTCTGTAACTGTGACTATTTTTTTGCAGGCTGTAACACGAGGAAACAGTGAATCCTCCTATTTCTGTTTGAAACCAGCCAAAGTTTTGCAGGGTCAAAGCACTTTTCGCTCGTTGCTGTGACTCGAGTTTCACGGAGCTGGATCACAGTGGTTTCAGACCAAACTTGGCAGAAAAAGTTGATTTGTGCCTTTGTTTAGTACATTATTGAATTACTCTTAGTCGATGAATGAAGTATATACTGCATGTCACAGTGTATGCTCTCTGTCATGTTATGGACATAACTTAGTTCTCAGTCTTTTTTTAAAACTTGTTTTACAGTGTGTAGGATACCGTTAGAAAGATGATGTTTAAGTGTGGCATGCTGCCTTTATTTACCTCAGAAAAAGAAGTCTTTCCATACATTTGTTGATGATCAAGTTGATTTTTTGAAAATTACTGACAGGAAATGTTGAGAGCACCAAGAGGAGGAACACTGCAAAACTTTGAGACAAGTAATATCTTTATTTACTCAGTTTTACAGATATTTATGAGATGATGTACAGGCCTAGGTGTATTTAATTGGGGGAGGGGGCATGTAGGTTTTTACTTGAATTTTGAATATTTGTTTACCTTGATAATATTATGTCATGGAAATGGTAATCATTTGTGGGCACATCTGGGGGTTCTAAAAAAAATGTTCATTAGACTGCTGCATTTTGATAAAATCCTGCATGTTTCAGAGATAAACAGCAAGCATACTGTCTTCACAATTACTCTGCTATTCCTCATACTTCCATCCAGTTTTACTGATTAATGTGTTTTTCAGTACATGTATACTGTATTATGATTAAGGTCAAGTCTGGTCTCTGTTACGAGGGACGCCACTGAAACATATCCGTTAGCTTTATTTATGTCATGCCCATCAAACTTTGCCTTGGCTTGTAGGACCACATAGCGACCACTCACGCTGTTACAGTGTCGCGACTGTACATGTTGTGATGCTTTTAATTCACTTTTTGGTGACACTAAATGATGTTTCTAAACAACCCTGCAATACACACAGTCCTTTGCTTCTTTTATTCTGAGTCTTACTGTGGTAAAAAAAAAAAAAAGGAAGAAAGAAAGAAAAGAGACATTCCCAGTCAATACTTTGAAAGGCACAGCATCAATTGATAGCAGGATGCAGCTAAAATAATGTTTAATAAAAACTGAATTTTGTCTCAACCTGTGTGTTTCTTTTATTTCAAATAGTTAAGTTTGACTAATTGCATTTCTACTCCCAAAATATACGCATAAACACAGTAAAACCAATGCTGAAATGATTTTAAAAACCTTCCTTGAGGCTGTCCTTAAATTAGGTCTTTAATATTCTTAAATTGTGGACAGGGTAAACGGAGACATTTGATCTTCTTTCACGTTAGGGCCCATTTCAGTCAAATGTGTATGATTTATCTTGATTTTTTAACGGACGACTCTTTGTTTTCACGACGTGCGGGCAGCCGCTTCCTACGTGTGACGTATGCAAATCCCGCCGCCCTGATTGGCTGGTGGCGACAGGCAGATTTGGCGCCACATTTACAACAAGGAAACAGCGCTGCGACTACAAAGCGCCGTGTCTGACAGCAGGCACGGAATCGAGCTGCATTTTACTGGACTTGTCTCGCTTTTACCCTTCGCGCTTTCACAATGTTCGTCGCGGACATTAGAAACGAGTTTTACGAAGTCATTGCCAACCAGGTAAGTGGTTTAAACGAGCCGTGTGAAATGTGCAGATTGCCCCGGTCAGTCCGCCGCCACGTATCATTGTGAGAGTACTTGCAAACATTTGTGATCTGAACTCGAGCTGCGGTGTGTTTCCTCGCCTCAGAGAGTGGCTCTCCTGGTGGCTGCAGACATCGACGCTTTGTGCGCCTGTAAGATCCTGCAGGTAAGAGTTAGCTGAGATAAGAGATAAAAAACCTGGTTTGTGTTTGTGTTTGTGTTTGTGTTTCGTCGGCAAACCACTGAGTCCAGAGAAACACCCTCAGATACTGTTTATGATCTGTCGTCCTCCTGCTGTCTTTATTTACACTATTTGCTCTATTGGACTGAGTTTATTTTGCAATACTATAACAAATCATTCTTTGTGCGATGTACCGTTGTGTATCATCACTGATCACATAGTGAAGCGACTCCCTATACATACTCCCTATAGTTATATTCTCCCTTTATGGTGAGTGGATTTTACTTTACATGTCTCTCATAGCAGGAGACACTAGATATATAGATGGAAAACTAGATGGATGGCTGAATGGGCAGATAGACACATAAGTGATGAATAATAGCTGTACAGATGGATAGATGACAGACAAACAAGCAGACGTATAGATGGAGAGTAACCCTTCTGATCATTAGGGGGGGGGGGGTCCCTTCTGGAGAGATTCAGGCTAAACTGTGGGTCAAGTGTGTATGTCAGACGCCCTCTGACTTTTGCTGTTTTGAGTCTCTGTCCCACGTCTGTATCTGTCAGATTTGTGGGAAGATTTTGAGCGATCGTTGGAATTGAATGGACAATAGCTGGATGTTTTTGTCTCTTTACCAGGCGTTGTTCCACTGTGAACAAGTCCAGTACACACTGGTGCCAGTAACGGGCTGGCAGGACCTTTGCACCGCCTTCCTTGAACACAAAGAGCAGGTACGATCAGGCCAAACCACACAGGACAGACACATAATGGATACACATGGAGGAAATGTGCTGTTCTTCTTTTTCGGAGCGTTTCTCTCATCCAAACATGTTGTTTTGGTTTTCAGTTTCAGTACTTTGTACTCATCAACTGCGGAGCAAATGTCGACCTTCTTGAGATGCTGCAGCCGGATGAGGACTCCATCTTCTTCATCTGCGACACTCACCGGCCCGTAGATGTGGTCAACGTGTACAATGCCACCCAGGTGATGCCTTACAGCGGCAGTGAAGGAGCAGACATGGACAATACCAGATCCACAATATCCCTATCTGTGAAGATTTGTGAAGTCTAACGTCCCGGCATCTCGTCCACAGATAAAGCTGCTAATCAAAGAGGACGACGACCTCGGCGTGCCCTCGTATGATGACATCTTTCGGGATGAGGACGAGGACGAGGAAGGGAATGACTCTGGGAATGACAGCGATGGAGGCTCGGAGCCGTCTGGAAAACGGAGGAGATTTGATGAGGTTCGTGTCGCAGAGACTGGGAAAACACCACTGACAGCTAAAGAGTGTAACTCGGCTCTAATGACGATGAACCTGTGATCGCTGCAGGCCACGGTTGAGAGGAGGATCGAAAGTCAGCGAGCGAGGCGGGAGTGGGAGGCTCGAAGGTAACAAGCATTTTCCAACGCACAGTTTGGTGTAAATGTGCTGCCTTGTATAATCTGACTCTGGGCTTTGCCTTGCTCCTCAGGAGGGAAATCCTGTTTGACTATGAGCAGTACGAATACCACGGGACCTCTGTGAGTCCAGTCATTTTGTCTGATTGAAAATGAAAATGAATTTATGGCTTTAAAGCAGTTGAAGGATCTCAACTCCCACCCTTATGAGTCCACTATGCATATATTTTTTTCAGGCCGCAATGTTGTTTTTCGATCTGGCGTGGGTGTTGACCAAAGACACTATGGACATGCTGTGGTAAGCGATCTGATCAAACACTTTGTGTCTATGGCATACTGTACCAGCAAAGCCAGATAGGCATTTACAGCAAAAATTAACAAGACCAAATCGATTTGAGATAAACATTCATAGTACCCAGTCACCATTAGCCCTATCATGTTATGTGGCTGTCAAAGACATCGTCTACCTTGATTGCTCGGTCCTCAGCAGTGGGTCATTCATATCTGCAAGTAGATAGCCAAGAGGATGAGACCAAATCCTCGCAAACATTTAATCTTCTTCCTTTTGAAAGCGGCAGTGAAGTTTTTATGTGGCAGCGTGACAAAAAACCTCCCGGAGCCTCTTCTCTGTAATGAGCTGGGGGAGATGTAATGTCCTTGAGTGGAGACGGTGAAAACATGAACTGCTGTCAGGGTGAGGCTTTGTGCAGAACGGAGAGAGCGAGCCACTGATTCTGTGCAGGGTGATGTGACCGAAACGTGACGTGGAAACACGGACGCGTACGGGACTCTGCACGGGTTTATTGATAGTTGACAGTCGGAGGTCTTTTGCTTCACAGGTGGGCTGTCATTGGGCTGACGGACCAGTGGGTCCACGACAAAATCACACAGTAAGGGTGTTCAGTATTTCAACGCGTGACCTTTAAGAAGGTGCCGTCTGTGTCCATGAACCCACTCTGAGTCGCTCTGCTTTGCCTTTTCCTCGCCCCCCCCCCCCCCCAGCATGAAGTACATCACAGACGTCGGCACACTCCAGGGACACGTCTCCCGGCACAACCACCGCAACGAGGACGAGGAGAACTCCCTGTCCATCGACTGCATGAGGATCTCCTTCGAATACGAGTATCCTTATGTCACCTGACAGCTCTCATCACAGGACGCCCCCACCCCCTCCCCCAATACGTTCACCTGTCCAGGTGTCGGGGATCGCTTGTTTTAACTCTGCAGCTGTTGAAGTTTTCCCTCAACCCCTCTGCCCCAGCCTGCGTCTGTCCCTCTACCAGCACTGGTCCCTGTATGAGAGCATCTGTAATTCCTGCTACACGGCGTGCAGCTTCAAGCTGTGGACGTTGAACGGTCAGAAGAAGCTCCAGGAGTTCCTGGCCGACATGGGGTAAGAGTGATGAAAGCATCGCAGCGGGAGCGCTCGTTCGCTCGGAGGGTGCCTCACATCCCCCCCTTCTTGCCTTCGCAGGCTTCCCCTCAAACAAGTGAGGCAGAAGTTCCACTCCATGGACATGTCGATCAAGGAGAACCTGAAGGACGTGATTGAAGAGGCTTCCAATAAGTTCGGGTACAATACAGAAACCACTGGAAGAGGCAGAAGCTTGATTTGCTGTCAGACTCTGATCTGTCCTCTCTCTCTCTCTCTCTCTCTCTCTCTCTCTCTCTCTCCCTCTCTCTCCCTCTCTCTTCCCCTCCCTCCACCAGGTTGAAGGAGATGCGAATCCAGACGTTCGGCGTTCACTTCGGCTTCAAGAACCGCTTCCTGGCCAGCGACATGGTGCACGCCACCACGGCCCTGCTGGAGAGCACGGAGAAGGACGAGAGCGCCAGCGACAACTTCATCAAGGCGCTGGACTCCCTGTCCAGGTGTGACCTCGGCCCGAGCGGCGAAAGCACCCCGAGTGACTCGGCCGTCGAGGCGTTCGTGCGTCCTGAGCCCCGTCTGTCCTTCCCCCTTTTTGTAGGAGCAACCTGGAGCGTCTGCATTCGGGCATCACCCTGGCTAAGAAGAAGCTGATCGCCATCCAGCAGACCGTGGCCAGCTGCATCTGCACCAACCTCATCCTCTCCCAGGGGCCTTTCCTCTACTGCTACCTGGTGGAGGTACGCGCGTCCCCAGGGTGTTCTGCCCAGATGTTGCCGCTTCCTCCCACCGGATCCCTCAGCCCCAGCGCTCATCTCCTCTCGTCTTCTGCCCTCAGGGAACGCCCGACGTGAAGCTCTTTTCCAAGCCCATCGCCTTGTCCCTGCTGTGCAAGTACCTCTTGAAGGCTTTCGTCCAGTCTGTGAGTGTCTACACCGCTCGTGGTGACAGAGGGATCTCGCGCGTCTTCAAAGCGCACGTTTACGAGGGGTGTTTTCTCCCGCCAGACGAGGAACAAGCGCTGCAGACTGCTGCCCCTCGTCATGGCTGCGCCCAAAGACGTGGAGAAGGGGACAGTCATTGTTGTGGGAATCCCACCCGAGGCTGACACATCTGACAAAAAGAAGTAAGAACTCACTTTATTTACTCCCTTAGATGTATAAGATTTAACCAAAAAGTTGGACTTGGACTTCCATCTATCCATTTGTAACCCATTTTGTGCTGGTAGTGTTGCAATCTAGGACTTGAGTGTTAAGCCGTCATTAATGATTGTACAAATGATTTGGTTTCATCAGATTTACTATATATACTACTACTATATATATATATATATATATATATATATATATTTGGACACAACTGCAGTAATGCTGACCTCTGTGCGAGTGCCTGGTTTCCTACACCCTGATCCTTGTCTCTGTTCCTCGTCAGTTTCTTTGGCCGAGCTTTCGAGAAGGCTGCCGAGAACACCAGCTCCAGGACCCTTCACGACAACTTTGACACGTCAAGTAAGCGCCGTTGTCATTCACGCTGCATCCAAACCCCCCCCCCCCCCCACACACACACACACACACACACACACACACTCGGAGCTGTTCATCCCTATCTGCGACTCTAGGTGGCAGCCTTGTCCTGCCTTGCTCGCACCGTGAACCAAAGCGAATTAGTGGAGTTTCTTGTTTTTTTTTTCCCCCAGTTGTGCTTCACATCATTTTCTCGTCTGTTTTTTGTCTCTCCGCAGTCATTGAGCTGAAGACAGAGGACAAGAGCAAGTTTCTGGATGCGCTCATCACCCTGCTGTCCTGAGAGGGAGTGATGTGTTGTTGTTGTGAGTTGTTGGTCTGGGCCTGTGAGCAGCGAGAGAGCCACCGCTCTTCACATCTTCATATCGGATGTGACAGGAGCCAAGCGGACTCGGCCTCGTTTTTATGTGTATATTGTACAGTCTCTCTGTGAACATCTGGGGGTTTTATTTTCTGGTTTTTAAATCCTTGTACTGTTTGTCTTTTAATTCTGTCGTTTTATCACATTTCTATGTCTTTAAACATGTTTAATAAATCATAGTGGGTTGCATGGCTTTGTCTTTGTCTTTGATTAGGAGCTGTGAGTAATTTCGTTCATGTTGTTTGATCCATAATAGCTGTGAAATGTAGGAAGGTGTTTCTCTACTTGTATATATTTTGATGTTTTCAGCTTCATCAGATAATACGAGATGAGACTTGAGTGCAACAGGCAGGTAGTAAATGTCTGATATTCTTGTTGCGTCCATGCTGCCAGGTTTTCAAGCGCCCGTTTCCATGTTTGGCATGGCTTTGCTTGTTTTGCTTCTCTCGGCGGGATGGATGCGTGTTGTCAGATTTCTTTGGAAGGCAGTAACACACAAGCCAGTTTTAACAAAAACATCGCATTGTGTCCTCATCCACGTTGTCTCCTAACGGACGGTTTGAAGACGCCTTGTTGATCAAGCGAAAATGTGACTGAGCAACGTTAGGTGGGAGCTGACATCTGCAAATCCTGCTGCAAAAAGGAAACGTGTGCAATGTGTTCATTCCTTTCCTTTCCCGTTGGTAAAAGATGGGGCGTCATTTATGTTCTTTTTGCAGCGCATGCAAAAAAAAAAGTTATGAAATGTATTTCCTTGGTACAGTTCTGTGGAATTCAGTACTTGTAATTTCTGGAACTGCTGACCCAGTGTCTGCAGTCCAACTTCCCGTAAAAAAAAAAAAATCCAGTAATCCCACTTAAAATGCTTGGTTTAGGTCATAGCAAAACTATACATGCTATGAGTCTGATTTCTTCATCCCAGTGTTTGAAGTTGCCTCCAGCTGTGTCTGAATTCTTGTGAAACGGCTTGAAATCATCTCTGGTCAGTCTCTAAAGATGTGATGATGAGTGGAAACACCTGCCTGGTGCCGTCAGTCCGTTATCTTAACCATTCTTTACCCTATTTACTCTCAGACTCACTCCTAGGGGGCGGTTTAGAGTCTACACCTGCAAAGGTGTATGTTTTTGGACTGTGGGGAGTACCGGAAAAAAAACCCAGGCACACAGGGGGAAACTTGCAATTATGGGCCCCTTTTCCACCATTCCAGTGCTGGTTCTGGACTTGTGCTTAGTTTGGAACTGCTCTTTCTTTTTCCACTGCCAAAGAACTGCCTCTCGCCAGAAAGATTTTTCAGAGTAGCACCGACAAAGACCCCTGCCATGTCTTTTTTTTTCTCCCTGCGAGATAAGCTATCAACGTGACGAAATGGCAGCTGAAGAGGCAAGGAGCAACTATAGAGATGAAAATGGACAGCAGTTGAAACGGCATAGACATCCGCATTTGATGAATGACATAATGACGTGGCTTTCGGGTGGTGGAAAAGCCACTGGTTCACAAAATGAACCAGCTCCGAATAGCACTAGAACCTCTTTGGTGGAAAAGAAGTTGACAGAAATGTGCTCGGTGTGACCGGGATTCAAACCAGGGACCTTTTTGCTGTGCAACCACAGCACAGTCCTTCAGTTTATTGTGTCACCCTGACAGGTGTCTTTGCTTTGTAATCAGTCTGTAATAATCTGTCAAATTGCTTCATGTCAAAAAGAGATTTACAGTTTTTAAAAAAACTGAAATCTGAAACACTTTTACTATTGGTAATAAGGTTCCCGGTTTTCATATACATATACATTTACATTCCTTTCTTATCATAAAAACAAAAGCAAAAAATAAAAAAACTTGGCACAGGTTCGTCCACTGCCAGCTGCCATGTTTACATCCTAATCTATTTTATTTCTGACTCAGTGCTGCCGGCTCCGCTCCACAGCTTCCACAGAAGTGGAAGCGGCTCTGGTATTTCTCGTCGAGTGCCGGGGTTTTCGTAGACCTAACGTCTTGTCCTGAGCTCGGCCGGCTCTTGTGGGGTAAAGGTGAGAGCGGTGACCTTGACCTACTCTGGGGAATCTAGGCCGGGGGCCTCCTGGTGGTGATTTGTCGTCGGGCCCGGAGACAGACTGGAAACGTGGGGCCTGAGCTGCTCTCAGAGGTGTCATTAAGATCCTAATCGTGCTTGGATCAGGATGAGATCGTGACCTTCGTAGGGGGAAGGGTTTATTCAGGAAGGTCCGTGCTGAAACGTGCCGCGATGAGCATCCAGCGGCGGCCCCAGACGTCAGTGCCACTGCTCTCATTGTTACCAGTGCGGGTTGTGTGAATCAACATCAATTAATCGTGTACGGTCAGGGCGAACAAATCCCAAGAGCACTCTGGGTGGACCTGTTTATCGTCAGTTCACTGATAGCACATACGTTGTCGGGAAAGATGGTGACGCTTGATGCCGACTAATTGTTGAGTGTGAACTTGCACTTTCGGTTTTCACTTTTCTGTGTTCCCTCCATTCTATCTATGGGTCTATTCTATGGGTGACTTTATCTGTCTTGCACTTCTTTTATTTTATGTTGTAAAGAACTTTATGCTACGTCCTGTATTAAAAGTGCATCAAACAAGTCTTTCTACATACCAAGATGAGATCATTTCACCTGTTGTAAACAGGTGTTTTTACCAACAGCTGTAAGTCTGAGGTATTTAGTCTAATTTCTCTGCAGTTTTTTAATGGACAATTTCATCACAATGATTGGCCAATTATCCTACATTGTTTTCTTTTTGTAACAGTACATGTACATTTCAAAATATGTAAAATCAAGAAGCAGGTATTAAAGATCTCAGAGGAATTTGACTTTATAGCTTAAAAATATGCTCAAAAATAATGTCTAAATGCCCAAATCAATAAATGATTGTTCAAAGGTGTTGCAGATTGTTTCTGGGAGTCGATAATTGTTACAGCTCTACACCTGATAGGGTTTTGATTCAGCAAACCTATCGTTGCTACGAATAAAACACAAATCCTGTCTTCTTCGTAAATGTACGTAAATAGAGGGATAAACCAGTGGTGGAGTGAAGCTACTGATTCCTCAGGAATTCTTTGCGTTTTGCAGCAGGGGGAACAAGGCCGTAGTTTATCATAAAACCCTAACAGATCATCTGGCGGTCCCCATGGGTCAGCTGTTTTGGAGCAATAATGATATTGTTTACAGCGGCAGCTGAGTGATGTTATCCAGGATAAACAGTGTGCCCACAGGAAGTATTTAGTAGAGACACTGAAAGACACATTTATATCATTAACAGGGCGGAAAGTTTATTTTTAGAGACAGTTATCTCAAACAGTTGGTAAATTGGTCTTCAACGGTCTCTCTATCTCTCTTTTTGTCATTCAGATTTACTCTCAGTGGGCGCTCCAGGTGTGTATGTTGGAGAAAATTCTCTGTGTTACGTCCACTGAAGAGCTTTTCTGGTTATTTCGATCTTGATTCAAAGTCATTTATAGCAGCGATTTTGGATGATTCCTTGGAGAAATCCCACACATGGGGATCTAGATCACAACTGTGTTTAAATCTCCATTTAACCCAATTTACCAACATACAGTAATTTGTGGGACAGTCCCAATAGTGCAAACCCAAGACCGACCCACCATTTTCACTTTGAAGTCTTGACAATAGTCTTGTCAAAGCAAGAAAACTGTAAATACCGCCTGTACACAAGCTCGACTTGCAGAATTTTTACATTTTGTCACTAAGCAGACACTTCTATCTCAATTCACTCCAATACGAGAAAAACATTTAAGCTGCAGCACAAAAGAAAATGCAGTGCAACAATAAATACTGCTGTACAATGTTTTTGAGCTTGTTTATTTGTGAGATGGAAGTCATCTCAGTGTGTGTCTGTTTTAGAAAGTGCTTTCAAGTAGTCAATCTGAGAGAGCTGTGATAATCAGTGGTCTCGCACTCACCCTGGCTATCGAGCCTGGTTGTGATGTCCACTGGTCTGGTGATGTCACAGTGAGGGATCCACCTGTCCGGATCCATCATTTGGCCATCTCCCCAATCAGTACGCTCTCCATCCCCCCTCCTGCACCTCTGGTGAAGTGGGGCCACTGCCCTTTCCGCCGCTCTGCATCTGAGGAATGTGGCATGTAACAGGCCCAACACACACTGGCAGAGGGAAAAGGCTAACGTGTAGATGTGCAGAGCAACATTTCTGTGAAGGGCTCACACTCAAAAAGTCACTCTGCCTTCTCTCCGCGGAGGCAAGTGTCTGACTGCCGCTTTAGTGGATGTAATGACTTTGTGATGGAGCTTTCTCTGCCCAGAGAGTAGCCTCAGGTTTCACAAATAATACAAAGCCTGTCTGACTTTTCCTCTTATTATAAATTTTTCGTTTTAATATATAAAATATGTTATTTCTATGATATGTAATATCATAAATGTTATTACACTTTCAATGTCCTACACAGTTCAGTCTTATTTTTTTGCATATTGATGTGTGAAGTTAATATGATTAAATGAATATGAAATTCCCATTATTGGAAAATCTGCATTAAATATAGAAGCTTTACAAAGTTTTATTTCAGCTTTTATCAAATGTCTTTGCTCATACCAGTGAAAGCAGCAACAGGTCATCATGAACATGCATCTTTACAGATAAGAGGCTTCAGTGTACTACGCATCGGTTCACATGAAAACTTCATGTTGTGCTCTACAGCAGTTTTGTGTTGTTTTCTGTCTTTGAGCCTCTTCTGTCTCTAACAATCTCAGATTCCAAATAGGATTAGCTTTACTGGAAAACCAGAGACAAAGAACCACAGCTGACTGCCTCTGTCTCCCCATCATGCTGTGAGAGGATGTTCACACACACTACACACACACACACACACACACACACACACACATGCTCAGAGCCCATGGTAAACTGCATACCTTCATAGACACAAACTTAAAGTGTCGAAAACAATGAAAGCATCCACTTCAAACCGGTCTGTTCTGCCCTGCTGCTACTGTTGGCTTCGTGTCAGCCTGTCAGCCCACTGATGCCCTTAATGATCCCTAACCCCCCACGACCTTTCACCCCTCGAGCCCCCTCACAGTCGGAGCGTTACTCCCCGATTTGGTCTTCTCGCTTCCATTGTTTTACAGAGCTTCCAGGCAAAGGAGACTTCTGTGGCTCACACACGCAGGGTATTCTTATCTATCGTTTGATCCCGTTTACTTTACATCACCTTCACACTGACAAGACAGGCTCGACATCTGGGAAAATATGGTTGTTGGACTCGTTACAGTCATATCTGCTGCTGGCTGGCTCACAGTAGTGAGATAAATGGTGTGATGGAGAGATTAACCGTCAGGTGCTGACATATTTTGCTACTTGGAGGCAGATAAATACGTGAGTCTTATCAATCTTCTCACCTCACTCTGGCAAGAAAACAAATACACGCATTACTCAAAATATTGGGCAAAATTATCCGGCCTTAAGTAAGCAGATAAATCTCTACAATCACTGCTTGGCACCAGAAAATTCTCACACCTTCTATTTAGGCTGCCAATCAGAGTGTGGTTCTTTGTATTGAAATCAATTAATTAGCGAGAAGATAGAAATCCTATTCATGACATACTCATGCATGGGCTGGAACACCTGATTTTGCTTGAAAGCCCGTTTCAAGATTTTAAGATGAGAAAAAACGTTTTTTTAGCACAAATCCAAAACATATTTACAAAAAATCAAATCTGTGTAAACAAACTAATGTAGGGTTTAGTGCTCTGCCTCTATCACTGAAAAGGTTTGACAGTGGGATGCCAGAAGTAAAAACTAAAGGAATCCAGGCTGAAACACTGTCTCGCTGTCTTTACTTTCACTCTCAGTGGTTGGTGGCTCAGTCATGCTGGACCCCTTCATGCACTACAACTTTCATTCTTAATGAGACTGTGGTTCTGTGCACAAAAACACAAAACCTCGAGAAAGGCCACCTTAACATTGGTATGTTTTGTTATAAATAGACTTTTCACTTGTCAACTGTTGGCTTTTTGTCTCTCCAACAGTCCAGAGACTATTTTCCTGCAAGATGCAATTAGCGAGGAAACAATACACTGAGTACACCTTGAAATCCTGATCCTGTTTGCGTGTGTGTGTGTTTCAGACAAGATGTTTGTTTACTTAGCCACTGATTGCAGTGTCCTACGTTAACATGGTCCCAGCCTCAATCACCACGAGAGGCTGGGGCTGAAAGAAACACCACCTGTGCTGTTGTGCCTGGACTGATTGCTAAAACCAGTGTGCGATCGGTGGTGCCCTCCATCTTACACAAGTTCTTTCATCTCAGAAGGAATAGACAGACGTCACATACGTGTTGCTAACCATGCCAAATCAGAAATGTCTCCTGATCCCACCCAGACATTCCTCATGCTGCCAGGCCTCCTCTTCATCCCAGCAGAGGGCCGTCATTCACTTTGTTTTTCTATGTGTGTGTGTGTGTGTGTGTGTGTGTGTGTGTGTGTGTGTGTGTGTGTGTGTGTGTGTGTGTGTGTGTGTGTGAAGCGAACACACGCCTCTACATGTCTGTCCATGTATCTATTCAAAATGGCCGCCTTGTGATGAAACACCGCCCTGGAAACATGATCTCACTCAGACAGGCATGAGAGGAGGTGAGACCTCCCGTTTCGACTTCTCCTCTCTCATATTTCCAAGATAAAACCATCAGCGTGCAGTCCATTTATCGCCGTGCAAATAAAGCACTTCATCTGTTGCTGTCAGACTGTCCAAAGTAGCGACACATGAAACCTGATTTATTTTTTAGGTTTTTTAGTTTTTTAGAGAACACTGGGATTGAATATTTGGCTGAACTTCTCATAAACATTCTCATTATGTTAGTTATGTTTAACAGTTTATACAAACTTAAGTCTGTATAAACTTTCTCTCTCCAAATCTAACTAAATCATTCATTATAAACTACTGTACTGTATCTGTCTGGCCTCATGGTGCATATTCACTGTCGTCTAACTCTCAAGTCCTGACTGAAATGTCAGGCTCCTGACTGAAAGATGCTCCACATGTTGACTGGTCTGTTGCAATCAGTAGGTTTAAAGAGCAATAACAGACATATTGTCCAATTAAGAGTCTCCAATTGACCTAAACAGGTGGGTTTTTGGACTGTGGGAGAGAACCGGAGTAACCAGAGAAACCCAAGGAAAACATGGGAAGAACAAGCAAACTCTACACAGAAAGTCTCTTGGTCTATCTGGGATTCGAACCGTATGTCACCCACAGGAAAACATTTTGTTTTTCATAGTTTTCATATAGTTTTCATCATCACATTGTGATGGGCTAGCACGAGGTTTAAATCTCTGCAAGCTACGATCAGAGGTTTTTTCCAGTTTTATTAAATGTGACCTACAAATGAAAATTACACGTGCTGTGTACCTGTGTGTATGCGTGTGTGTGTATATTTGTGAATGCCTGGACACAACTCCTGAACTCTATGCTCAAACACACATTTTTACACACACACACATAGAAACCCCTCCCTCCTCCTCTCCCACACCCTCCATGTTCCTTCCTGTTTCCTGCTCCGCTGTCCGCTGCACAGGAAGCCTGGTCGTGCAACTGGGCTGCAACAAAAACTCGTGAGTCACCGAGACGTAAACTCTGCCGACATTTGGGAGAAAAGACCGTGGCTGTTGCATCGCTCACCTTTTACCGGGCTTTTTGCATTGTTTTCTTGAACAAATAACTCACAGGTTTCTTTAACTCAGTGCACAAAGCCACATTTGTCCTGCAAGTTTAACCACCTGCTGACTCTGGGCCTTCCAGGGTGTGAGTAAGCTGTGTCCAGCTGGGACATCTGTAGTCTGCTGCACCTGCTGGCTCTGATGTAAGTCTGACTCAATCGATACCAACATCTATTAAGTCGCCCTCATATCATGACTCACATGTCCTGCTATTTTCACTGCTGCTTTGAAGAATCTGGTATTCATGTGAAATTAAAGCTTCAAACCGGCCTTTTTAACCTTTTTTTAAATTTTAATCTTCTGGCTCTGCCACCATCAGTGTGCTGGTGTGAGGAGCCAGGGGGTCGGGGGTCGTGACCCCTATCAAATGCTGGGGATTCACCTCCGATGAGATCATGCCTGGTCAGTCGGGGGAAGTGACTTCTCTCGACTCGCCTCGCCAGAGGCCGGAGTCAAGGTTCAGAGGTCGCACCATGAGAAATGATGCCCCGGCCTGCCCCAATCTCACTCCTGCCTCCCTCTAACCCACCCCACCCACCCCCCAAAAAATAACCAGCCCTCACAGGTCATGACGAGACTCTGAAATCATTGCACAACCTGACCGGCTTCTGACATGACCTTAACCATGTGGCCCTCACTCCGCCGGGCCCAAGGAGGTCAAGTTTAGAGGTCAGTACGCGGCTCTGTGTGTTATTCCATTCGTAGATAGATAGATAGATAGATAGATAGATAGATAGATAGATAGATAGATAGATAGATAGATAGATAGATAGATAGATAGATAGATAGATAGATAGATAGATAGATAGATAGATAGATAGATAGATAGATAGATAGGTAGATAGATAGATAGATAGATAGATAGATAGATAGATAGATAGATAGATAGATAGATAGATAGATAGATAGATAGATAGATAGATAGATAGATAGATAGATAGATAGATAGATAGATAGATAGATAGATAGATAGATAGATAGATCTGCTGACTCCAGCCAGAGTCAGCAGATCTTCTCTCGAATTAAATGGCTCTTGGATGCATTAACTAATGTTGCATATCTGTAAGATAAAGACAAAAAAAGAGAACTGGCTCTTTTTCATCCAGTGTAAGTTGTGCAAGTTACTTAGTGTTGTAAGAATTACACAGGAAGGGTACGAGCTATGTTGCCATTGTCTGTGCACGGTCATCAGTCTCAATCAGCCCTATCAGCAATGTCACTGCCAGTAATTTGTGTGTGTATTTTTTCTTTGACTCATTTTCCATGTAAATCTGTGTTTGTGTTGACATTGAGTAACTCCAATGGCAAATCTCACCCCGGGCTCTTGAAGCGAACCACAATGAAACAAATGTATTTCTGCTGTCACAGCTCTTTTTGCAGTCACCATTACAGGCTTTAAGTAAATCCCTGCTTCATCTTCCAGACTGCTGTGCATGCTGTGTGTATGTGTATGTGTGTGTGTGTGCGTGTGTGCATGTGTGTCTGTGCCCGCTGGAATGTGTGCCGGCCAGGCCTTTTATTAGGCTCATCCATACCACCACATTATAGGCTGCCGTAGCCAGGCAACTGCAGGTTCTGGCTGGTTACCATGGCGAGCGCCCATTGAGTGACGTTGCTGGCCCTATTTGCCTCTCTCCTCATTGGAATGAGGGCCTTTTTAAAGGTGCACCCCCAACTCCACACACACACACACACACACACACACACACACACACACACACACACACACACACACACACACACTTAACCCCTTACTCACACGCTCCCCCCACACACACCCTGCGCCTCGTCACCCTCTGAGCGGTGACTAGAGTGGAACTAACAATCCCACGAAAACATCTCACTGAAGCAGACCAGAATGGACCTTCCCGGGTGTGTCTTTGTCTGGAAAAGAGCCGTGCAGACCCCGAAGTCGGCACGCCCACTGCAGGCTAGCGTGTGGTGTGGCGAGCGCTGGCTAATGCCGACAAAATTGCGCAGTATTAATCCTGATGTGATCAATTATAACAAAGTTTTCTGAACTTTTTCAGAGATGCCCAGGGCAGCTATGAAAACAGACTGGGTGAAGTGTGTGTTTACACCAAGTTACTGGAGCGTGAAAGAGATAAGTTGCTGTTATTTTCTCAGTCTGATGATGTTTGTTCATGTCAGAAACTTGAGTTTTTCCCTCCAGAGACCATGGTAACATTTTCCCTTCTTTGTTCTGTTATTCACAAACCATTCAAACCCTGAAAAGACTTTTATTAGACAAAAATATTCAGAGCGCAACAAATTCCATATATAAGCAAGATGTTGGTAACGCATGATGACAATTAACTACTCAGTCCACTTAGCCATGGAGGGAACAATACAAAATTGTGCCACTGCTGCTTGTTTTTAGCTCTTTTTTTTCATCCAAAATCTCACTGTCATCTCTGCTCATATGGATGTCATGTCTCCAAGAAGATAAGAGAACTTTACCTGAGAGCTTTTCCAGGGTTGATAACACATTTGTCTCCATAAGAACCAAGCAATCAGTCACTGGATGGGCTGAATGGATGAAAAGTGTATGATACAGTCGAAACTTTGGAAAAAAAGCAACAACTGGTTACTCCACTGAATTATGATGAACCAAAATCAAATCATATATTGTAACAATGTTTGGCAGCTGTGGGATACAAAATATAAGGAACTGTATTCCTAAACAGTTATAATTGAAATAAGTGTTAATTGGAATACAGCTACATGAGTTGTGGACTGTTTCACATGATATTTTGTCTTGACCTTCTGGTTTGTTGTCTGATTTTAAGTAAAGGTTTGTTGAAGCCATGGTAGTGTACTGAGATACTGTGGATAACTTAGAATCGCAAATAGTGATCACAACTGTCGTAGCTCAATGTATTTCGATTACTCCACAATACTCACAATGAGGAATGTATCGTGCTATGTTACAAATGACATTGTAGGGCACGTATTTTGTAATCTGTAGTGGAATGCACTTTACAAGTAAGCCTCCCAATACTCCAAAAGAGCATATACGTGACTGTGTCATATTTATTCAGTTATCTCCTGTCGTGGGGGGAAAAATATGAGTGGCATTTTATTAGAGACTGTTTGGGGTAGCGCCGTGACTCTGACCACTGACTGTACATGAGGACTTTCTGCTTGGCCACATTTTCAACTTTTAAGAGAGCATATGACCTGCTAAGATTCTTAAGTGACCAACAAAACAAGTATGGATAAGCTTTTGTAATCCAGTCCCAGTGTGAATTCAGAGAACTGGTATTCATAACCTGAAGTGGCTTGTGTTTCTGTGCTCCTCTGCTGCCGCCACAACGTTTAACAACCTTTAGCTCCATATACCACAGCACAATATCCCGGGCCTGTGGATAAATAACAGTGTTTATCCAAAATTAATTGCCTCAAGGTGATGGTGTTAAAAGCCTTTGACGTGAGTCTCATTTGTCTTGGCAACGCCCTGCTGCAGTTAAAAAATGAAAACTTGAAATTGTTCACCTTGATAAGACCTAAAAGAAATGAATAAAACATTTTAAGAGGCACTGCAACCTCCATCAAAGCAGCTACTTAACTTAATTAAGTGTGTAAAATGGGCCTCAGTAGATTGAAGTTGCCTGCAGGTCAAATAAAGTTCTTTAAACTGAATTGAACTAAAACTGAAAACTAAAACTGAACTGAAAACTTAAAATTGTACTCTGGAGATGATGATTTTCTGCCACATTTCACACGATTAGGTCGTATTCCCAGTAGTTTTCTGCCTTCTCTAAGTAAATATTGGGATGTTTTAACAGCTTTCCATTTTGTAAACAAATTGTGAACAGCTGGATGTTTTGTTTCCAGTCCATTACCAAAAATTAATGAATTATAGTTGTTCTTGTACCGTGCCATGGACGAGTGAGATGCTCAGGTCGTATTCCCTGCCCGTATGACGCCACTGGGTAAAAAGAGATGATGGAGGAATTGAGGTTTATTGTATGAAATCAGGTATAGCTGTTGTTTGAGGGTTCACATTAACAATAAATTGGCTTTGCTCGTTATATTTACAAAAGATAATTAGTATGGGGATAAGCTCCAGCAGACCCCCACAAATTGAGACCGAGGAAATAAGTATTAGGAATGATTAGATACATTTAGATAGACTTTAAATCCACTAGAGATGTTTCCTCAGGGAAAGTCACATATCAGTACTCCATATTGAAATTCTCAGTTTTCCTATGAAGAAAAAGCAGATTATCTAGCAAGACATAATTAGTTTGCACAACTGAAAGATGATTCTGTCTCAGGACTAAAAAATCTGGAGCACTTCTAAAGATTTCCTCAGTTTTTCACTTTTACAGTGTGGCTGGGGATGAATGGATAGACTTGGAGACGATTCCAGTAACTTGTCCATCTCTCTCTCTCTCTAATTTGAAGCCCATTCATTGACTGCGGATGAGGAGGGGAGGTGGTGGTGGTGGTCTGGGTGGTGGGTGTGGGTGTGGGTGGGGGTTGTGCAGCATTGTGAGTTGAACAGCAGAGCCCCACTCTAGCTGAATGGGTATTGTCATCTGGATTTCTATGGCCAACCAAAATACTTTCTCCCGCCGTGGGGGTTTGATGGGGATCCACGGAAGAGAACACACTTTAACTAAATGATTTCAGACAATATATTCCGTTTAATCTTCATAAAATGAAACCATATTGCATCTTCATATACACGAATAATGAATTGTTACATCAAAAACGTCAACAAAGTTTATTCCTAGAATGCTTTTTTTTGACAAGAAAACACTTCCTGCAGGAATAAAGGGACTGTTGCAATGTCTCTGCAGGTCCAGCACGAAAAAAAAGCCTTATCATAACTTCCCAGCTTGTCTTCTTGGCTTTGTTTTCAAATGTCTGTGCTGACGATGCGACAACAACGACAAAAAAAATATATTTCTTAAAAAAAAGGAGCAGGTTGAATACTTGCAAGAGTTTCTCTAGAAAACACTCAAAACAAATTCAAAACACTAAATCAAGATTTAAACGAAAAGCAGGTACCTAACAAAGATACTCCTTCTTGTCGTGAGCTACCTCTTGTGGATGCAAAAAGGAATTTGGAAACTTTTGTAGAGACAGCCAGTGTACAATATAAAAAAAACGAGAAGAAAGGAAAATCTTCCATTGATCTTCAAAGTTCAAACTTTTGTAGGTGCAAAGACGACATCCATCCAACAAAAAAAAAACAGTTATTTTTTTTTGCAAAGCTGCAGGTGACGTTTTTACGCACCGCGCTACACGTAATTCCTCTTGTCGTAGTCTCCGTTTTGCGCGGCTCTCTTGGTCGGGGAGTATTTTACCGAGTATCCCGAGTTCCCTGAGGAGGGACAGGAGCAGCACAGCAGGGCTCCTCCGATCAGCAGCAGCGCGGATGCCGCCCAGCCGATGTACAGAGCCGCTCCGATCTCTCTCTTCTTGGACGCGGGCACCTGCGGGTTGTAGAAGTCCGAGATGATGTTGTTGGCCATCCAGCACAGAGGCACCAGCACGAACAGCCCGCTGATGATGTAGATGATGCCGCCGGCGTTCACCACCCGCGCTTTCACGTACTCCGCACGGATGCAGTTGGTGCACTGCGCCCCCGCGATCACCACCATCAGACCCAGCACTCCCATGACGGACGAGATGATGGTGAGGGCCCGGGCCGCCTGCAGGTCGTGGGTGAGAGCCAGCACGGAGTCGTGCACCTTGCACTGCATCTGGCCCGTGCTCTGCACCACGCAGGACATCCACAGGCCGTCCCAGATGGTCTGCGCCACCACGATGTTGGCCTCGATGAACGCCGTCACCTTCCACATGGGCAGCCCGCAGGACACCATCACCAGCAGAGAGCCAATTACGCACAGAGATAGTCCCAGGATCTCCAGTCCGGCAGACACCATTTTGGCTCTTTATACCTTTTATAATAAGAGTAAAAAAAGAAATCAAGTTCTCTCGAACTCTCCTCCTTGGTTCAGCTCCGGCTCTTCTATCTTCGTCTTCTTTTTCTCAGTTCAGTTGCGCATCACTCGCAGCATTCGCCAGGAGCTCCGAGGAGTCTCTTTGTTGGCTCGAAAGGGTGGATGTGAAAACAACTGGAGTCACAGTAGCACCAGATCAGGAATATCTGCGGGGAGGGGGTGAAAGACCTCGAGTGGAGAAACTTTCCACCAATCAGCTGCGGCCGCATCCTCCGCGGACCAATCAGAGGGCAGGGAAGTTGTGAGGCTGAATAAAGCGGTCCAGAGCGCATTGTGCGTTTGAACAGTTATTTACACTGAATAGAGAGAGAGAGAGAGGGAAGAGAGGAGAGGAGAGGAGGGGGGCAAAAACCGTGTGGGTTTAAGGCCCAGCAGACATGCACTGGTTGGATGAATCACTTGTTATTGATTTTGTGTGACATGGAGCGTAGTGCCGTTTGTCTGTTATATTTATCGGCTGAAATGGCCACTTCATACCCACTGTGTTGTGCCTGAGGATCTTAATTGGCTGTGCCTTTAGACTGCCAGAGGTAAAATCTGAATTAGAGTACTTTCTTGATGATATTGTGTACATAACAAGAATAGAAGTTCCACAAAATAGAGTTTATTTAATTGAATTGATTTAACGATTGTGATGGTTCTCTGAGGGATCAAAAAGGAGAACAGACTCTCATTACCTTTTTACTCAAAACTTTTTTGTTTTCCACTTGACGGCTTCATTCAATGGGAATGAATATATAATTGACAACTTCTTATCCCCTAAATTGTACTCAAGTCTGTCTTCAGTCCTTGAAATGAAATAGCTCTTGCTTTAGGATGACACTTTTCCTATATATAAATAGGTTGAGGATGAGGTTTGAGCTCACCTTAAAAGCCATATATGACCGGGGTTTAAGCTGGTTTACATCAAAAATAAAATCCCCAAGCTCTTTCAATAGTGTGTTTTACACATAACACAAAATCTTAAATAAAATTAATTTACATTTTATATATTATATAATTTAGATATATATAGCTATTGTGATAACTATAGTTTATGGTTTATATGACTAGATGTTTTTATCATAATATACTAATGCATTGTGCACGTTAACTATGCACATTTTATCAAAACACCAGATAATCGTAGCCTAAGGGTGGATGAGTGGTGGTGAATGCGAATCTTTTGTGAATGTCAAGTTTATTGTGTGTGTAGTGGCAAGTGTGTTGCTGTTGTGTCTGTGGTCTTGTACTGTACTGTGGAAAAGAATTCATCGCTTGGGGACAATAAAAAGTTTATTTTAAATAGTTAATGTTTATTAGGTAACGCCTGTGTATTTATTCAGTCTGTAATACATTACAAACCTGTCATACACTCCCAATTTATGGATGGATGGACGGACGGACAGACGGACAGACAGACAGACAGACAGACAGACAGACAGACAGACAGACAGACAGACAGACAGACAGACAGACAGACAGACAGACAGATAGATAGATAGATAGATAGATAGATAGATAGATAGATAGATAGATAGATAGATAGATAGATAGATAGATAGATAGATAGATAGATAGATAGATAGATAGATAGATATAGATAGATAGATAGATAGATAGATGGGTAAGTCAAATGATCAGTTTTAAATGGTCAAAAATCTATGTATAAGGCGATTGGGGTTTGGCAAATTGAAATATAGCAATCTTATTTTATTTTGCTAAGTGTGTTATGTGGAATATTTCAACCTAAATGCCGTTGTTGGCAGTCAAAACAATAATAACCTTGTTTACTATTTTGTTTTTTTAATGTTGAAAAGTTAAACAAAACAATGTAAATGATAGTTATAAATTGTTGTTATAGATGTTGGTTTAGATTTAAGTGGTTAATGGACAATATTTTGGTGTGAAATAGATGAAACAATTTGAATTCATTCAGCCCACATTTTCCGCCTACACTACAGAGCACATAGAGAAACAGGGACTCTCGGGTGGCCATCTTGGATCTGACCATGAATGGCGCGTGAGGTGCCTGCCCTCCCGGCCGTTGAGCCGTAATGGCGCCAGTCGCAGACACCGTTGATAAAGAGCTCCTGGGACGAGGGCGGACTCTTAGGGACGGTTTCCGGGTTTCCCTTCCTGGGCTGGGACAGCGGCAAGAAGCAAAAAAGCTCCTGTTTATTAACAATATCTGAACGTAACACTCAGGTAAGCACCTGCCGAGAGATGTCGTCGTGTTTTCGTCGCTGTTTTTTTGACCGATTTGAGCGCGGTTACAAGACACAGAGGAGGGAGAGTCCGCCGGAGCCTAACTTAGCTGGCAACATGACACCAAGCCACGGGAACAACTGTTGCTTGCTAAAGTTTGACAAGCAGCCTCAATAAACTTCCTCTGCTTGTTCTACATTCAAATTAGACGCGTCTGTTTAGTTTCCCCCCCACAGCGTTGAAATTAAAGTTAACGCAGTTGGAGTGTTTAAAACAAAAAAAAGTTCACATTTTACGTCATTGTTGTCCCATTTAGATGCTTGTCAGTGTCTGTCAGACTGGGTGTGGTGGACATGCAGACACACGGAGGCCTCCACGCACGTTTCCCCCCCCCCGTCACTCATTGTTTTATAGACCTCTTAATTATTTGACACACGTCTTAGTCAACGCTTCCTCCTCTCCAGCTCCTCTAAACAGAGATGAGAGCCCAAAATCTGTGATTTATTGCCCCCCATTGTTCATGCTGCTCAGTGAGGGGCAGGGAAAGCCCTCCGCCCCTCAGCGAGCTTCCACCGTCCTCAACTTGGGCCGTACAATAAATCCACATCAGATCCTTCAGAACGCTGACTTTCACACAGTTCCTGTAATTTCCACCCCTTGTGTGACATTCCTGAACTCTCCACCATCTGATTAATCCCTGACCTTTGGAGTGCTTCAAGCACATTTGCCGCAAAATAAATTTGGTGTTTAGACAACTTCACAATAACAGCGGGGGAAACAATAACATATTCTCATTATGTGTCTCAGATGTGGCCGAGGGCCACTATTGAAGAATTATCATCAATCTTTGCTTGTGTTTTTGGCTCGGTGGAGACATGCATATTTAACTTCCTTTTCTCGCTGATTGGTGAGCACTGTGGGGCACGGCGGGCGACGGGCAGACTGTGTAGGCTGTAATCTCAGGCTGGCAGCTGCATTTCTGCTTCAGAAACAATTTTGTTTCGCTGGACTCCGATCAGTGTGCCATCGGGGGGTCAGCGTCTCGTGGTCACGAAAGACGTGTCGGGCCTCGGATCCAGCGCCCTCACCGCTCGCTGACCTTCTTCCCTTCCTGTGACCTTTTTGTCCATAAACACGAGGGTGTCGGGGACGACATCTGTCTGAGACCATAAACTAGAAGAGGATGTTTCCTCCCGTCTTGCAGTGGTGTGAATGGAAAAACAAAACTTGACTGGTACGGACAGAGCCAAGAGAAACTGAACTCTGCTCAGCTTTGAGTGATGACATTAGAAATAACTGAGACGGAGTACCAGATGTTGTAAAGTTGGCTCGTGTGGATGAAGCTTAACAGCTGATTAACTTAACAGCGAGTCAGTGATTAATCATCTTACAACTCATGGATCTGATTTACCATGCCACCCATGCGGTCATTCAGACTGAGATTTTCCTTGGTGATAATTCTTGTCTCGACTGCTTTTACCAAGCATCATGGATTTGATTGTAAATTATTATACCCATACCAAATTATTTAGTCAGGATACCACAGATTAAAGCTCCAACCAGTCAATAGGCTCATGTTTATGAGCATACAGTATGAGCAGGTCGGACCCTTTCAAATCGACATGGCCTCTCAGTGGGTCATTCTTGCACCTGGATTTGTAGCCATTCCTAGTTTGGGAAAGTGCGTGTTCACTTCTAGAATTCCCAGCTGTAGTCTATTTCTCCACTGGCCAAATGCTCACATGTATATTCCCATTTAGCGGCCGTGACCACACAGAATCCTTGGTCCGTCTCAGCTGTGCCCGCGGCGTAGTTTCACTATCGGCCCAGGATGTTTCTCCTTTCTGCGGCTGATCCCTATCACGCCGTAAGGCAGCTGTGTGAGTGCACAGCGTCGGGATAACATTTGGAGTCATTTCCTTCGCTGTCCCCATCATCATAAACGGCCCATCCTGAGCTATAAACTGTGTGTGTGTGTGTCACATAAACAGGTCTGCTGGTTTCCTATTGTTGAAAGGCTTTTTCATCTCGCTCATTGTGGCTTCTCTTCCTCCCTCGCGCTCTCTCCGGGCACATATTAAAAACTGTTTCTAACACTCGCGGCTCACAGACCAGCCTCATGTCTTCATCGCTACTTAATTACAGTCAGGACCCCCACCCCCCCACCCAGGCCTATGTGTGTCATGTCATGGGCCAAGCATGGCTTTATTATGGCCGCTGTGATCAGTTGCCAGTGCGTTGCCACTTTTTTGTTGCCATGCCACCCAGTCCACCAGATCTCCACGGTGTGCTACGATTGTTTCAGTGTTGTTCTCCGAGACCACAAAGTCCCTAATCCTTGGGGAGCGGGGCCGCGGCCCCTTGACACTGTCAGTCAGGAAGGTGAATAGCACTGTGGCTCCGCTCCAGCCAATAAATCAACTGTAAATGTATTACATGCCAGGAACTTTGGCTTTTACCAAGGTGGCATTTTTTTCCCCCCTTTTTGGCCCGAAACGGTTTAATCTCCCCAGCGCAGCCCGTTGTATGCGTGTGTGTAATCAGCTCAGCGGCCCGGCCGATTAAATGGCCATTATTAAGAGAGTATTATTGAAGTGTGCCTCCTGCCTGCCTGTCCTGTTGTGTTGTCTTTGTGCTGTTACACTACGATCTTGGAACGCTTTAATTAATCTGGTTCCCACAGAGCCCGTCGGGGAATTACTGGTGCGCGCGTGTGCGTGTGGAGGCCCGCGCACGCGCGCAATTTTCTTATTCAAAGTCGGAAAACTTCATCTGTCCCAGACGAATCCCCCTGGCAATCAGGGGCCTGGAAATCAGAATATGACATGAATCCCCTTTGCAAAATCCGCGTGCTTAAATCAGATGTTCATTGGCAAGTAATACACTTTTCTTTTCATCCTCAGTGAGCCATGAGGCTGACTCCTACCTCAGTTTAGATTTTAGACTGAGCGGGATGTCACTTTTCATTCCTTTTCTTTTCTTTTCTTTAGTGCTAGTGGCACCATGAAGATTACACTCATCGTGGCCCTCGTTTATTAAAGCTGCGTGCACCAGAATTTTGTGTATAAGCGCATTGAGCGCGTGGTGTGAGCCAGTCTCGCACCCGCTCGGACCTCGTATACTGTGATTGCGTTATCTCTTTCGTGCAGCGGCCTCTCCTTTATCCAGTCGGACAATGATGACAGAATGTGAATCAGAGGTGGATGGGTACTGGTGTGGGCAGTCACATCAGAATCTGATCAGTAGAGGCGGTCGTATATCTGAACCTCCAAACGCAGATCACAAAGTGCCCTTTCCACCCCATCTCAGCTGGGCTGCTTGCATTTAGTAGCCATTGCGATGGAGTCAACTGAGTTCTGACTCTTTCATTTACAGACTCTGTTTGTGAGTGATTCCAAACACAGCCTTCAGTGATAGAAATTTTGTGTGTTGAAAAACTCCAAATGATTCCTATGACAAGATAAAGAGAGCCAGTGAGTGTCAGGGCCAGTGTGAGTACAGGAATCACGTTTACGGTTTTCTATGGCACTTTTACACCTTAAATTACTGGTTAGTGTGTGTGTGTGTGTGTGTGTGTGTGTGTGTGTGTGTGTGTGAGAGCTCACAGGCTTGACATGAGGCCGGGCTTGAGTGTGGTCAGTGGTGAGGCACGTGTTCTCCCCCCTGCCCCAGCCGAGCGACCCTGTATAGGAAAGGCTCCAGGAACCGGGGGGGGGGATAAACATCTATTGTTCTCCCTGTGGGCTTGGTGAAACCACCCTGTCAGTATGAAAGATCTCTGCCGGCTTTCATGTACCTACTGAGGGCCCCCCGATATATAACGGAGCTTGTCACTCGGAGAAAGGTCAGTTCAGGTTTTGGTGCCATCTCCTCTCCCCTCCCCTCCCCAACCAGGCCAGCATTACATAACCCCGAATGTATCTCTGTGTGGCAGAGCCCGGTGGCCTGCCTCTTTCTAATGCTTATCACACTCCACCTGTCAAGGGCCAGTGTGGCGGTGATAGAACGGAGCCTGTTCTTCCTGCTCACTCATTACGCAGCTAATTTATCAAGCTGGCTTGTTGCTCTGTCGTCTGCATGGGGGGCGGGGGCAGGAGAGTGGGGTCCGCAGGACCATCGCACTAAATGGGAGTCTGGGAACCGACCGAGCTCTTAATCTGTTCCCTTTCCGTGAGATAGTGCAGTCGTGGGGGCCTGAATGAATGCTTCACCACTGACTCAATGTGCTGAGCTGTTTGAGTCACAAATGCAGCATAAGTATCCTCGGGTGGGGCTGATTGTTGTCATTCTCTGCTTGAGATCCAAATCCAGATGAGACGATTTCGTAATTCTGATGTAATGATATTTTTCATAGTTAATGTGATATAGCACTGAATGTTGTGCCTCATGTCTTGAATTTGCCAAAAACTCAGAGTCCTGTTTATGAATATTCAGTGAGAGTTACTAAATCTTGTGACGGGGCCAATAGGACTCTCCTATTCCCTGCTCTCATCTGGCTCCCTGGCCGATCACACCAGGTTAACAGCTGTGAGTCATTCCCGAGCACAGCTGAGCGGTCTAATCTCTCCAGCGGGTCCCCGGCTTCTGCTCCCGGATGGACATGTGTGAGACACTTCTCCAGGGAGGGGTCCGGGAGGCGTCCTGGCCAGACGCCCGAGCCACTTCAGCCGCCACCACTCGGTGTTGAGGAGCGGCGCTCCTCACCCACTTTGTAGCTGGACAGCATGGTGGGGGTCTGCTGGAGCGAGCTTCACACGGATAGGCCCGAGGTCCAACCAGGAGCCTCATAGGCCTGAGACATTAGCGGCCATGCAAAACAAACTTAGGTATAAAAGAAAATATACAATAATAATAATAAATATAAATGCATAAACAAACTATTAAATGTTGATAAATCAGTTCGGGGAAAATGAAAGCCCTCCAGTGGTTTTAGAAATGTTTAATCATGATGTTATGAGGTTTTATTTTTGGTTGGTATTTGCACTCTTTTATATGTATGTTTTCTCTTAAAGTGTTATGTTTAAAAACACTTCTGATGGCAGTCATGCAAGTAAATCCATCATCAGCTGATCCGTCAAATATCCCTCGCTTATGTCGCCTTTGTTCCAATTATTCAGTCAAATCGGTCCCCTAACTTTCCTCGTTCGTGTCCTCGGACAGGCGCGTCAGGTGTCCGGCCAGCAGCAGCCATGTCTCAATCTGGAGAGAAAGGGAAGGTGAGTGAGTTCCAGTCCCCTACGGTCCCGTACAGTGGTGAGTCAGAAAGTGCTCTCTGACAGATGGACGGCACTGGGGGGGCTTCTAATAAGGCGGCGGTGATTAAGACTCCCAGCACTTGTAATCTCATGTACACAGGCATCCAGAGAGGATATCCTGTATAAATGTGCTTCGTGGCTCGGCTTTTATTGCCAGCTGGAATTTCTCAATAGCATGCATCATCAATCTCACTCTTATGCACCTTTACGCGCACACACACACACTTCATAAAACGCTGAGAAATGTCTGGGAGGAGTTGGACGCCTGGCTTTCCCCAGGTGGAAAAGAGCGAGCCGCAAAGAGCAGGGTAGCGGAGAAACCTCTCGCAGTAATTACGACCCTCCGCTCACTTGCTCTTTTCCACTCTACTTGATAGCCGGTAAAGACTTAATTGTGTGCTTGTGGGCCACGCAGTTCCCAGACGCAGCGGGATACGTGGGCTTCGCCAACCTCCCCAACCAAGTGCACCGAAAGTCTGTGAAGAAAGGGTTCGAGTTCACCCTCATGGTTGTAGGTGAGTCGACCCCGCTCCTCCTAACGCCTCTCCCTGGTCGTCGGAGAGTGAAGCTTTACTCCGTCTGCTTTTCAGGGGAATCCGGTTTGGGAAAGTCGACTCTCATAAACAGCCTGTTCCTCACTGATCTCTACCCCGAGCGCTACATCCCTGGTGCTGCAGGTACACTGCGCGCACACACACACACACACACACACACACACACACACACTCACACTCACATTGGGCAAAATGCACGCTAATAACGGAGAAATGTCAGCTGCTGCAATGTCTCCCGCAGAGCATTATTTCATGAGGAATGTGGAGAATGCCTTAGTCTCAAAATATGGGCCCTGCACTTCTTATGACTTGACTTAGGTTTGGACTCGCTCTGGCTTTAAAATAATCACCCGGGCCCTCCCCGGTCAGGAGAAAGCACATTTCCTTTCATGTTTTTAAGGCGTATCCGCCCAGGGAGATTTCAGCTTTCTGATGTCGGGAATCAATCAATTCCTCCACAGAGAAGATCGAGAGGACGGTGCAGATCGAGGCGTCCACCGTGGAGATCGAGGAGAGGGGGGTGAAGCTTCGCCTCACCGTGGTCGACACCCCGGGCTACGGCGACGCCATCAACAGCCAGGACTGGTGTGTTCCTGTTCCCGCGAAGAATGATAACAACCAGGGATGACTCTCCAGCGTGCCCTCGCGACCTCCCCATCCTGTCCTCAACAAACTCCCTCCTTTCCCAAGTTTCATTCCAAACTCCCCGCTTCTGACCTCTCCTCCCTGCGCATTCCCATGCGTCTAGAGTCCCTTGTTGTGTGTGTGTGTGTGTGTGTGTGTGGTATCGCTGTAACCTCCTGTCTGTCCAAGATCTTTAATTGATTGTCCTGGCATAACTCCAACAAGATTACAGATTACAAAAAACCTCCCCCTTTGCTTTTGACCTGTCAGAGTGTCTTAATAGTTCGGTGATAGTAGTTTCATTATTGTTCAAATCTTGAATGGAAGAAATTGTTCCCACTGCGTTCATACTACTACTACTAATAATAACAATAATAATGATAAAAGTGCCCCCCCCCTCTCCGGTTTCAGCTTCAAGACCATCATCCAGTACATTGACAATCAGTTTGAGCGATACCTCCACGATGAGAGCGGGCTCAACCGAAGGCACATAGTGGACAACAGGGTGCACTGCTGTTTCTACTTCATATCTCCGTTTGGACACGGGTAAACACACACACACACACACACCCACCCATATCGTGGTGACATGCACCATGCAGACTCGTTAATATTATGTGATGTAATCTTTCCTTTTTCCGCCGTTTTACCACTTGTTCCTTCTCTCCCTTACTCTGCCAGTCTGAAGCCTCTGGATGTGGAGTTCATGAAAGCCATCCACAGCAAAGTCAACATAGTCCCAGTCATCGCCAAGGCCGACACGCTGACGCTGAAGGAGCGGGATCGCCTGAAGAGGAGGGTAGGCTTTACGTCTGCACGCACACACACACACACACACACACACGAGGTTATGATCTAAAGCCGTCGGCTGTTTTCTGTCAACAGCCTGTGTCGTCTTTTACCTGAGATCTGACTCTCTGACACAGGGTGAAAGCTGGAAAAAGCCAAGCTTTTTTCATCCCTGGTTTGGATTCAGATGGATACAGTTGGATTGCTGTATAATGGCGTCATCGCAGCGCTGATTCATGTGTTTGTGTTGGACCGTAGTTCCACCTTCTAGTCACAGTGATGTACGAGCTGCACTCTGTCCTCTTTGACGGTGCCGGCCAGGCTTTTCCAGAGAGCACCGGGAAGGGGACGCGGCGCTGAGGAGGAAAGCGGCCGGGGGGGGGGACAAACATAGGAAAACAGTGTTGCATATAATGTGGAGGCAGCCCATGTCATCTGGCCTCAGTCAGTCCCAGATACTTCCTGCTGGACGCAGCCCAAGTGTGTGCCTGCCTGCACGCTCCTCAGCTTCCTGCTGTCCGGAGGGGAAGGACACGCTAGTGGAATTTAACACACCTACATGGCAACGTGTTGGCCTGATAACCTCTCATGCAAGATGAGTTAATAGGATTTTCCTGCTTCTGTTCTTCTGTGTGCCTCCTCCCCCCTCACCTCCTCTCCTCTCCTCTCCTCTCCTCTCCTCTCCTCTCATCTCCTCTCCTCTCCTCTCCTCTCCTCTCCTCTCCTCTCCTCTCCTCTCCTCTCCTCTCCTCTCCTCTCCTCTCCTCTCCTCTCCCCTCCCCTCCCCACCCTTCTCTCCTCTCCCCACCCTTCTCTCCTCTCTGCTCCTAATAACAACAAAGCTGAACAATGGAAATAGTAATGGAAACGTTTTTAATATTGCTATATGGCTCCAGATTCTCAAACGTGGAATTGTCGGTGTTTTCTGTGTTGGTTTCCACTTGAAAAACAACGTTTGGTTGTTTTTCAAGTGGAAGAGGTACAAAAAAATGTTCAAATGACTTGTTACCTCCAGTAGCATTTGAGAGAAAAATGCAAGCAAGCTTAGTCCAAATGACTCCGTGCAGCCGGGCTTTTAATTGAAAGCCGGCGTGTCTGCACACCTGCCGCTGCGGGCCCAGACCTCCCACCCGCCTCTCATTCAGGACTCGGAGCCGGTGGTCTGGCAGGCTGAGCGGGGTCCGGCTCCTCTCTGTCCTCGGCTGCTTTGTCCGGGGCTCCCCGCGCTCTCAAAACCGCCGACGCAGCATCTCAGAAGTACTGGGTCGCCTCAAAACCCCCCCCAAACCCCCCCCCCTCCATCACTGGGATGCATGCTGCTGCAGGACAAGTCTCTCCAGCGGCGTCCCAGCTGAGATCCCTCCCCGCCGCTTGTCCTTAAAGGACCCAGCAGCCCAGTTGTGCCGGGCAGAGTTGTTTTGTGCCGTGACCTTCCTCAAACCCTCCAAGTGTTTCTCTAGCACTTAACGATGAACAAAACCACGCTTCCCGTCACCGCCCCACACACACACACACACACACACACACACACACACACACACACACACACACACACACACGCTGAAAACCCTCAGCGCTCCGCTCGCCCGCCGGCTCCCCTCTCCCCTCTTTATGAGGGTTTTTAACGCGACCTTTTGTTTTGATTTCCCCTCTCCTCCGTTTTCCCAGCGAGACGTCGTATCCTGCAGGAGCGGAGCCGGTAGGGGCAGGGAGAAGGAAATGATTTAGACCAACGAAAAAAAGAAAAAGAAAGAAAAAAAAAAGAGAGAAACGACAAGTGGGGCAACGGAAATACAGTAAGATCTGTCGGCGTGATCTGCCCTCCTTTGCTGCCGAAGCGTCCACCACGCTGTCTGTTTGTTCGCACGCTCTGTTAAGTGTACCCTCAACAGCCACTTCCCACCACGAGCAATTAGCTGCTTAGCATAATACACACACACATGCACACACGCACCCTCACACACACACACACACACACGATATCCAAAATCCATGCTTTTGTGCAGTCTAGAAAAGAAGAAGGTGTACATTTCCGAGCCGCCTTCATTCATGCATCTCATCACTGCTGTTGCTGTTGGTATTATTGTCGTGCTGGTAACATGCGGAGAAAGAACAGGCTCTTAATGCGGTGCGGCCGTGTTTAATGACGGTGAGTTCCTGGGCTGGCCATTGTGGGCAGGAAACGCACACATTTAATTGAACCCCGCATTTAGACATGACGTCATGTGTCTCGGGGGGGAGGGCACATCGTGTCCTGTTTGGATGCTTTTCGGACAGGCACGGCTTTTATCTCAATCTAGCTCTGTAGAAAAAACAACAACAACAACAAGTGTCAGTGTACACACAGTGCTGCCACTGATTGTAATTCACTTCCCAAGACGTGTTCAGCTGTACGAGTAAGTGGCAGCTCCCGGGCCAGGAATATGTAGACTCGTTTCAATCACTTTACTGTGTGTGTGTGTGTGTGTGTGTGTGTGTGTGTGTGTGTGTGTGTGTGTGTGTGTGTGTGTGTGTGTGTGTGTGTGTGTGTGTGTGTGTGTGTGTGTGTGTGTGTGTGTGTGTGTGAGAGAGAGAGTGGATGTATGTATAAAATTAAAGCAATTTTCAGGAATGAGTCAAATAATGACTCTGGGCTGATTTGTAACGATGTTTTTCTGGAATTGTCCAGTTTAAAGAAGTGGACCTGTTGAATGGTACTGCCAGAGATGCATTGTATGGGAACAGACCATTATAAATGGCAGTGTGATATCACTCACCGGCTTCTGAAAGGCTCGCAGGGCCTGTACAGAAACCACGTCCCCACATTCGATCCTGCTGTGAATTTCCTGCTATTACCGTTTGATCGCGGTCACCGCTTTTCTCAGAAGCGTCGCGGCTCTCATTCGTCTCTCTCTCAAGTGTCTCTCTGGGGGGGGGGACAAACGTATCCGGCCCCGAGTGTTGGCCGGCCCGATCAGATAAGGTGAAGTGGCCCTTAGGTGTACGTGCGAGCGGGCCCTGCCGCGTACGGAGGCACCGGGCCGTCAGCACGCCGGCCGCCAAGAAGCTGCCAGCCGGCCCAGCGCTGGAGGGTGATTGATGGCGGCCAGCCTCACTCCCACACTCTCCATTCCCTGCTCGTGTTTTGTTTTCTTCTGCCGGGCACTTTCTCACCGCTCCGCGGCCGTTTGTCAGGACCGCTCCACGGACGAGACGCCACCCGCCGCCCCGCGCTCCTCCAGCTCACGCACCGGGTTACCGGGCCTTCACCCCCCCCCCCCTCAGCTCTGCTCGCCCGTCGCCCTGGCCTTCCCCTCCTGGCAGCGCCTCACTCGGCTGCCTCTCGCTTTCCTCCTCCCCCCTCCACCCCCCTTTTGTGTCCTCCTTTATTTTTTTTTAATTTGCTCTAATGCCAATTTCCTTCGCCGGGGTCGCTGTGGTCTCCAGCTCATAAGTCGCCCCGAGGAGGGTATATTGAGGGACTGATCCTCTCAGTCTGGGACCCTACAGTCATATCCTGTGCCGGGCTTTGGTCTCACACTGCTGTTTTCTGTTTGCACAGCGCGGACGGCGCTTCAGACTGCCAGCCCGAGGAATGCAGGACAGCAAAAATGCCCACTTCGGAAACGGCCGAGTGCCTTTTCAGCACCATTTCGCCTCCGATTTTGCAGTTTTTTACCAACATGCTTCAAATACACACTGCTGAGAGTTGACATGAATTGGGTAAAAATGGTCTGCAAAGTGTTTTTCCAGAGGCCTGGGTCTGCAGGGTCCTTATGAGAACCCGCCTCCTCCTCAGCAGACAATGGTGCGGCCGCGTTTCTTCCCTCCACTCCCCGTCCCGTTCATCACGTCTGTGCTTTCTCCCCGCATCTCCTTTCACCTCCCTCATCCTCCT
This sequence comes from Karalla daura, assembly GCA_029224185.1. Classification (NCBI taxonomy): domain Eukaryota; kingdom Metazoa; phylum Chordata; class Actinopteri; order Chaetodontiformes; family Leiognathidae; genus Karalla; species Karalla daura. The sequence goes on along the minus strand of CM055192.1, from coordinate 10,874,676 downwards.
CATCTCTCCTTTCTTCTCCCGTCCCTTCCTCCTCCTCCTCCTCCTCCTCCTCCTCCTCCTCCTCCACCGCGGCGGCCCACAGCGCTCCCAGCCGGGACCCTCCCTCCCACATTTGTCCCCTCCGCTGCCATATTTCACCCCTGGCCAAAGCACTGACACAGTTTTCCCCTCATTGTCTCACTCGTGGTCGTCCAGCCCCCCCCCCTCCCTCCCTCCCCGAGCTGCTCCGCTACGGTCCTGCTGTGTGAACCAGCTTTACGGCCCCGCTGGGAGACATTATCGGAGCCGGACTGCTCGCACACGGACCAGTATTGGTAAATGGCAACAGCAGAGAGTGCGGTTTGAGTCTGGTGGCTCAAGTAATCAGGCAGACATAGACAACAGGTGACGCTCTACACTCCTACCAGACATCTGTGTCCACACATGTTGAAAACCAAAATAAAAAACGCTCGTTTCATCTTTTCCACGCGACCTCATGTTTTGTTTTCATAACGTAGTAGAAGCAGCTCAGAGAGTAGAAATAAAAGCTTGGTCCCAGGCTTCATATTGCCCTCCTTTTTCCACGGTTGAGCGTCTCCAGGGCCTGAAAAGCTGCTGCACATCCTCCAGCATGCCGGTTGCCCGCTCCGCTCTCAGACGCGGTGGCCTTGCAGCTCTGACGTACGGTGTTTGTGTGGTTTTAAGCAGAGCACCCCTCCTGAGTCCTCCCGTGTGTCTTTTTATGTAAGCGCTGTGACCTGGTCAGCCTGTGCCTGCTCCTTTTCCTGCCTGTGTCTCCAACACGCGGACATATTTATTTTTCTGCCCTCCGGCAGTCATTGTGTCGGGTGCATGATCCATGCCTCTGCGCTTTTTGAAAAAATAAATACGTGTTTGTCCTTCATGGAGCGGGCAGCCCTGTTGCACATAATCGGAGTGCGAGCGGAGCCACAGTGAGAAAACAGCAGGTTTCCTTGTCCGAGGGCCAGCATGAAACGATGGTTTCCGGACTTGGCCGCGCTGTTAATGAGTCACTTTTTGCCGTTGAGAAGCCCTTTGATTAACGGACCAAGTCGCAAATCCTGATGTGTGGCTGAAACTCTGCACTCACACTGTCCCGCTCTAAATCTCGCCTAGATACAAGATTACATGAATAGCTTGATTGTTTCTCCCCTTGCTCTTTGATCAGAGCGAGAGGTGGGTGGTCTTAACTATACTAATACTAAGCCCAGACAATTGGTGTGTGTGTGTGTGTGTGTCTGCCTGTGTGTGAAATGGGGAGAGAAAGTGTGTTGACGCAGTAAGTGTATGATGCTTTCTCGTCACCATGGCTATTGGGACTTCCTCTCCACTTTCCATCGGTGCCCGCCATTCGAACAAATCGCATCTGTTTCCGTCCAGCCGGTCCCGGCCTGGACCGTCCGCCTCACCCGCTCCCAGACTCTGACCCAATGCATCTGGAATGCGCTCCTGTGCATGCGTACGAGTGTCTGTAATCCCGTGAACACTGAGGTATTGTGCCGCTGGCGCTGCTCCGGCACACGGGTCGTACTTTAAGGAGGCAATAGTGCTGGTGAGTGAGGAGTGAGTCACCTGGTTTACTCTTTCTGAGGGCTGTCCTCCATCATCAACTGGCTTCCTAGAGCTGTAGAGAGAGATAGATGGATGGGTGGGACCTCCCTCGTCTCTGTTATCCTACCTGCTCTGCACATCAATGGTGTCACAGTTTGGGGGTTTTTTTGGAAGGTCTTAAAGAAGTCTCAAAAAGGTATTGATCTTAACTTGGGAGGAAAC